>CM070097.1:17856526-18266526 GCA_036178185.1 Liparis tanakae | reverse complement strand
TTTCATGACCTTGACCTTTGACCCGATC
Source organism: Liparis tanakae (assembly GCA_036178185.1). NCBI lineage: Eukaryota > Metazoa > Chordata > Actinopteri > Perciformes > Liparidae > Liparis > Liparis tanakae. Next base: position 18,266,498 of record CM070097.1, on the reverse strand, counting down.
AATCCCAAAATCTAATCAAATGGTCCCCGGATAATAACCAATCATCCCACCAAATTTCATGCGATTCAGTTTAATACTTTTTTACTTATGCGAATAACACTCACGCACGCATACAAATACACAGCGATCAAAACATTACCTTCTGCATTTTCAATTCGAAGGTAATGAATCCTTTGAGGTCTAAACAGGTTTTTTACAAAAGAAGAAAAAAAACTTGGGCACATTGCAAAGTGAATACATTTAACATCAAATGTGAAATGTTCGTATTGTATCATATTTTGAAAAGTGTAGCTGAATTGTAAACTGTTAGCTTTGCAGAATATAAATAGTAGATAAACATACAGAGGCTGAGATTAATGATCGAGAGATGATCTTCCTGTGATTACTTCTTCAGATGAACAGCCTGAAGGACTTGTACCTGCTGTTGGAGGAGGAGAACCTGACGAGCCCCGCCCACCCGTCTGACAAGAGGGACAAACAACTACTCTGCCCAAATATCAAGGTAGGCAGAGTGCCACACACACACACACACACACACACACACACACACACACACACACGAGCGCCCACACACACGTTCTTACATGCATAACTTCTCTCTAGTCGAGCGCCGTGAGCAGCACCTTGGCGGACCTGAAGGTGGCGCTGCAAGATTTGAGTGGAGAGTTACGACAGGGGAGGCAAGGCTCACAGGAGATCACACAGCAGTTCGCCAAGGCCAAGGCATCATGGGAGGTGGAGATGACGGTACTCAAGAGCCTCATCACGCAGGTAAGGTGTATTTCTGTACATTTAAATGGTTTAAACATATGTGAATTTATTTTATGTCAGCTTTGGCAAGTTTTATATCATTTCAGTTGAAGTGGGAAGGACTCTGGAATAAAAATATGTTACATATTCCTCTGCACCAATCAGGATTCAGATTCAGATTCAATTTTATTGTCATTGCACAGAGTACAAGTACCGAGACAACGAAATGTAGAGAGAAGAGAAGCAGTAAAGTGCAATGCAGTATGGTGAATAAATACAATGTCGGAAAATATAAATAATATAAACATATAAACAATATAAACATATATATATATAGATAGTTTATATATATATATATATATATATATATATATATATATATATATATATATATATATATATATATATATATATATATGGGAAGGCGTCAGGTGTGTGGGGATGGAGTGTGTGTGTGTGTGTGTGGCAGGGTTGTGGAGGTGATTTGGGGATGGATGTTCTCACTGTGGGGAAGAGTTAAGGATGTTGACAGCCTAGTGGAAGAAACTGTTCCGGAGCCGGCTGGTCCTAGAACGGAGATTTCCGTAGCGCCTCCCCGAGGGGAGGAGGGCGAACGCAAATCGTAGTCGGTCCAGTGTGGGTGGTCGGCAGGTTCTTAGATGAGCCAGGACCAGCCTCCCGAAGCACTTCATGATGATAGGAGTTAGGGCAACAGGACGGAAGTCGTTACGGCTCGCTGCAGTGGAGTGTTTTGGCACAGGAACTACTCAGGTGAGTTTGAAACATGTGGGTACGGCTGCTTGGGCCAGTGACAGGTTGAGGATGTCCATCAGGACCCCGGTCAGCTGGACAGCACAGGCTTTAAGCGCTCGATGCCGTCAGGGCCGGCAGCCTTACGCACATCGATCTTGCTTAGCGCAGCACACACGTCGATGGGGGAGAGGGGGAGGGGCTGGTGGTCTGTAGGGGGCACAGTCTTGTTGGCCTCCGCCTCCTGGTTGTCCCTGTCAAATCGGGCATAGAAGTTGTTAAGCTCATCAGGAAGGGAGGCTCTGGATGAGCTGTAGGCTCGTGCATCACCTGACCTGAAGGCAGCGTTGCCTGGTCTTTAATAGTAGGCGAACCTCCCTGCTCATCCACGGCTTCTGGTTGGGGAACGTTGTAATGTCTTTCAGGAAGGTGACATTGTTGATGTTGGTGCTGATGCAGTCCAGAACGGATGAGGCAAATAACTTAGTCTATGTCTGTATGGGAGTCCAAGGTGGCCTCAATGGCAAACATACTCTAGTCCGTGCGGTGGAACCGGTGCTGTAGGGTGGACTCCGCTCCTTCTGGCCACACTTTGAGTGTTTTCACTGCTGGTTTCTCACGTTTGATGAGCGGTGTGTACTTGGGGGGTAGGAACAAAGAAAGATGGTCTGACTGACCCAGGTGGGGCAGGGGAGTACAGACTTCAGGTGGGAGTGATCAAAGTCACCAGCTGACCCCTGGGTGTCGAGTCTGTAGTTTCCTGATGGCAGCATGCAGTTCTTTCATTGCAAGCTTAGCATTAGCATCTGGTTGAATATATGCAGCAGTTACGACGGCAGATGTGAACTCTCGAGGCAGATAGAAAGATCTACACTTAACCATGAGATAGTACAGGTCAGCAGTGTCCATGCACCAAGATTCTTGTCGGCGGTAGAAGGTGTTTGACAGACTGTCCTGAGTGAACAGGCTTGAAACAAATAGGCAGATAACAAATATTTTGCAAAGTCTGGAGAGACGCAAAGCCTCGCGTTGTTCACGCGCCGCCGTTGTGTTATCTAGAATTTATGTTGACTATTCAAGTTTTTCTTCAAGACCTTAACTTTGATTGTGTACCAGTGACACATTATACATTACTTGAAATAAGTCAATGTGCTCATTCTATCTAAAAACATTAAAATTATACAATTTTCTAAGTGAGCCGGCCTTTAGGAAACACAAATGGATGCAGCGTTCCATGTATAAAATGCATCGTAGTCTTTGATTTTGTTGCCAGTTAAAGGGATAAGATGATTTAGTTTCCTCCAGTTGCTCTGCAGTTTTGAGTTTAAGGAGAGAGATGTTGACATTTAAAAACTGTCAGATACTAAGAAACTGCTGGGAGTGTCGAGCAGAGCTCAATGAATTTAGATCGAGACGAAAAATCAATATGATGGGAAAATAAAATGTTGTACTCAATGATTAAGCACATGTAGGAGCACATCGTCCGTCAACTACAGAAAGGTTTTCTTAAGTTACAACCACCAAGTGGCAACATAAACAACCTGTGCTCCCTGCTTGCATACAGGAACGTGAACAATTCCATTTGGATATGTTGAAAGTCATGAAGGTAAATAACACTTCATCATAAATATATAACCTACTTGCATACCGTACGCAAGAGGATGCAATGTAATTTTAAACGATCACACCTTGGGCACAAAATGTATCACCAGAGATTCAGTTCAGTCCAGAAAAAACATACATAATGATGCATTTGGCTTAAAAGATGATTCTCAATGCACACAACAGTCAATATACATTCAGAAAAGGACCTCTCATCTCATCTCATAGTGAATGGAATGCAACGATTAACTGAGGTGAAGAAAACAGGACCACACAATAAACACAAAGAAATTGCAAGTAATGTGACATAAAAGTTAGATAAAGATATTTTGGTTGAATGAAGTTGAATAGTTTTTCATTAAGATTAGCCTGTTCACTGTAGCCTAAAGCTAATTAAATCCTAATTTTATAACTGAAACTAGAACGGGCCCTCAGTAGAGCGCATACCTTCGCATATCACAAGATCGGGCATTGAATTATGAACATGTTGGCATTAGTTGCATGCCAATTGGATCCAAATTGACTATGGTAAAAATAAGATGTTGACCTTGTCATGAACTTTGTCATGACCTTTGACCCGATCGATCCCACAATCTAATCAAATGGTCCCCGGATGATAACCAATCATCCCACACAATTTCATGCGATTCGTTTTAATACTTTTTGAGTTATGCGAGTAACACGCATACAAATAAATGATCAAAACATAACTACCTGCATTTTCAATGCAAAGGTAATGAACCCTTTGTGAATGAATAAACACTGTCACTAGGACATGTGTTCTGCTCCCCACCGGCAGCGAAACACAAAGATACACACGGAGAGAGTCATTAATCACGGTCATGATCAGAGAGATTCTGCCCTCGGGCTGCATCCTTCATCTTCTGATTGGTTCAGCAGCTCCTCTTGGCGACCAATAGGAGACTGCAGGGGCGGCACAAAGAGACTGGAGGCGTGAATGTGACACGTGGCGGCAGGCTGTTTATGGGGTTATGTTCACACATGACCTGTCAGCCTGATTCCCGATTCCGATCACACGGCTGCGGCTTATTTTGCACGAAACAAACCAGATGGATGTCGACGCACCGAAACATTATTTGATCATGTTTATCCGTCAAGAACGCACACCCTGTAAAGTATGCCATCAATTTGCCCTGATTGTGTGTGTGTGTGTGTGTGTGTGTGTGTGTGTGTGTGTGTGTGTGTGTGTGTGTGTGTGTGTGTGTGTGTGTGTGTGTGTGTGTGTGTGTGTGTGTGTGTGTGTGTGCGTGCGTGCGTGCGTGTGTGTGAATATGAGAAAATACAGAGCACAGATGTAATCAATGCCTGACTTTTAAGGCAGATTTCTTTTTGTATTATTGCTCTGTCCTCTTGGATTTGTTTTCGTAAAACTTGATTAATAAATCTTTGCTTTTGGTGAGTTTTAGTTGAGCAAATTCAAGTAATTGAACTTGCTAAATGGTGAGTAGCGAGTGGTGAACCAGGAGTCTCTTATCCACCAATAAATGCCAGTCATCCAGTGGAATGAGTAACTTGTTAAGACGTGGGTCTCGATAGGTTCATCACTAACGAGCAACGCTCCGTTGCCATAGGAGACAGGAGTTTGGATTGTGTGTTACGCTGTGATTGGCTGCCAGGCAGTTCAATTAGCACTACATACTGATGTCGGTCCGTAAAGAGTCACAGGTGTTTATGTGTGTGTGTGTGTGTGTGTGTGTGTGTGTGTGTGTCAAATTGATGTTGTGGTTGTGTGAACTGTGAGGCTCAGACGGAGGAAAATGGGAAGCAGAGCTGCTCATAAAATCTTCAAGCGATGCCACCTATCAGGCTCTGTGACAGCGGGCTCAATTTATGGAGAGGGAAAGAAAGAGGTGAGAGACCTGGAAATGGAAGGTGAGAAATCAGTAGAGAGTGTGAAGGTGTGGGACGAGGAGGACGGAGACAGGGAAGAGGGAGAAGGAGGGAGAAGGAAAGAGTAGCTGAGAGAAATTCAAGGGAAAATATGTCAGCAGAGGAGGAGAAGAAAAGGGGCAGGGCTCTAGTTTCTCTCTCGGTCCACGCTCTGACCTCCTCATCATGAGCAGAGGAAAGCCATCAGAAGGAGCTCATCTGTGCTGAGGCTTCACTGTGAAGTCAACCAACAGAGCTTTTCCCATCACATCATTGTTTTCATCACAAATCTACTTGTGCAAGAGAGGAATGTCAAAGGTGAAAAACGTATATAAGGAGTGTGGGTATCTTGGATCTTCGATTCTGAGAGGATGCGTGTGTCTGAGATCTCTCTTCAGAAAAGTGCTGATGTTCTTCTTCTGTGGATGAAACAATGTTATCTGGACTCTACGGTTGTATTCCAGCCGCAACAGCGTGGATTTACTTAACTTCTAGGTGTGTGGTTGAGATCAAAATGCAATGTATTGCTGTCGAGACTTGTGTTGTGTACGGTTGTCAATAGACAGACCGAGACAAACACCTGGTAAAGCTTAAACCCGCCTCCGTGGTAGTTCCCGCTAAGATGTTGCAGCTGGTAATGAATTATAATAATAGTGACAGGATATTGCTAGTTATTTATGCAGATGTTATGTCTCATAAGATCATCATACAATGATGCTTTTTTTTTTATTATTATTTGAACACTGCTTTATAAAGAACTACTTATTACGAGTGCTTATTTTGATACCTGGTTAAATTCAAATTTAACTTTATTATCCAAATGAGGAGATTGCTGTTTGTATATAGTAAAAATATAAAAATGTATATTGCTGTCGCTACTTAAAAAAATTTCATCAAAGTTTTGAATTTGCAAACAAAAGAAAGATCTCCACTTCCGAGGATTTAGGGTGAACTGGGTGCTAATGAGATTTTGACCGTGATCTCTTTGTCTTTCTCCGATCAGCTCGAGACCAAATCAGGAAAAGCAGCCGATGCACTGGATCCTCCGGACCTGAAGGTGGCGCTGAAGAGGGAGCGTGAAGAGCACCAGCACCTCCTGGCCGATTCCTACGCGGCTGTGATGGACCTAACTAAACAAGTGAGTGTGTGAACCAGAAGGTCGGAAGGTCACACGGACACCTTCGCATTGAAAATGCGGAAGGTAATGTTTTGATCGATGTGTATTTGTATGCGGGCGTGCGTGCATGTTATTTTCATAAGTAAAAAAATATTAAACCGAATCGCATGAAATTTGGTGGGATGATTGGTTATTAACCGGGGACCATTTGATTAGATTTTGGGATCGCTTGGGTCAAAGGTCAAGGTCAAAAAGGTCAACATCTTCTTTGAATCGCATGAAATTTGGTGGGATGGTTGGTTATTATCCGGGGACCATTTGATTAGATTTTGGGATTGATCGGGTCAAAGGTCAAGATCATGAAAAGGTCAAAATCTTTTTACCATAGCACAGTCAATTTTTATGTTCATAATGCAATGCCAAATCTTATGATATGCAAAGGTATGCGCTCTACCGAGTGCCCGTTCTAGTTTAATGTGTGTGTTGAATCAAGCGTTATGTTTTACTTGACAGCTTCCTATTGTTAAAATGTCTATTCCCGTTCTCTTCCTCTGATGTTGTCATCTTCTTCTCGTCTTCCCGTTATGACCCACCTACGGACCAATCAGCTCCAGATCGGGGAGAGGAACTGGGGCCGAGAGAAGCTGGAGCTGCTGGAGAGGTTCAGCCAGGAAAGAGCCCAGTGGGAGCAGAGACTGGGGGAGGCCACCGCACAGCAGGGGAAGGTGTGTGTGTGTGTGTGTGTGTGTGTGTGTGTGTGTGTGTGTGTGTGTGTGTGTGTGTGTGTGTGTGTGTGGTGTGTGTCGGCACGCGAGACGGAGAGGCGAGAAGTGTTAACGCGACACGTAGAGACAGAAATGACATGTTGTGTAGAGACGATCAACAACAGACGGCTGTTTAGTTTCAGAAAAGAACAAAGACGTGCTATAGAGAATAGCCAATTTTTTTTTATGTCATGCGATCTACCAATACTACGGCGCGATCGACCGGTAGATCGCGATCGACCGGTAGATCGCGATCTACGTATTGAGCACACCTGTGTAGGCCTTTTCTGTGCACCCATCCAGGAGATATTCATCCTGAAAGTGCATTTCTTTCTAATCAATCCTGAACTTCTATTTTCATGTTCTGTGGTCTGCAGGTCAGTGAGTTGCGAGTCAGATGTTCATCGGTGTATCTGCACGACTAATCACATTATCTGCAGATGCCCCTTTCCCCTCTTCCACTCTGTCTCTTTCCTCTGAGGGGAAATGAGAGTGTGAGATCACCTCAAGTGTGAAACCAACTGAGTCAGCATCACTGTGTGTGTGTGTGTGTGTGTGTGTGTGTGTGTGTGTGTGTGTGTGTGTGTGTGTGTGTGTGTGTGTGCTGTCTGCCACAGATAGATTATATTTGTCAGTCTTCCCTTCCTCCTGCCAAAACAGCTCCAGACGAAGTGGGAGGCAGTGAGATGAATGTGTCTACAGTAAATGTCTGCCAGGGTGTAAAAATGAAATCAAATGCTAATAATATGTAAAAACAATAATAATAGCTGTGTGGTAAAACATTTTCGTTCTCAAAGTCATCAGGCGGCGAGTCCTCTGCAGACGCAGCCGTCACGAATGGAACAGGATTACCACGGTAACAATTTAAACATATAACCTCATTTTAAATGACTGCCCTTTATTAGCTAAATGCTAAAAGGCTTCATGAACGAGCGAGAGCAGAACCTTTAATTCTCTTTTCTCCTCTTTCAATGAAAAGAACTAAATCCACGTCAGAGCTGGACAGCCCAGAGGTCAATGGGAGAGCCAATCAGGAGGAGAGGATCGAGTTTGTTGTCCCAGAGCTGCGTGACATCAGCAGGAAGAACTGGACCTGCCTAACCAACGAGGTGAGCAAGTTGTGATTTCATGCATTTACTGGTTTAAAATGTGTGAGTTAATTGAGATATATTGGCTTTGATGTGTTTGCCAAGACCCGTGAAACAAAGACTAGTTTTAAAAGTTACACAATGTGTATAAGAATTTTCACAATATCTGTTCTATCCTCAAACTGAAGACAGCATAGAAATAGAAATATACTGATCACCATGTCATACTGGCTGTTCTTGTCCCTCCTCTCTCATCCCAGACCCCAGAGGTTGGAGACACCTGTAAAACCTGGGACGGTCCCAGCGGCTCTTGCAGCAGCTTAGTGGGATCAGAGGTGTACCTGGAGACGGTCCAGAGGAGCTACACAGCTCCGGACCGCACCGGCATACGGATCTACTACAGCCCTCCCGCGGTGAGGCGCATGGAGCACCAGAGAAGGAGCCAGGAGGCCAGAGAGCAACAGCAGGCCCCGAACGGGAGCTCCTCCCCGGGAGCGAGCGAGCCTAACGTAGGCGTGGCCGCTGGGGGAGCCCTCGCTGTTCAGCCGCAGACGCCGCCCTGCTTCTCGTCGTCGTACGAGCAGTGGCTGAGCTCGCTGTCCAAGCAGCACAGGGAGCTGCTGGAGAGCAAGAGCGGCTGCATCGGCGGTTCCATCCTAAGCATCGCCGGCAACGGCGTCGCCGGCTCCGACGTCGGGATGGCGCCTTCGTCGGCTTTCCACGACCTGGAGATCGGGGAGATTTCCGCCAATTTAAGTGACGACATGAAGGAGATGACCAACTGCGTTCGCCAGGCCATACGCTCGTCCTCTCTGGAGAGGAAGTCCTCCAAGGAACCTGGGAGTCAGGTAGAGTTCACAGTCCAACTATATTGTTTCGTCCTTTCTTGTTTAAAAGAAAATAGGCAATAATGTGAATCATACTTATATTATATTATTAAATGTATTATTATTACCTTTGCATTGACAATGCGGAAGGTAATGTTTTGATCGCCGTGTATTTGTATGCGTGCGTGAGTGTTATTCGCATAAGTCCAAAAGTAGTAAACCGAATCGCATGGAATTTGGTGGGATGATTGGTTGTTATCCGGGGACCATTTGATTAGATTTTGGGATCGATCGGGTCAAAGGTCAAGTTCATGAAAAGATAAAAATCTTCTTTTTATCATAGCGCGGTAATTTTTTATCCAATTAGCATGCAACTAATGCCAAAATGTCATAATTCAATGCCCAATCTTGTGATATGCGAAGGTATGCGCTCTACCGAGTGCCCATTCTAGTTGTTATTCTCATTATTATTAGTATCATTATCATTATTAGCATCATTATTATTATTATATTATATTAACACTAAGCATTCTCCATTTTTTCCATTGCTCCCCACAGGTGGTGGGCATGTCCACCAGGTCCACGCAGACTGCTGCGCAGTCCGTCAGTATTGGGCTTCAAACCGGCAACCTTCCCGGCAGCAGAGGGTCGGGCTTCTACTCCAAAGCCTGGTCTCCTCGCGCCTCGACGACAGCCACCTCCTCGCTCGTGTCCGCTCGAACCCGGCAGATATCCACGTCCCTGGACAAGGTTCACAGTCGCGTGGACCGGCCCTGCTGTTCCCCCAAGTATGGATCACCCAAACTGCAACGCAGAGTGTCGTCTGGTAATTACAGTTTGTTCTCTGGCCTCTGACATCCAATGTGGAGAAGAAGAAGAAGGAAAAGGAGACATCTGACTTCTCTGTTTTTAGGCTCCACCTCCAGATTGGAGGGGAGTTCCTCTTCTAGGGACCGGAGCCTGTGGAGCCTCCAGCAAAGATCCATCGGTGGAGGAGGAGGAGGCGGAGGCGGAGCAGGAGCAGCAGGAGCAGCAGGAGGAGGAGGAGGCTCAGCCTGGGCTCGCTCCACCACCACAAGGGACAGCCCCGTCCTGAACGGCCTCACCGACGGCCTCTCCAGCCTCTTCAGCGTGGTGGAACACTCCGGGAGCACCGAGTCGCTCTGGAGGGGGGATGGAGGTAACTGTGGGAGATTTAACCCGTGACACGTGATGAAAAGAAATGATGAAATAATTCACAGTTTCAGGGTCGAGGGTCGATGCTGGCGCACTGAGACACTCGATTAGAATGGAGACGTTTTAATAGTAACCTGTGGTTATCCTGCACATGTCAAAATGTTGGCTGTGTAAAAAGTTTTTATGTCATCTAGTGTTATTTCGTCAGATCTTTGACACCACAGTTAATTTATTACCCTTATTGTATTACTGCACACAGTGCAATGCATTATGATTTGTTCTTATACACTTGATATTTTTATTATTCTTGTGTTGTTGTAGTTTACTTTTTCTATTTTAGTTTACTTATTTTACTTGATTTATCTTACTTCTTTTTTCGGCTTTTTCTATTTTGCACTCATTATTACTTCTTACTAATATTATATTACACTATATATTTATTACTAAATATTATTAAATTATTGTTTATTTTGTTGTTATTGTTTTTTGTTATTCTTCCATGGTAATCCTTGATCAATTCCTGGCATAATAATTTCCTTTTGGAATTAAAAGTTAAACATGTTATCACTCTTATTTGATGTTAAACTCAAGTGGAGCGCAGTCCTGAGTGTCCTCAAGGTTTTGTCTAAAATACTTCTTGAAACTTCACAATCTTGCTTTTGCAACAATGTGTGAAATCCAATCAATCCTGGAAACCCAAATGTTTGTCTTCAATCCCTGTTGGCGGTTAGGAGCGAGCCAGGGAGCCAGTCCAGCTCGAAAACCCACCAGCGCACCGGTCTGTGGATCCGAGCCCAGCTCCCAGCGGTATGGAGGCCTGGACCAGGAGTTCTGCAGGAATGTCTGCAGCAGCAGCAGCAGCCAAGGCCCCGGAGGAGTCGCCCTGTGTGAGGAGAGGGCTCCAAGAGACCCCGGGGGCCTGTCTGTCTTGGGGAGTTATGGCGGCGTGGACGAGCCCAAGCTGGAGTGCGTGGCCGTCGGGATCGGGGGATTTGGATCGCTGGCCACGTGCAACGACAGCGTGACCAAGATCGTCAACAAGAGGTTCATGAGACAGACGGCCGGCGAGGAGATGGTCGGGATCATGGGAGGAGGGAAGGAAGCGGCGGGCAATGCTGGCGCCGTTGCAGGATCGTGGACAGAGGTGCGGCCACTGGAAATGTGTTTTTATCATGAACTGTAATCAGGACAATACCAGAGGTTGTTTTTACGTAGCAGTCACTGTACATCACAGCTATTGCCAACAATATATCTGGGTTTTAGAAAGTTCTAGTAGAACATTTTTTTCTGTTTTCTTCTGTGTATTACGTATTTCTGACTGTTTCCATTCATTTCAATACCATATGAAAATCAATTTTACTTTAAACCTAAACTGCCGTTGCTCAGTTTAGCTAACTGTCAACACTAACTGACCAGACTGGAACACACTGGGTTCAACATAATGCCCAAATCGTAAAATCGTGTTTTGGGGTCAACAAACACAGCTAAAACTAGAAGGGGCACCAGAATTGGGCATTGAATTATGAACATTTTGGCATTAGATGCATGCCAATTGGATACAAATTGACCGCGGTATGGTAAAAAGAAGAGTTTGACCTTTTCATGGCTTTGACCTTGACCTTTGACCCGATCAATCCCAAAATCTAATCAAATGGTCCCCGGATAAAAAACAATTATCCCACCAAATTTCATGCGATTGAGTTTAATTCTTTTGAAGTTATGCGTAAAATAAATAAACACACGGCGATCAAAACATAAACTTCTGCATTTTCAATGCGAGGGTAATAAGTGGAAACAGATACTGTAGGTGCCTGAGATGGTGAATATATAACAATAGGCACTGTATTATGAAACTGTCCTCAAAACAGAAGTTGTAGTTGAGAGGATACATTTTGCCCGTGTCTGGTCTTTTTTAAACTTAAAATATATGTTCATAATATAACGTGAAAAATAGGATGTATACATACCTTAGTTTTTGATTAAACACATCTTTCCATTTCCCAGGATGCACCCTGTGACTGCGCCGGCCAGTCCTCCTCCTGCCTCACCCGCCCATCGAGAGCAGCAGCTCGCCATTCGGTCGGCCAGTGCAAGCACCGCACACAAGAGTCTCCGGGGGCAACCGAGGAGAAGGCGGAACCCTGCAACGAGTGACGACCTCTTAAAAGACACACACACACACACACACACACACACACACAATCAACACTGACTCTTCACACTTGTCACTGCCATGAAAGCGCATCACAACACATCAGCAAATGTACACGTAGACACAAACAACCTGCCACACAGGTGCACTGCCAAACATCACGCCACACCGCAAGACCCACTGCCACACGCACACATTCACGACACTCGTCTCGGACTGAACCATTCTGATGCCAAGGACAGGGAGGACAGAAACTCAGAGCCAGCGACAGATCCATCCATCACAAAACCTACCAGCATGACATAAAACACACACAATCTGACCAGAAAACGAGAACAAACTGGTCGAACAAGTACAGCTACGACGCCAGGACCAGATCTACTAACCTCCCCCGCCCCCTGTAACAGAATAAGCTGTTTTGAAATATCAAATCTACCTTGATGACGTTGTCTTGCCACCACGTTGTCGGACAAGAAGCCATGTTGGATTTACAGATGAGCAGAGGAGGACAAAAGGGACATTGTCCCAGTTTGAGTATGTGTTGAAAGTGCATGTGCTACTTTGAGGGCCACAGTGTAAAACTGGAGAGGAGACACCTGTCAGAGCTGGAAAGATCTTCCACATCTGGAACCATCAATCTAAGATTATTTCTCGCTGAACTTTGTCGTCAATAATATTTCAGTGAGTGTTTCCAACAGGGAACCTTCTGATTACACGTCTGCGTCATGCAGCCTGGTGATCAATGGTCCTCGTGTGCGGATCGCTAACGGAGACATTGGAGTTTCACTGGACTACAAATCCTAGCATGACCAGACTTGGACTCCATTGATTGATGGACTGGTCAGCTCTGCAAAGGAGACCATACAACTGGCCATTATGCTCACAGAAGGACTTTGGCCGCAAACACGGGGACGTTTCGTGGCATCGTAGTCATGATTACTAAACTCTATATATATGTAAAACAACAAAAACACTTCAAATGCATTGTTACGTTTCCTGATTGGAAAAATTATAGTTCTGGTTTCAACCTGTTACAGCAGGAAGAAAGTGCCTGTTCGTTTTCCTATTTTAAAGATATTTCTTAACTGATGTCAAGATTCATCCTTAACCCTTAGATGTTCTTTAACCTGAGAGCGCATCTGCAGTCTTTGACTTGGCATTGGATTGAGGTGCACTGATAGGACGCTTTTAACTTATTTAACCAGTTTTTCAGAGAGCCTCGACAACGAGTTTGGCATCATGCTACAAAGCATTATGATCAAAGCCAAAACACAGAAAGGATTACAATTCACTCCATTCTGTAAAGAAAGTACAGAACATCGAGGTGGTTTCCACTCAATACCAATGTCACGGAATCTGAGTTACGTAATTAAGAACTGTTTAAAAAACTTGATTGATATGGAATATATTACGTCAGCGTAATCGGTGCATCCCAACCTGGTCATGCTTCATGGCCTCGGATACGAGGCGTGTCTAAACTCCAAATGCTCATCGTCCAGAAACACTCACTAACTCTAAACAGTGTCCGTGGAGAATTCAGATGCATTCCTTTTATTAAGAGTCTTTCCCAGATGTGTATGTGTGTAATTTGTATATATGTTTAGTCATCGAATTATCAGTGTGGTGTACCAGTGCAGCATTTCTAGGACTAGTGAAAGGGATAGTATTTTAAATACTTCCTCTTTTCTCTCCGCTCTCCTCCCACGCACAACTGTCCTTGTGTAGTAATACTACACCGCCGGTGTAGCTACTCTACGAATTGCATACGCAATTTGACGAATTTAGCATTATAATGTGATCTTGGTGAACACAAGCTAAGAGCTGTCCATTTGAAGCCAGAGTACTGAATGCACCGAGTTTTTACTTTTTGAGAAATACATTCAAGACAGTCAGATCTAACGATATGAAATGTCTTCAAGTAGGTTCTCCGCACACTAAAGAGACGTAAAAGACGTGGGGTACTGACACAATGGTCCTACTGGTGAATTGAAAATGTAAAACAATACTGTAAACTGAAAACAATCGTATTCGAAAGGGTTTTTAAATTCCATTTCTTTCTCCATGTTGTGTTTCTAATCAAATAATAGATATTCAAAGTGCCTGTCGGATTACCTTTTAGTCAGCTCACACCAAAACTGGACTTCATTAAAAAAAAATACACACACAAACAAACACAGCAGGCCTTATTTTAAACGAATGAGATTGTTTTTATGCACATAATTGCGACCAGGCTGTACTAAGTAAAGCTAGAATAAAGCACTGTACCACAGTGGAGGACAAAAACAATGGTTTACAGGTATAGTAGGATATAGTATATGCACACTATACTAACTTTTTTTATACCAAGGGTTATTGTATTTCTGGAAAGTAAATTATTTCTAGTTTTGTTTATTTTATATGGATGTTTTTGCTGATTTATTAGCCTGCTGTTTCTATTATTTATACGTATCATGGTGATACTTAGTGTGACATCTGCTTGAATTGAGTCTCAGCTGCAGTCTGAGCATGTTTCTCCATCTCTGCACACCATTTAATGACTCAGCAGTGACTCAACAGTTTAAAATAGGGCATTACAGTAACAGTGCATGAATTTAAATAACACAGTGAGGAAAACCCAAAAGGCGGCCACCTGTCTCCACCCAGACCCGTGACGCTGGTAGAAAACCAAGGATCTGAAACCATCCACCGCTTCAAAAGCTACTCACCACGGGAATAGACGGAGAGATATCGGACCACGATTATACAACAGGTTGTTTTCGCCTAGCGGTCTGATCGGTTAAAGACCACATGAAGTCATGAAGTCACATAACCTCAATACAATGATACACATCCATTCCTCTTCACATCTAACAGGAAGCTTTGAAGTTACCTCACACAACTGTAAAACCAAATATGGTGTTGTCACTTAAGATAATTAATGTGTATTGGACCACAACAGTCAAAGATGGAGGGAAGCAGCTCGCTAACACGCTAACACGCTAACTGTTCACTTAGAAAAGCGCTGACCTGCGCGTCAGAACTAGCTTTTCCCGACTGGGAAAAAAATGTGAGGGTAAAATACCACGCGTGCAGCTTAATCCACTTTTTTCTGCTTCTCTATTATTATGTTTGCTACAATTATTCAAAATGTGGCAAAATAAACTGCTTCTGCGTGGCACTAGCATGGTTAGCTGTTTGCATTTGTTACACACAGCAATGTAGGCTATGCTAATGTTGCTGACATTGTTAAATGTGACGTTCCTAGTCAAGAGGTCTGGCACATTTCAATTCAGATATACAATCGACAACCAATAAAGATATAAAACACTTGACTACAGGCCTTAATAGGTCTGAATCAAAATTGGTAATGATACATTTGACACTTTTCCCAAATATTAGCCTCTTATGCTAATGACTTTCTGCACAAAGTACAGCACACTCACGTCAAGACATGTGATAGCTGACTATCTGGCCAACATGTTATCTACACAAAAAAGTTCAAACAAGTTAGTAATGTCACCCTAAGAGAGACATTTAAAAAACACTGAATACATTTTTCCAGACGTTTGGTGTCCCCATTATGTCTACGTATATAAATAAATACAAAAGAGAGCTGGAGAAGTTAATTCACAGTACATTGCTGTAACCGCAGTACAGTCATGAAAGTCTCTCCCACCACACACCAGGATGAGTGGCTAAACCCTCAAAGGAAACAATACCCTGATATTAGGGCTGGCACTATTTCTGTTTTTGGATAATAACCACAGAATATGTCATAGTAGCTAAAGAAATTCAAACACGTAACATGTAAAACAGCAACCAAATGCCAGTAACAGCTGTATTGATTTATTTGTGGGATTTTCAACACTAAAAACAACAAAACCAGACAAAAACCTGGTGAGTAGATGAGTTAAAAGAAAGCATTCTGTAGAAGGAGGTAGACGTTGGTAAGTGATGACAATATGGCAAAGTGAGATTATTATTATTAATTGAAACCAAAATAAAGGCACAAACCTGTTAAAACTCTATTAGAGAACTGTTAGCATAATTTGCTAAAACAATTGTCATTTTATCATTCATATATTTAGTGCAAATATTAATGTGAATGTCCCTATTGTGGCCCAGCTCTATGACACGAGTGAAACAAGAATTATTGATTGTGAGAAAGACTCTTGCACTTTTTACACCATCATATCAAACTCTGAAACGTTTATTAAGTAACACGACAATATGATATCTCTAACGTTACGGTGCTTCAATTTAATTCAGTTTATTTGTATAGCCCATTTTCACAAATTACAAATGTGTCTCAGAGTGCTTTACAATCTGTACACATAGACATCCCAGTCCCATCACTCTTAATGTGAACGTTACTTTGTGCCTCACCTCTGCAAAGAGCTCTGGCTTGAATTTAAACACAAATTTGTCTGCAACTATTTGACTGCATGAGGGTTGATTACGTCTTGAATTTAGACCAGATGTCTTAACGCGTAGAATGATCCGTCTTTACATACATTATTGATTGTCGTCCTCCTTAACATACATTTTGACTGACCATATGAGCTGCATACCCATAAGGCACCTCAGTGTCAGGAGTATAGTATGATTTGGGAATAAAATTAGTTTTGCTTTAGTGTGACCAGACCTCAAAACGGTTAAAATTAGGTATGAGCCAACCTCCAGTCTTGTGTCGAAACATCACGGTTTTTAGACATGATAGACGGCTGCAGCACACATTGAGGCTGTGGATAAAACTGCCACTGTTGTTTTGACGCCGGGACTCATTTTATATTAGAGGACACAAACTAAATACAGGACAACGTTTAATGCTTTTAGCTGATTTGAACACGTGAAATAATTTGTTTATAATGCTTTAAAACGTGCGATTGTTCCTAAAGTGACATCTGATGTGACGTATATCTGGAAATACACTTCACAACTCCTCTTGGTATCTCACGTGGATGTATTTTCACCAGCATACGGGTCAAAACGCTCTCCAGCCTCGGTGTCATTGGTCAGTTCTGCCTCTGCCTCTCCGGCCTTTCCACCTGCCTGCCAGGTGATTATATTTGCTCCTCCCCCTCAAGGTACAAGTACCAGACATAGCAGCCGATGACAGACAGTTGTACAGGTCACGCATCCTCACCAGCCAATAACTGATGACCTCTTACAAGTTGCATGGCACAAACCACGAGTCTCGTCGTTCTCCGTGTGTCTCTCAGCCTGTTGCCTGAAACGCAGCCTTTTAAATGTGTTTCCATTTCATTCACATGATCAATACATCCTGGGAATATGTAAATGAATTCTTAGCTGTTCATTACCTAGAGACTGCCTGTATATTGCTTTATATAACCTGCTCTTGTCTTTTTATAATACCTGTTTTCTTGAATAAAAGGAGAATACAATGAATGACAAAGTAAATTAAGGAAATCCCCCCCCCTTGTATTTCAAGTTGGAAAAGAAAGAAAAGTACTATCTCTCTTCTCCTGTTTCTTTGAGAACAGCTGAATGTCAACAGCTGATCCGAACCCGGTCGCTGTGGAAGTATGTAGCTCTCTCCCTGTATAGACCACATATACCCATTTATTCTGTACATAGGTGCATTTTGAAGCTGACAAAAACGAAACAAAGGGCAGCAAACGTTTAACGATTGAGTTGAGGACATTTGATCAAAGTGGATTTTTTAAGTGGTTGAGGATTTAAAGTTTGTTCTTTTTTCTCTGACCGATGTAGCTTGTAAAACAAGATATTATAACTGCCTTCTGTTTGTCATAACATTTACAAATAAATAATTGTTGGAATTTAGTGTGGTTGGCATTCTTGTCACTTTGGTACATATTGAGCTCAGGTAAAATGACCCAATTTCTCCCCAGCTGTACTCTACCACCTTTGACAACAGGCTATAAATTGATTATAGGCCATTAAATCAGTTTGGTTCGTGTTGCGGCCATCACTAAAAGTAACCAATGGTGACAGTTGTTCGTAGACGGGCAGCAGCAGTCCTCAGTGTAAATCTCCGTGAGATGCCTCGGCTGTGAAAATTATTATTATCTCCATGAATACAGGAGACCTAACTCATCAAGTTGAGTGGACATATATTTTTTTGCGAAGCACTTGGAAAACACAATATGGAAGATAGAATTACCAAGTAATTAGGGAGTACTCCCTTTTCCCTCTTAAGCAGCCAGAACTGTAGACTTAAACTCTGTAATTGATTATATTTTTTTAAGGGAAGCTATATCATATTCTTTTTTCCGTGTTTGTCTTGCCATATGGCTCTTCAAGTGAAATGAAGCTGGTATGTTTTGTCATATCTGTAAAGATAGGAGGGAGACAATGAGAAGAACATTGAATAGGATAGTAAGGAGGGAAATGCCATGGAAGATGAAAACAAGCTGAGAAACAAGAAACAGGAGAAGACATATTGCTCGAAGGAAGGAATAGAGACAAACCAAAAGTAGCACAGTGAAACCTTGGGCTGAATCTGCAGTTGTGTATCAAATACAAAAGTAAAGAGAGGGAGGTTGCTCAACCTGCTGCCAGGGCAGGATGGGAGACTGAAAAGGAAAATGAGTGGAAAAGAAAAGAAGAAAGAGGAAACAAACAAGAGCTGGCCACCAAATCACCAACTAAAGGCTTGCTGATGTTGGTTCTTTGTGAATGTGAACTTCATATTGGACACTTTAGAGCAGGGGTGGGCAAACTTTTTGACTCGCGGGCCACAATCGGTTCTATAATCTGACAGAGGGGCCGGGCCAGGAGCATTTGGACACGCACTGTAATTTATCAAACCTGGAGATTGAAGGTGCAAAGTTAAAGAAATCAACCTTTACATGGAAAAAGATCAATGGAATCACTTTCAACATTCAAAACATATTATTAGTTTACACAACGAAATACTCAAGCTCAATAATTTCTAATCGTTTGAAACCCCGCAAAATAATGGGCGGATTGTCCTGAGAGACTGTATTAAATATCCACTGCGGTCAAGCCAGCCGCCACTTCGAAAAACACAGTCAAGCCAGCCCGCCCAATTTTTTTTTCAGTACACGTATATACCAGGCATTACGGTACAAACACGTGTGAAAACTGTCTTTAAAATGAGATCGAACTTCCGGTGAACGTGATATGACGAAGGACGCTTTTAAATACAGATATAGTGATAGATTAAACTAAATGAAGAGATGAAAAATCATGAATTGTATGAATGATGAATACAATACATGAAATAAGGTAATTATTATAAGATTCTTACATTTCTTGACTGGAATTACACTGCAGTCCTGTTAGTGGTGACCTCTGCTAGGCCCATTCATATTTTCATGAGATATTACTGGGTGGATTTTGAATAAATTCAATTTAAATTTAGCAAAAAACAAATATTATTGACATTATGCCAATATTTGAATTTTATTTAAAGCAAATCCTTACATTTCCTGACTGAAATTACACTGCAGTCTTGTTAGTGGTGACCTCTACTAGGCCCATGAATATTTTCATGAAATATTACTTTCAGGAAATTCAAGTTCAAGTCAGCTAAATAACAGGACTTCAAGTGGGAGCTGAACATCAGCTCCATCACTAAAAAGGAACGGCAGAGGACGTTCCTCTGCTGAATTCAACCTGCCAAAAGACCCTGACGGTGCACTTCTACACTGCCATCATCGAGTCCATCCTCTGCTCCTCCATCACCGTCTGGTACGCTGCAGCCACTGCTGAGGACAGGGCCAGACGGCAGCGGATCATCCGCTCTGCTGAGAGAGTGATTGGCTGCAATCTGCCATCCCTCCCGGACTCGTCTGCTTCCAGGACCCTGAAACGAACAAGGAAGATTGTGGCTGACTCCTCTCACCCGTGTCACACACTGTTCAAGTCCCTCCCCTCTGGCAAGAGGCTGAGGTCCATTAGGACCAAGACCGTACGCCACTCAAACAGTTTCTTCCCGTCGGCAGTTGGGCTCCTGAAAAGGAGCCCGGGTCCCCCACTGACTTAAAAAGAAAAAAAAGAAACATCCATAGCCTCATTGCATTCGAATTCTATAAGCACCATGGTGGTCTTGTCCTATGTCCTACTCCCATGTCTCCTTCACATCTTTCCTTGACCTCATGACTCTTGGTTTCTCATCAGGTTTCATGTGTTTCAGTCACATGCTTTCTTTGCCCCGTCTTTCCTCTCTCTGTTCGATTCACTCCTGCTCCGTCCTCAACATGAGAAGGACGCCAGCGGCCCTGAGGGACAAACAGGAAGTGACCTCGTCATATCAACGTTTGAAAACAAAAGGACCACTTCCTGTTTTGACAGAACTGACAAGTCCGAGCTGGGTGGGGGTGAGCGTCTTGTTGACTGGACCATTTTAGGTTAATCCAAATTGATGCTTCTTTTGATATGTTAATTTTGACCTGGACCTACGTACATAAAATTTAAGAATTATATTATTGGGTTTCATCCGTGAAGTGAAATATCCATCTTGCGTGTTGGTTTTGGTTACAGAATCACTGGCTGCTGGCTGCTGCCGTTTACTGTATCAAATATCCAATCTAAAGCTTTAAAATCAACGGGATCAATTAATTCAGTTAATTCTATGGATTTTGTCCAGCAGGCAATTTGACTGAGCTCAGATCTCACTGCAGCCGTCAAACGAAGGTGTGGGTTTAACTCCAGGGTTTGACCAACGAGCTCAAAGATGTGTCATTACGAGACACGAGACAAGGTTGTGCAAACGTACCTTATAACCTTTGTCTCAACATTGACTTATTTTTATCCTTCTAGACTTCTGCCTCATAGATGTGTAATCTAAACCTGGCTAAAGTGGGTCGATATTAGAGGAAGCTTCAGGAGGTATCATGTCAAAGCAGGATTCTTTTGTATCTGCCCATCAATCTCTGAGAATGCGCTGGCGGTGCGTGAGACAAGGGGAGCGATGAGGGGAGCCGGACAACGACTAAAAGTACAAAGCACCCTTCACAGGAGGAAGCATGGCCCCTTTATTTCCCCTTTAATGTCAAAAAAGTTTGAGTTGCTGTAATAAATACTTTCCAAATATAATATATATGTTACTCTTATTGTCAACAAATTCTATGAAAGACCAAAACCAAGATGAATAAAAAGAAGATTCCGCAGCATTAAAACCATCATTCATCAACTAAGGTTGACTTCATGGCTAAAGCCTAATGTTTTTTCCTCTGTACCATTGTCCTCCATTGTTGCCCTGAAACAATATAAAAAACCCAATACTAAGGTGTCATGATGAGGTCACATCACAGGGTGACACCATTTTCCATTACATATTTATAATAAATCCCACATACACTGTCCTGCTGCTGTAAATACTCACTAAATGTGTGTTACTTCACGGCAGGAGGGGGGATTACAAAATTAAAAGAGACTACAGTGACCAGTTGTTTTTGGTGATGAGCAAACAGGATGGAGGGATTCATTCAATGTCCAACTGGAAGTTCTGGGATCTACTAGTATGTCTGATAAGTGTGTGTATGTGCGACTCATGGGTTTGGCTCCATCAGTTTACACCACACCGCCCAAAATACCCCCACGCGTACAAACACAGGATACAGTCAGTGAGGCTCCAGGAATTAAAACACACGCAGAGGAACTTGAGCTCCTCCCTCGAGGCTGAACGCACACAACACACACAACACACACGGATGTCTCTCGCTCTCTCCCACAGACAGGAGACAGTTTGCCGATACATTCGATGAGGGCCGAAGCCGCTCCGAGAGGAAGGGAGGGGCTTTCCTTCCACAAAACACTCCCTGAGCACGGACAAGACACCTGAAATATAAAGAGGTCAACGACAGACGGTTTAAAGGAAGCGATGAGGAAGACGCATCCAAGGTCAAACAGCAGGAATGCATTGTGCTTCTCTTCCACGGCGACCTTTCCCCTCTGGACCTGCTCTGTGTTCCTCTATCAGAGAGGTGAATACACTGAGGATGGACAGCATGGGCTCAATCCAAACGGGTCAGAGATTACAATTAAGCAAGAGGGAGGGAGACAGGGTGTGAGGTCTGCCCCTGAGTGAGGTGTATGCTTTCTAATTCACCTGGAATGCTAATAGTTAGTGTATCAATAAAAGCTAAATGAAAACCATAATGAATCTTACAAAGCATGTGACATCAAGTGTTACTTCTGCTCCACTGAAGAGAAAATATAGCTGAAGACAAAAACATCATGTCAACCGTCATGGAGCATCTTTAATGCCAGGGTCCACAGCCGTAGACACAAAGGGAGACTTTAACGTACGTATTTATGGTGGTGCGGCGCCCACTTGTGGGGGAATTGCTATATTGCATTATATGATAAAAAAACATAATACAACATGTTCACATTAAAACTCCAATAGAAAACGTGGATAAGAAAAGAAATAGGAAGAAACTGTATGAAAGTAATGTATTGACACATTTCAAGAAGAATATTTTGACTCAAACTTGTGTTAAGGATGACCACGTAGGGCGGGACAGGAGACCATGTATATAATATATATATATATATATATATATATATATATATATATATATATATATATATGCTTCAAATAGACACTACCATTCAAAGGTTTGGGGTTACATAGAAATGTCTTTATTTTTCAAAGAAAAGTAGTGTTTTTTTTAATGAAGTTAACATTAAATTAATCAGAAATACACTCTCTACATAGTTAATGTGGTAAATGAGTATTCTCTGGTGTTTAATGAAGTCTCTCCAGAGGTGGGTAGAGGCCCATCTCCAGTGTTCTAATGGTACATTGTGTTATCGCCTTAGACTAACGGAGGGGTACAAAACCCTTTTAATGTGAGCGCAGCTGAAAACAGTTATGCTGGAGAGAGAAGCTATAAAACTGGCCTTCCTTTGAGCGGCAAGCTTAATGAACTAAATTTATATTTGAAATAAAAAGCATTATTTCTAACCTTGTCAATGTATTGACTTTATTTTCTGTTCATTTTGCAATTCACTTGATAAATAAGTGTGATTTTTAACGGAAAACTCAAAATTGTCTGGGTGACCCCAAAAATTTGAACGGTAGTGTAAGTTATGTTGCTCAAATCAGACTTGGAACAGTTTATTGCGTTACACAAACAAGGAATTTGACTTAGTTAATAATAATTAATGGTGAATAACAATAAACAAAAAACACAGGGCAATAATATGATACATCAATTTAACATAAAAAACAAATTAGATTTTCAGAGGGTTAGACACAATTATTTTGGAATGCCTTGAGACACACACACACACACACACACACACAACTTATGACGTGGCTGCTGTCCCTGTCGGTATAAACTGTATTATTTTATTATTAATAACAGAACATTAGAGTTTGAAGCATTGGGTAAAGTTTTACAATAGAGTCGTCCTCAATATTATTGATATTAAACCTTTTTAAATGCAATTAGTGGAGGTGTCGCCACATGTACTTTGCACATGTTACTTCTGGTCAAATGCCATCAGCTGGTAAGAAAGTACCATTCTGCAAACATAACATAACAAACAAAGCATTTTATTACAACCAACAGGAGGATAAATGCACCACTGAAGACCAACTGAAACATCTGAAATAAACAGACGCCTCTTTTTTCATACACTAGCATGTAAAAGAAAGTCTACAGCTACAGCATTTTTGATAAATCCATGTAAACATTCACCTTATCTTTTAAATGACATACTCTTTTAAAATACAGGTCCCATAGATGACATGAATATGTACAATATTTACATCACATTGCACCAACAACTTAATGAAGGACTTTTTTTTTGTGTTAAGGAATTAATAACCCAAGCAAGCGCACACAAACGTTGACTTACATCCCCATTACATCATGGCGGTGCGTCAGTCGATCGTGGCCATTTGGGAAGCCTTCAGGTAATGAAATTCAAAACGCATGATCATAATAGTTGCTACATAAAGCTACCAGCGAACTGAGGTTGATAAATGGGCCGATGGCGTGCACGTCAGCCTCCTCTGGAACTGAAGAGACGGACAAATTGGGCTGAGATGCATGAAAAGGCGAAACATTCAGTGTTAGGAACATGTATCTCTAGTCACAGTATTGTGTGCGCGTGCGTGTGCGCGTGTGCGTGTGCGTGTGTGTGTGTGTGTGTGTGTGTGTGAGATGGTCATGAAGGCAGGAGAGTTCAGGTGGCCACAGTGATTTAGTTTTTCTCTTCACAACTCCGTAGCAGCAGCTGCAGCGTGTGCGTGACTAAAGTATGAGGAGCAACAGTTGCATGCGATGCGAGTCAGAGAGGTCGGCTAAAGGACCTGTCCTACAGTAGTTGCACTAATTTGGAATGTTGTCCTAACTTTAAAAAGACATCTGTAGCTATCCGATATACATCGTGTGTAAAACGTGGGCAGAACCCGCCTCCATCTATTTACTGGGGGTGATTTTGTCCAGTCCGGGCCACGTGGGGATGTAGTGGCGAGGCAGGGTGCCCTCCATCAGCCTCTCCATCCACAAGCCCAGGCGGTCCAGTTTGTGATGGATCTGCAGGGTGGACAGGCTGCGGGATCGTTTGGATCGGCGCGGCGGGTGGTCGTCGCGGGAGCCAGACCTGGACCGCCCCGCGGCTCCGCCCCCTTCGTCCTCGGAGGACTTGCCGTCGGGGTCTTCCCCGGTGTAGACGGGCCGGAACAGACAGAGGTACTTCTTGTGGCCGTTGAGCGCCAGCACAAAACCGGTGTAGTCCATCTTGTGAGTCCCCCCGTCGTCCTCGTCCATCTGCACGGCGTCCTGGGCGTACTCCAGCAGCGTGTTCATCCACTCGCCGTGCTTGTCGATATTCAGGAAGGAGAAATGCAGCGTCAGGCTCCTGGGTGGAGAAGAAGGAATGTGAGGAAGCGTCAATAAGCAAATTCAAATGCAACAAAAACGTTTTTTTTAAAGTAAATGTTGGGCTCACCCCGTGAAGGTGTAGACCTCTTTGGCGAACTTGCTGAGGAGGATGTTCTTGGAGGCGTCGGTGAGCACCAGCACTATGTTCATGTGTCCCGGACGCAGCTTCACCAGGTTGCTGATGTAAGTGATGTTCGTCAGCTCCGTCACCTCCACAAAGTTCTTTTTGGGAAGCCGACTTCAGTCGGCGGCAAAAACACAAACAGAATTTTAAAAACACGATAAATCCTGCACTCGATAAAGGATTAATATATAGGGAAATTATACTCGTCTTCTTGCCTTGAAGCACTGCCGGTCCCTGATGACCCATTTTCGGCTTTTGTTCCATCCTTTGCCTTTGGATTAGTATGCTTATCTTCACTCGAGTCACTGAAAACATACAACAAAAAGGGTTTGTCCCATAAAAAAAAGAAAAGGGAGATGTGTAGAAGAAAAGAAAAAAAGATTAGCATGTGGGACTTTGTTTTCTCTGGCTTGTCTTTAGCTTTCTTTTCACAGGGTGTCGCTCTAATAAAACCAGGAAAAGGCTGAAGCTGCTATAGTTACAGTGTTGGTGGTTTGGATGTTTGGGCAAAGCAACCGACCTGAAGGCCTGAATGACCACCGTCCCAAACAAGATGAACAAGGCAGAGAAGATGAGGGACAGGAGAGGCATCATGTCACGCCTGCAAATCATCAACAGACGACTTAGTGCAACTCAACGCACAATCTCTCACGTCAGACCGTGACGTATAAACTTGAAATAGCGGAAACTAATCCAGAAGTGAATCTCTACTTACCAGTTGTTGTGCAGAATATCATCAATGACTTCAGAGAGGTAATCGTATGACGCATAGATCCATCGAATTACGAACATCTATAGATTGAGATCATTCCATTAAGCAAAGGTTGGTATTCAACATAGACCAGACTATTATACATTTTTTTACTCGAGGAACGTACAGAGGCAAACTCATTGTTGAGCTCGGGCAGCACGGCGTCGTGGACGAGGATGGTCGGGTCCTTCTGCAGCCGCTCCAGCTCCTCCAGAAGAAGCTGCTGGTCCTCCTTGCTGCCGTTCCAGGCGCTCACTGGCTTGAACAAGGCCTTCCCTGCAGCGTTACGCCGCTCGAGGATCACCACCTGATGGTTGAAAAGGAGGGAAAAAACACTTGGTTCATTAATACTACCAACTACGCCACTGCCCTGTTGGGACTCCGCCCACTGTTGAGACTCCGCCCACTCCTCCTCTCTACCTCCATCTGCCTGATGGATCGTGGAGGTCTCCATTGTGGAATATGCCGACTATGAACTGTTCATAAACTCTGTCATATTCATTGAATGTGTTTTAACCCTAAATCTGTCCTTCTGGTCACATGACATCTATTGTTCCGTCCTTCCTGGAGAGGGATCCTCCTCTGTTGCTCTCCTGAAGGTGTCTTCCCTTTTTTCCCCCTGAAGGGCTATTTGGGAGTCAGGGATGTCTATGTGTAGAGATTGTAAATCACTCTCAGACAAATTGGTAATTTGTGAAATTTGGCTATACAAATAAACTGAATTGAATGAATATGAATCTTGACTAATACACATTCTTAATGGGGGCATGAGCTATTTTAGCAGTGGGCGATCCCAGTGGACATCCTCGTCTTTAAGAGGCCGTAGCAGGGAAAACTTCAAGAGCTCCAGCAAAAATACAAGTAACGCTCCAAAGTTAAGCCAATGTTGGTGAGAAGGGAAACTAGCAAGGCCAATTTCAAAAGGGTCACTTGACCTCTCCCCGCCTTGAGAAATCTGAATGAAAATGAGTTCCAAGGGAGCAGTTCTTTTTTTTTTTTTGCATGCCGGTTAAATGGTATTTCTGCTTGTTCTTTAAACAATATTGACATTTTGTAAATGTATTTAAATTAGTTTTATGGGTACACAAATGGAGTAACTAGTCACGACTGAATATCAAAACAAATATACTTTAGTTTCATACATGTTGCTCTCCTGAAGGTTTCTTCCCTTTTTCCCCCCTGAAGGGTTATTTGGGAGTTTTTCCTGGTCCGATGTGAGGTTTTGGGACAGGGATGTCTATGTGTACAGATTGTAAAGCACTCCGAGACAAATTTGTAATTTGTGAAATTGGGCTATAAAAATAAACTGATTTGAATTGAATACATGGCTGCAGTGTGTACCTGTGCTGAAGACTCTTCGCTGTCCTTGTTCCGTGTGAAGATGTCACAAAGAGGTTGCTGTTGCCGTTGGTACACATAACCAAATCTCACAACTTCCTTGGTATTGGTCGAGGCAAACAAGAGAAACGCATCGTTCCCAAAAGAAAAGGTCTCTTCGTCACCTGTGATCAGCAGGACACAGTATCTAAAGGGGAGAGAACACAGCAGTGACTTAGATTTCTAAATTAAAAAAAAAGATTGAATGGTCTCTCTTGAATTATCTGATATGATCAGCTGTTAAAAAAGGTGTCCGATTCTCTTACTTTCTGCGTCTGTGGAACTGCTTGACGGGACAGAGCTCATCAAAGAGCTTCTGGTTGACCAGCCGCGGCACCAGAAGGAATCGGTTGTTCGACATGAACTCATCAATAATTTGCTTTTTCATTCCTTTTGCCTGCAGAGAAAAAAAGAGTGAACACATCTGCAAGTAGATCTTTGCGTGTGTGTGTGTGCATGTCTCTCTGTGATCTACCTGAATGATGTCAGCGGGCTTGTCGATCCTCTCCTTGAAAACCAACATGGTCGGAGCGTACGTGTTGATGTTAAACCGTTTCTGCAGATCAGCCGTCTCTGAAAGGCCCTGGTCCACATAGCCAAACTGCAAGTAGTCCTTATGAGCGAACGCCGTCAGCTACGGAGACAAATGGTCGCCATGCGCGTGTGTGCGTGTGTTAGTTGTGTAACGGCAACGGAGATACGCTTCAACATGAAAACTGCAAGGCAAGAGCCTACTTTGTAAAGCAGAGGAACCACGGGCACTTGGTCGAACAAAAGCACGTGCGGCTTGTTGAGCTTGTGCCAGCTGCTCAGGAACTGCAGGTTGTTCTTGTCTGTGACCTAAAGGCATAGAAAATGTACACGGGTGTTTTGGAATATTGTATCGGTTTCGAATATCCATTAGAAATCTGCTCAACTCTACTTTACACATAAATCAATTATTCACCCTCCTTCACAAGACACTCACCCATTCCACGAGCCTCTGAGGAAGAAGGTCCTCCACAAACTGCCTGATGTGCTCCTTCGCTACGGCGTAATGGAAGAACGTCACTTTGCCGTTGATGACTCCAAGTATCGATGGCGTGCGATGGGCTCCGAGGTGATTGGCTAACCGCCTCTCATAGCCAACATCCACCACTCCGATCCCAACACCTGCATACACAAAAGACATCCATGCACGTCAACCTTTTTTGGGCGAAGTGGGCGGGATTTCATCGATGCAAGGACCATTTATTGGTTTATTTCAAACCTAGGGTCTCCATCTCCTGCACCACCTCTTTCCACACGGGCTCGATGTGGATGCAGCTGAAGCACCAGTCGGAGGTGATCTTTATCAGGTACGGCCTCTTGTAGCTGTCGGGCACCACGTCGTTGACGTACTGGTTGAAGTGCAGCGTGTACTTGCTGTCCGCAAAGTCCCTTGAGCTCTTGCTGTTGAAGGGGAAGTTGTAGAAGGACTCGTCGAAGTAGAAGTTGTCGTGCTGGTGACCATATCGGCCACCGCCGTACGGCTGCGTGTCGTCAGTCTGCCCGTAGCGGTCGTAATTGGCGCGCTTGTCCTCACTGGACAGAATCTAGTTTTGGGATAGAACAAATATCCGTAGGGCAAACATTTATCTCTCCTTACCGGATTACTTATCTGCACAACGCATTGATGAATTGCAATGGTTATTTAGACAAATAAAATAAAAAGACTAACCTCATAAGATTTTGTAATCTTGATGAACATGTCCTCGGCACCTGGATTTTTGTTTTTGTCCGGATGCCTTTTGAGAAGAAGATGCCTTATCAGTTACCTTCGCATTGAAAATGCGGAAGGTTATGTTTTGATTTACGTGTATTTGTATGCGTGCGTGTTATTCGCACAAGTCAAAAAGTATTAAACCGAATCTCATGAAATTTGGTGGGATGATTGGTTATTATCCGGGGACCATTTGATTAGATTTGGGGATCGATCGGGTCAAACGTCATGGTCATGAATAGGTAAATATCTTAGTTTTACTATAGCACGGTCAATTTTTATCAAATTGGCATGAAACTAATGCCAAAATGTTCATAATTGAATGCCCAATCTTGTGATATGCGAAGGTATGCGCTCTACCGAGTGCCCATTCTAGTTATGGATGTAATGAGGTTCGTCACAACAGGTCAGTGTCACAAGGACATGTTTTTACCATTCTTTCGCGAGGCGCTTGTAGACCTTCTTGATCTCGGCCTGGCTGGCGCTCCTGGTCACTCCCAAGATCTTGTACGGGTCCATCTCGGGCCCGGCGTGTGCTGCTCCCGTGAGCAGCACGGAGAGGACCACCACCACAGCCAGCGGCACCGACATCCGGGATGCTGCCATCACGGAAACCTTTGAACACACCACTAGAAGAATCGCCATCACGTTGTTAGAGGATGCTCGGAGCTTTATTCTCGACACCGTGTTTAAACTCGGCCGACACAGTCGACTTTTCTCCGCATTTACGTCAACGATGAGACACCGTGACACTACAGCACGCTAACTACAGCAGCTAGGTAAAATATGTCCGCTAAGCACCGCAGCGAACAGACGTTAAATCCTGCTGACATCACGAGGCTGAACCATGAACGTCATTTTAAACCGTAGCTACGTCGTTGAGTGTATTAACCTCAACGAAGCAGTAGTAGGCTTACCTCAAGCAGATGCAGTCCGCCAGCACTACGCGTCGCATCTGGAGACGATGTCCATGTTCTTCAGCCTGTTGGTTCCCGCTGATGTGAAGAGATGAGCGGAGGGCACACGGGGTGTGTTCGGCAGCATCCCGCAGCTCCTCCGGCGCGAGTCACAAACCGCTGCTGCTGATAAGGAGCAGAGGGGGAGGCGCCCAGTGGCGAAAGTCATTTCGGGAGATTGAGTATTTAGTGCCTTCGTAATGCTTCTTGTGTGTGTGTGTGTTTGGTTTATTGTTCGTAGCACCTGCATTTTTGTAGTCTACGTGGATTTTGGCGTGCTGGCCGCTCGCCAGCGGCGTCCAGTAAAGGAAATCAAACGCACCCCGTTTTTTCTGACTCGTCTTTTCTCAGTGGACCAATCACAGACAACGATGATGTAAACAAGGAAATGGCGAATGCAAGCCGAACGCGGATACAATAAATGAGACATACACGTATCACATTTGTACAGGAACAATGTCACTTGTCCCTTTCGCAAACGAGTGGTAGCGTTTTAAGATAACGACAGTTTCTGCAGTGTAGTCACGGTTCTCGTGTTCACGTTACTCTCCTGTCGCCCTCCACTGACGGCGTTATTATTGAACTGAGAATGGAGGACCGCCACAAGAAGATTCTCCAGAGCAACAGGACTAATCTCGTGAGAGACTTGGACCCATCGGACATCTGTGATGGCCTCCTTGAAAAGGGAGTCTTTACCCAAGACATGATCGACGAAATAAAGGTGAGACGGCTGTGTAGATCTGGGCATTATAAAGATTATGTGTGCATTATTGCTGGTAAAAGTGGAACAAACTACTCAACACCACTAGGATAGTGGCTAGGAACAATGTTTTTTATTTGAGACAATAGACATATTTACTCAATGCTATGAGTTGTTTTCAATGTTTTGATGTGTGGGTTTCACTTAATTATTTGTTCCTGTTTGTATCTATTTGCGTGTATGATGTTCTGTTTTATTATGCTTGAGAACTCTGAAGTTTTGACTTCATGAGATCCCAATGCAAAAACGGAAATCAAAGTCCCAACTCTGGCTGTCTCCTTCAGAGGGCTGGGACCAGGCGTGACCAGGCCAGACAGCTCGTGCAGGATTTGGAGACCCGAGGTAGTCGAGCCTTTCCATTATTTCTGATGTGCCTTGAGGAGACGGGCCAGCACAGTTTGTCAGAGCTTCTTCGGTCCGGGACTCCGGCAGTTCGACAGCAGACCGCAACCCCAAGTCCGGTTGTCCTCCCTGCCGTCCTCCCTGCCGTCCTCCCTGTCGTCCTGCCTCTCCCAATCTGTAAGTGTGTGATGATGCTATGATATATTTAAAGAGTATTTACGTCATATAG
This sequence comes from Liparis tanakae, assembly GCA_036178185.1. NCBI lineage: Eukaryota > Metazoa > Chordata > Actinopteri > Perciformes > Liparidae > Liparis > Liparis tanakae. Next base: position 18,235,272 of record CM070097.1, on the reverse strand, counting down.
CTTACTGTGTAGGCAAAGGATTACATTGCACTGAGCTTATAATGTGTCCCCTTGTTGTTTTATAGCCCTTCCCACTGATGTTGATCAGCATAGAAAAGTTGAGGTCCCCATCATTCCAATGCAGGGACCCAGGACTACTCCCAGTCCTTGTAAGTTTTCATAAAAATTGTACATGCTGGTAAGAATTTGCTAAATTGTTCGATGCCTAACTCTTTGTGATGCTCATGTCACAGTCCCTGAAAGGGAGCAGGTAAGAACCAGGCCTCCAGGCAGAATACGTCGGGATAGTATTCAGGTAAGCTCTATTTATTTGTCAAGAGTCGTTGTAGGAACCATCTTTGCTGAATCTCAGATTATATATGTACGCTTCCTTTGTTTGTGTTTGTGTGTGTCTATGTGTGTGTGTGTGTGTGTCAGAGCTATAAAATGGATGCCAGCCCCTGTGGACATTGCCTCATCGTAAACAACGTAGAGTTTGAACCTGAGAGCGAGCTGAGCAATCGCAAAGGCTCCGACATAGACTGTGACAAGCTGGAGAGAAGATTCAAGGCCCTCAACTTTATCGTGGAAGTTAAGAAAAACCTTAAACAAAGAGTAAGAGCGATTTTTTTATTTATCTGCTTCCTCGTAGGAATCCACATGTAGAAGTTGGCGATCACGGTTGTAAAACTAATAGTTTTATCTGCATTTCAGCAAATCAAACATGTTCTGTCGGCTTTATGTAAGAAAGACCACTCGCAATTCGACTGCTGCGTGGTCATCATGCTGTCCCACGGGACGGAGGTAAGCCCCTTTCCTCCCTCTGACCTGCTCGCGTTCAGATCCCGATGACTTCTCCTATACTCTCATATTGGTGTTTTTTAGGTGAGTCACAACCGCTTCCCCGGTGCCGTCTACGGCGTGGACGGGCAGCACGTCCCAGTTCAGCACATCACAAACTACCTCAATGGCCAGCATTGTCCGTCGTTACAAGGCAAACCAAAGCTTTTCTTCATCCAGGCTTGTGGAGGAGGTAATAACATCCAACTGACAGACGTAGCAAACACCGTGTAAATAACCCCTTAAAAGGTTTATTGTTTTGTATTGATTGCCTTCTCTGTAGCTGCTTTTTGTTTTTGATGTATGCCTTTTTATATTGTATTACTTTAATGATTTTGTATATATTTTAATCTACTCCCGCTTTGAGCTAAATTTGACTTTTATTTTGAAATGTTAAAAGGAAGCGCACTTTTATTTTATGTTAATATAAAAACTGTTAAACTAAATGTTACGGACGGATGTGCATTTGATGAGGCTAACGCTCTTACGGTGGTGACAAGGTGGTTTTCGTTCAAGAGTTTTAGTTCATGTTCACACTAGGAAAGCAAGGAAATAAAAAAAGTTCACCAGCAGTAAAGTCTCACGCCAAATGAAATACGGGGATCCGTTACACACAGAATCCCTAATTGACGGTGGTCTCACAAAGGAATGCATTTGCTTTTGTGCCCAAGTTGAGCGAGACACGGGGTTCGAGGTGTCCCCCGACGAGGCTCAACCCTGCATCGGCGGGGCGGATGACCAGACTGACGCCATTCCGACGTCGTCCAGCAGCGACTCTCTGAGCATGTCGGACGAACTGGACGCCAGAGCCACGCTGCCCACCCCGAGCGACATTCTGGTGTCCTACTCTACTTTTCCAGGTGTGTGTGTTGCATTCACAGTCAGAGACGGATACACTTGCCTTGCTCTGCGTATCATCCTAATGCCCCGAGTGACAACGCAGGTTACGTTTCTTGGAGAGACACCCAGTCGGGCTCGTGGTATGTGGAGACACTGGAGCGTATTCTTGAGGAAAACGCTGCTACCGATGACTTGGTCACAATGTTGATGATGGTGAGTTCCTCTTCTCATACTCCATTGAATCCTTGTCACCATGTCGAGCTTTTGAATCACCTGATTACAGATTGTTGTGTCCAGGTTAACCATGAAGTCTCCCAGAGCTCTGCGAAAGGGCTCTACAAGCAAATGCCGGGTTCCTTTAACTTCCTCCGCAAACATCTCCACTTTCAAGCCCAAGAATGATGGCAGAGTTATCTCACTTTCACTTTCAGGGAATGCTTGTCTTTTTCAATAGCATACCGTATCCATCGCGGTGATTTCTCTGGGTTTTTCCTCAGCAAAGTTGTAGGAATTGTGGCTGTAATCTTTACACAGTATAATGTCTTAGTGTACATATGTATTGTTTGTCACGTCTTGCTGTTTTAATAATGGTTGGATTGTTTCTTTAAATGAGCTATTTGTGTGTAGGTGTCATTTCGATGGGTGGGATATTTACGTACTGTGGCTCTTTTTTTATATTCTTATCATCACAGCAGCTGTCAAATTTCAATCAATGTTTAAATCATTCTCTGCAAAAGGATATAAAATAGTCTCATTATTATACCTATACATTTTTTTTTATTTTAAGACTCAGGCACGTGCACAGACATGTTGCAGGTGCTCAAACCAAAAAAAAGGGCAACTGTCGGCAAAATGATTTTTATATTAATCACTGTAACTTGAAGTGAGCACATAATTGATTGTTACGAAATCCCTGAAACACATTGTGTCGTAGGAAGACACGAGAGCTGAACAAAATGTTTTTATTTACAAAACAATAGGAGTGAAAAAAATGACATATAATAAACAACTTACTAACCTTCACCGCTCGGCTTAAAAGAGTAAACGCAAGAAAAAACAACACTTGTAATAAACTACTTACAACCCAGAGTGAGGTCATGCCAGGAAATATCAGACTGAGGCTTTATAACGTTTTTACAGAAGTCTGATATTTCCCGGCATGACTTCACTCATTCTTAAATAAGAAAGAAGATGATAAACAATGGCAATATCAGTTAATGTTTACTGTGTTATGTAACTGTCAATATTTTCAAATAAAAGAATACATTATTTGTTTTGTTTTCTTCTTACATATACTGTTGCAGTGTGTCTCTTCCTGTACCGTTATTGTTGTATGTGTGTTATGGTCTGTCAAGAGACTACAGAGACTAAATAGCTGAAACTACAAGTTGGTGCAGTGCATCAGATGTTGACATTTATGACATTTATGTTTTAACTGTTAATAATCCCTCTTAAATAATAAGATCATTATATATATATATATATATATATATATATATATATATATATATATATATATATAGTCATTTAGCATCCATTTAGGCTTTACACCTCATACAGCTGTACTGAATAGCAACCGATCACTGAGAAATAATAATAAAAAAATATAATCGCTTTGGATAAAAGCGTCTGTTAAATGACATGTAATGTAATAATAATAATAACAATAATAATAATGATATTAACTCGTATGAATCAAATATATATTTAGAAAACATGGGGGAAATTATTAATATGTCTCTCTGTATTGTTCAATCGCACGCACTCACGCACGCACAGGCGCACTCACGCACGCACGTCAATGCCATGGAAACCGGACCGGGTATTTAAGGTCGCGGACGTTCTGATTCTTCCCTTTGCACCTTGGACTTTGACCCGAGCGGACCTCACATGTGAACCCTCCTGTGAACCCAAACCCGCGAAGGAAACTCTGAGACTTTTGCCCTGTTTGAGACTTTTTGTTGGAAACTAAACTTGTTGGCGACCAGAACTCCACGAGACCCGGACTAGAGAGACCCGAGACCCCGAGGAGGCCCTCCGAGAGCCGAGAGCCGAGTCGACGAGCCCCGGCTGAAGGAACCGGACTGTGATTTGGACCATTCCTGTGCAGGTAAGACCATTTATTCATTTAATTTAGCATTTTTATTATGAATGTATCCCCTTAAATCCATAAAAGTGTTCTCAGTTTAGAAATCAGTGAAACTTTTTGAGTTTTAAGGTTTAGAATGTTGACAGAAAATGTTGGTGAAAACATATTTTGTGAAAAGTGACTCTCAGCCGATGATTCGTCGTGTAAAATGAGTATTTTAATGCAGAATGTCTTGAAAATTTCGGGAGATGTGCAGAATGTGGTCACAGTCAGTGCAAAGCTTCGAAACTCCTGGAATTTTTGTTTTACGTCATCAAAACGTCGAAGTGCAACTTTGCAATTCCTGAAAAAAGATGGCGCCTGAGGCATTTTTATGGAATTCTCAAATCAACTCTGTAAAATGCATAAATTCGTCGCCATGGTAACCTTATGGAACGCTCGCGCCCAGCGGTCACCTCACCTGAGCTGCGCGTGACCCCGAGCTGCTCTGTTGTGACCGATGAAACGGGCCTTGTTGTACACACGTCTGCTCCTTTTACTTTATCATATTAAAGTGGTTCATTTAATATTAAAATGCACGGTGCTCGTTGTCGCGGTGCTTTGTTGGTTAAGTAGAGTTAACTGATGGGAGTGCACGAGCGTACGAGCGCGCGCGCTGCCTCCAGCGTCTCCTCCACGCGCTCAGAGATGCACCTCGTGAAGTGGAGAGTAATGAGTTATGGACGGAAGAGGTCACAGTGGTCATGCCGGCTTAACATCGCCATGTTTCACTGCGTCCTCGAGTCTTATTTATTATGATGTTATACGTTGTTTCGCTGCGTGTTGTGACAGCAACAGGCGCTGTAACGGACACCTGTAGAGGAATTGACTTTCTGCTGGTGACGCTCCTTTACTGTCTTTCTTCAGGTCAACCTTTTGAAGCCTCGCCCCTTTGCCCTTTGACCTCGACCCGAGCTTGAACCTTCTTGTTGACCAGAGCTGTGAGTATCACTCCTTGAGCTGTCGACTGCTAGCTGAAAGTTGTCCTTGAATCTCGTTCTAGCTCCTGACTTCCTCTTCCGCGGACCACCGAGAAGCCGGAAGATGGACCTCCACGCGCTCGTCTTCCCCGGAGGTACGTTTTATATTCATATTAAACATTTATGTTATTGTGTGGCTCACGAGTCTAAACAGTTGTACATTGACCTGCTAACGGATTGATTAGCAGCCGGAATCTGAATCTATTATTGCTCGACGTAATCCTGAAATATTTCATGGCATGACGAATCCTGTTTGAATGTTTCCCTGCAGCTGGTGCCGACTTCGTTGGAGCTCCGCAGCCTCCACCCTCGCCCCCACCCAGCCCCCCGGGGGCAGCCCTCGGAATCGACTACGGAGGTAAGAAATCAGAGCAATGCACAATTAAAGGTTTATATAGGGGAAAGTGGGAAGATATGAAACATGGTCTAGTCTGGAAGGCGTGGCTCACGAGTCTAAACAGTCGTATACATTGACCTGCTAACGGATTGATTAGCAGCTGGAATCTGAATCTATTATTGCTCGATGTAATCCAGAAATATTTCATGGCGTGACGAATTAAAATGTTTCCCTGCAGCTGGTGGAGACTACGCTGGAGCTCCCGGCCTCCCTAGGGCCGTCAGGTTAGTGCAGCTAATGGAACATGAGCAAAATGAGTTTTTGGCATTTTTGGCTTTGTTGGAGGAGCGTTTCCCCCCAGATCCCCCGGAGGACGAGGTCCGGGTCCCAGCAGACGGGGTCCGGCTCCGACTCGTCCGACTCCGACTCCTCCGACTCGCGAGACGCAGACGGGCCCGACACGGACGGGCCCGCAGGTAAGTCATGAGGTAAGTCATGAGGTAAGTCATCAGGTAAGTCATCAGGTATGTAATACACTTGTCCCTTTAAACTTACACTGTGTTTGCCCCTACCCTGACTGCCAGGAGCCTCGGCGTGACACTAGACAGTCAACTCTCCCTGACGGCCAACATCGCTGCGACAGCGCGTTCCTGTAGGTACATGCTGCACAACATCTGGAGAATGCGGCCTCTTCTTACCCAGAAGGCGGCGCAGGTTCTGGTCCAGGCTCTGGTCATTTCGCACCTCGACTCCTGCAACTCCCTCCTGTCTGGTCTACCTGCTAAGGCCATCCGGCCTCTGCAGCTCATCCAGAATGCAGCTGCTCGACTGGTCTTCAGGCTCCCGGAATTCACCCACACCACTCCTCAGTGGTGGAACCAGTTCCCCACTGACATCAGGACAGCAGAAAGTCTCTACAGCTTCCGCCGGAAACTGACAGGAATGTTCTCCCGTATGTGTCCTTGGTTCTTCCTTTCCTCTCACCCTCTCTTTAGCTGTGGAACGTCTTAATGAAGCTCCGCCCCCCAGGAAGGCCCCCCAGAAACCAGAAGTCTACCAGGAGGACCAGGAGGAGCAGGAAGAGGAGGAGCCCGACTGCCCGGCCGGACGGATAAAGTGCCAGACTGCCAGACTGCCCCCCCCCCGCCCGTCCACCCAAACCCCCGACACCGCCCGCCCCGCCCACACAGGATTTCATCATTGTTATCTCCTGATTTTAATGAATAAATAAATGTACAACAAAATCGAAATATGTCTCTTTATTAATAACTACTGGGTCATCAAACACTGTTATGATGTTCATATTGGGTTATAAATCAACTTTAATGGTTGAGACTTCTGCACTACAATGTTATAAGTTTTATATTTACTTATCGTATTGATTCTTAATAATTAATGTCAGTAATATATTGTTGGTTTACGCCAGTGCTAATTTTTCATCTTCATAAAGGGTAAACGATAAAACCAAAAATTATATTTTTGTTTTGTGTTTTGCCAAAAAAAGCTTAAATGACTACAAAGATATTTTATCGTACAAAACATCCTGAATCAAAACGTCAACATGTGTCATGTCAGTTGGCAACAATCAGTAACAAATACCAACATATAGCTTCACTCTAAATAATCCAACTAAAGCAATGCATCATTTATATAAGAGTTTCATTGACACAAATAGAAAATAGGAAAATAAATAACGGACCCCGGCAGTATATGAAACAATGCTTTTATACCAACCTCCTCACTGGATGGAGAACATTGAAACCAGAGAACAGACGACATGGAGGAGGACGTCTCCACACCGCTGGCCCTCAGCAGCGTGACTGACGTCCTCTGGAGGACAGGAGACACGAGCCGGCATCTGGTCCAGCAGCTCCTGGAGGTCAGGAAGCTCCTCGCCTCCCAGCAGCCGGACACAGGGCTCGGCCTCCTGGATTCCTGAACGTGGCGTGTCGGTTCCAACCTGGAGAGCGGATCAAACGGAGACTTTAATCGTCCCGTTCATCTTTGGGCCGACGGGCTTTCTGGAAGAACTACTCCCGTCTCACATCTAAAAAACAGAAAAGATAAACCGGAGCATGACAACCACACTATTGTGTATTTGACATGAAAGGGCGCTTATCTCATCCAGGGCAGAAGGACAGGAGCTTGAGCCCCACTAGGGCTCTACCTATGCACGTGCCTGTTAAGACTGCTCATTGGCGAGAAATGAGCCACATATGAAAGTGAAATGTACCCTCCCATTTCTTCCAGCATAGTTACCTTCGCATTGAAAATGCAGAAGGTAATGTTTTGGCCGGCGTGTATTTATTTGTGAATATATTTGTCCGTCCGTTTGTCCGTTTGTCCGTCCGTCCGTTATTCGTCTAAATCAGACAAAACTGAGCCGATTCTTATGAAACTTGGTGGGATGATTGGTCATGACCCAAGGAACAATCGATTACTTTTTGGGAGTGATTGGGTCAAAGGTCAAGGTCAAGGTCACGAAAAGGTGAAAACCGTAAATTTGCGATATCTCGGTTAATTGGCATCCGATTTGCGTGAAACTAGTGCCAAATTGTTCATAATTCAATCTTGTGATATGCGAAGGTATGCGCTCTACCGAGTGCCCATTCTAGTTAAATATGTATCTCATTTCAAGAGGGTCGACCCCCGGTGACTCATGTCTACAGCTGCTGGTCCCAGTTCCAGCTGTGCTGCAGTCGCTTTGGATTCAGATTCAACTTCAAATTGAAAATCTTCAGGGAATAAAAGTAATATGATATGATTTATCCATCAGTATCAGAAAATCATTTGAAATGTATATGAAGAGAGGGTTCACGCTAGTTCTCCACCTACTCTCCTCTCTCCTCCTCTTCCCTGTCCTCCTCTTTGTAAAAACAAATACAATACATTTTAAATAAAGAAAACATTTGATCAATATTGTAATACAATTATGGAAATTGATATTAACCTTTCTGAAAAGAGAAGTTCATTCTCACCCTCCACCTCCTCTATCCTCTGTCCTCCCCTTAATTATACTAAACATGTCTCTGGCCTAATAACGGTAAAAAATAAATCTGTGTCCTTACATTTAATGTATATTTTATTTGAAAACTTGTATTTCTTGGGGGTGCCCCAAGTGGCTTGTTGGTCCCTATCATTTCCCCCTCCCCTAAGGCCTCAACACATAACCATATGACATGGGGACTATTGTCCAATACAAGCACAAAGTGAGTACATTGAACCAATCAATAATTGAAAGGTAAAACATTCTTCAAATAAATCAGTGGTTCCAGTATAGCTTATTGTGGCTGCAATTAACATGTTTTGCACTGGATATCTTTTTTTAAAGATATAACTAAGTGCAAATAAGAGTTTTACTGAGTTTTACACTAAATGTATTTTCAAACAATAACGTGCAAAACAAAATTAGTGTGCGAGCCATCAAGTTGTATCAATATTAGTTCAAATTCATTCACTCAGATTCTAAAAGGAATCAATATTCCCTTGACCGAGTCTCCTGAGTCCTGACCCACATCTCGAGCTTCAGAGTGAAACCCGATCTGGTCTGCAGCTGAGGAAAGTGCTGCTCTGTCTTGAATTCATTCAGCTTTCCAAATATGACACTGAGAGGCCAATTTCATCAGCAAACGTAATAATTATAATTGAACTAATACATTTAACTAAACTCTATACATGCATGACGTTACCAAGATAACATAAATGATGAACTGTGTCCACTTCCTCTTAGCTGAATAATGTGTACAATTTCTATTGTACTGTCCTGTTTGACATAGGCTACGTCATCTGACGGATGTTTAATGTCTCAACATAACGTTTCGTCGTGACCCCACCACTGTGTCATGATGACGGACTCTGTGTTAATAAGTTACTGATTCATGTATTGGCATCACAAACATCATTCGTTCATTTATTCAATTCAAAGCTTCACACACAAAGTCACGCTGTCGTCATCATCACTCGGCCTCTTTTACATGTATTGTCCACTTGATGGCGCAGTCGAGCAAATGAAGCGCCATGAGTGAAGCAACTGGATGGAAAGCTTCAAAGCTTCAGGAGGCTTCATCTCACCATCACTACTAGCTAGCCCAAAGCCCCTACAGGGGACTGTAATGCCATCTCCCATTAAAGCAAACTGCATCTAATCAATGTGATGTCATAGCAATCTACTGGCTGGCCTCTCTCTCTCTCTAGCTCGCCCAACATCTTACATGATGTTACATTGACACAGCTTGGACACAGCTACAGGGAGCTGACTCTAGGTCAGTTTTGGACACATGGACTGAGGTGGGATTGAACCTCCAAAAAAGACGTGAAAAGTCTGTGAAAGACGGACCTGCTGACCACTCACATACAGTCACAGCAATTGTCATGGACAAGGAAAACAGATTTGGAGAATAGTACATTTCATTTTTTTCGAGGGGGGGCGGGGGGGACTTTGTCAGTTGCTTAATTTGTGTAATATATTAATACACAGGTATATACAGTAGATGATGAATACATGAACATATTCACGGTTACAAGCGGTCAGTGTAGAAAAAGATTAATAGAAAATAGGTCAAATAGACACCTTAGAATCATAGTGGAACACTGAAATTTGGCTCTGTTTTGCCCTGACATGCGCACACACACACACAGGCCCTCTCTGACCCCTCACACACCTACACACACACACACACACACACACACACACATGCCCTCTCTGACCCCTCACACACACACACACACACACACACACACACACACACACATGCCCTCTCTGACTCCTCACACACACACACACACACACACACACACACACACACACACACACACACAGGCCCTCTCTGACCCCTCACACACACACACACACATGCCCCCTCTGACCCCTCACACACACACACACACACACACACACACACACACACACACACATGCCCTCTCTGACCCCTCACACACACACACACACACACACACACACACACTCTCTGTCTCTCTCTCCCTCTCTGCCACCCCCCCCCCCCCCCCCCATACACACACACACACCTACAATGGTAAATATCCTGGGAACGTCCTTCTAGCTAGCTCGTCCCATCCCGAAAGAGATAAGACTATCTTAAAAGACTCCCGAGCCCGGTAAAGAATCTTCAAAAAGCAACAAGTGAATCATTTTCTTTGTCCCGCACATGAATTCTTCATGCCGAATCAATTAACCCCATATATACAGAAATGAGAAACAACATGCACACACTACTGATGGTTGGAGAAGGAAGACCTGGGTGGGGCCTAGAGGGTTGGACTACACCCTGTGCTCCAATGAGGCTCCTAAGTCTAAACCATGGGCCGCCTCCTACTTATTATGCACACCCAATCACAAATGCTCTTAAAGACTTTATATGCATAACTTATCTTTTGGAATTTCAGTCTGCAGGAATCGAGCGAGCGGAGGCCCTTCCTACAGACCCGTGTACACGTATTCAGCTTTTGCGACACTTTGTTGAATAAACCTGATTGAAGTTCAACGAAAATCCTCCTGCAGTACGGCTGGTCTCTCCTGCACACGTAGTCTTGGATTGGTTAAATCGCGACAGTACACATCCTGGTTACCATATTCTGGTCCTGTCCCCAGGACTCGCCCAGATCCTCAAGTAGGCTTGAGACCAGTGCTTGAGCCTGCTCTATTAACTCCATCTAACTCTATATAACTCCAAGGTTGCCTGCACTAATTTACCATAATTCACAGTTTTATTGAAATCATTGTTGTGTATCTGTCTAAATCTCATATAAATCATAAAAGTTGAGACCTGATTCTGGATCAGTGTTACACAAGTTGCTTTTTTTGTCAACATAAAACATGGCCGAATAGTCCAGAGACAACTTCTACTACATACTCTAGTATAGTTGTGATATGCACCTTAAATATAACCACTGCAACTATTTTATTCACATTGTCATCATCTATATTTAACAAATATCCCATTACACATAAAACCTTCACACGGATCGTAAACAAATGGCATCTATCTATGTAAAGCCAAATGAAACATAAAATAATCATAACATGAATAAAACAATTATAATGTTATTATCAATACATTCTATTGGTCAGATCATTGTAATATTATATAAACTAATGTCTAGACTATAGATATAGATCTATAAAGTGAAGATGGGTGGACTTATCGGATCTTTAATCAATTTGACCTCTGTGCATGTTCATGAATAGAAACCAGCTCCTATTTGTAGATACGCATGGAGAGTCCAGAGGCCTTTGAAAAGAGTTAAATGTTCTGTATGGCAACAATAATCTGATGCCCATCCTTGCTTTTTCAAGTTATCAGTTACGTATGTTCATATGGGCATTTCTGCAGCTACCAAAATAGACCTTGAGGCAGTACAACTAATAACTATTAAGGGTATTATGGAGCTTTACAAGGGGGGTTGGATGTAATCCCGGGCCAGCGGCCTTTATTACATGTTTGGTACAATGGCTGATGCCGGGCTCCGCCTGCGTCACTACTGTGCGACGCACATGTCGAGGTGAAAGTGCGAGCTGCCATTTTTTTCGAAGGAATCTTCCTGATTATACAGGCAAAGCCAAACTGTGAGTCTCACTATCACTCTTAAGCAATTTTGTTACATCTGTCGGCGCCCTGAAGATATTTTCTGCACGGATATCACAGAAGCTCGTTTTTGTTTTAATCCGGCTTCAGGCTCGCGCTCAGCTCAGGGCTGCACCGGGCTGCAGATGGCTGGTTAGCTGGGCTGGCTACCGTTAGCCGTGGCTGTAAACAAACACTACAGGCAGCGAGGAAACAGCAGCTGAGAAACCAGCTCACGCATGTCAGCTTGGTTCTGCAGACGCGGTCGGTAGTTCCGTGAGAGAAAGAGCCCACGCGACGCCAGCGACGTGCCGCTGGAAACGCGCCGCGAGGAGCAGCGGGCGGCGGGAGGCAGCTTGTGCTGCAGGTCTGCAGGTTTTGCGCCACAACTTCAGATTTGATGACGGTGCGAGTTTCTCCAAACTAGGCAGGAGCTCAGTCGCTTTCGAGCGGGTCGGTTCACGGGGTAAACGCACGCCTCCCACCGACATGTCGTCCTTCTCCGAGTCGGCTCTGGAAAAGAAGCTGGTGGAGCTGAGCAGCTCGCAGCAGAGCGTCCAGACTCTGTCTCTGTGGATCATTCACCACCGCAAACACTCGGGCCTCATCGTCAAAGTGTGGCACCGAGAGCTGAAGAAAGGTGAGAGCTGCTACTGCAAAGTGCAAAGATGCATGTGGTTGTTTATGTGCAGCAGAGCGTGGACAGGTGACCCATTGAAGTTGAGTTATCTATGTGGAGTATGGGTTGTAAAAAAGTGCAATTACCAAGTGTTGGAGGGAATATGAATACCCTTTAACGTTACTTGGGTAAAATGAGCATCACCACTCTGTGGAAGTACTTCACTAAAAAAGTCCTGCATGCAGAACCTTCATTGAGTAGTTCAGTAACTACTGGCAGCGATATTTGATCAACGAATCAAAAGTAAAGTCAGTTTTTCTGGTTTCATATCACTGCTGCAATAACGTGTTGCATTTTAAGTAGTTGTTTACTACTTCACATGCTGTTGTAGTTTAATCTACAGCCTTATCGACAGTCTGTCTCATCTGTGCATCTGACAATAAAATACTTGTAACTTGCATCAAAACCTCATGTTTGTAACGTTAGTTAAACACTTCATTACCTCAGAAAAACAGTTCTCTTTTCAGCTTTGTGATGATGCATTTTCCAGCTGGAGGGGTTTTACCATGTTTATTTAGTTCAGTCAGGAGCTCAGTTTACTCAACCTATTAAGAAAAACGTAATCCTTTAGTTTGTCTGAAAAAAATCACATTTAACATACAAAAAATAGGGATATGTTGTTTTCACGCTGCTGAAATGGTATGAAAATTAATCTGAAATGTTAGTATTCTTAATTCATCATGTACATGTATTTTTCTTTTGAAATGGTTGTAATATAAGTATAAAGTTGCATATTTTGCATTGTTTCTTGTTTAAAGATCTGATTATTCTAATCGATAAGTCAACTATCGAGTTAACTAAGAATTACTGAAATCAAGGACATCTCTACCAAACAATCTGAGAACTTTTATATTATGTCCAGATGAACGGCTATGGTGAAGAAAACTATGTATACTAATACATTGAAAGTAATTGCAAACCCATTCAGAGTGTATTGTCCATCACAGATTGAGAATATTGTGTAAATGTGATCTTTTCTTGTGAAATCTTTTATGTGACCTCCAGCTAAAAGCTCCAGGAAGCTGACGTTCCTGTATCTGGCTAACGACGTCATCCAGAACAGCAAGAAGAAAGGACCCGAGTTCACGAAAGACTTTGAGACCGTCCTTGTTGATGCCTGCTCCCATGTTGCCAGGTAGATGTGATGTCACCACTGTATGCTTTAGACAGCTGAAACTAATGGGGGGGTGTGTGTGTGTGTGTGTGTGTGTGTGTCACTAACTGCCAGAGGCCTTTTGAGAAATTGTTAAAAAATAATATAATGAATTAATGGGTGGAATTTCCATTTGTTCTTTGTTTTGAGCTGTAAAAAACTAACCTTTCAATCAATCCTTATGTCTTCTTCTACTGTCCCGCCTCCTTGCAGGGAAGCAGACGATGGCTCTAAAAAGCACATGGAGAGACTGCTGAACATCTGGAAAGAGAGAGCCCTCTACCGAGCAGACTTCATTCAGCAGCTCAAACTGGCCATCGAAGACTCCAACAGCCCCCGGCCTTCAGGTGAGATGACTCTTGAGCTGCGTTCACACCCAACGCGCTCCAAAATATTTCCGCGGGAGTAGATCCCATGCAAAGTCGACATACAGACGCAAGTGTAGGGATGGGCATCGAGAACCGGTTCTGTTTTAGAACGGGTTCCATGTGGACCGATTGTTTGGAATCGTTAGCCAGATTCCTTAACGGTTCCGCTAACGATCCTCTGTGGCATTGTGCATGCATGCGAGAACTTTTTCGGTTTCTTCTTCAGACTGCAGCAAACATGGCAACTAGCAGAAGCGTTCTAAAGTGTGGCTCTATTTCACACGACACAATGACAACTACGCCACTTGTAACGTGTAAAAAGTCTATTTCGTCGAAGGGAGGAAATACAACAAATATGAAAAAGCATTTGAACACACAGCATGGAATTAAATGACAGGATGTCATGTGTTCGATGCTGCAGCAGCTCGGCTAACGTCGGCGCTTCATCTCTTTCTGTCCAAGCTGAACTCCTCAAAGTGATCACAACCACTCACTGTGTGAAGCAAGTTGCCTTTATTGTGTGTAGTGGATCAAGTCATCTTCATTGTCTGTTTTTGAGCCCTAAACAATTCGTCCGGCAGGGATTCCAAAAACGTCCGGGGAGTTTGCTTCGTCGGATATTGGCGCTTCTCACCTTACAAGTTTTGGAAATGGTACGGTCCACCTTTAGGCGCGAGCTCTGACGCGAGCGCTGACGGTATAGAAAACAGTCATTGGTCAACCGATCTCAGGGTTGCCAGATACACGATGATTATCCTCCATATACGACTATTTTGAGCCTTTGGTACGATACTTCACCATCTCCAATCTGGCAACCCGGAGTACCTTGCAGCCTCCACTAGTTGCATTGTTGTTGTTTTGTGCGGCATGCTACCCACTACTACTGATACACATGCTATACACTACTACTGATACACATGCTATCCACTACTACTGATACACATGTTATCCACTACTACTGATACACATGCTATACACTACTACTGATACACATGCTATCCACTACTACTGATACACATGCTATACACTACTACTGATACACATGCTATCCACTACTACTGATACACATGCTATCCACTACTACTGATACACATGCTACCCACTACTACTGATACACATACTATCCACTACTACCAGCACCCGCTCCCTCAACGCGCACTACGCGCTGTGCGTAGGGCACCAAGTCCTGAGGGGGCATCACAGAATAGGCAACTAAAAGATCCTCAGTTATAATAATTATAATGCTGATATTATTTCAGTCTAGAAATATTAGGCACCTTTTAGGCATGTATATCACAAAACAGGCAGAACAAGAGATGTTTAATCACTTAGCCCCCAGAATACATTTTATTTAAGTTATTTAAGTTTTATTTTAAGTTCAAGAGGAATATGTATAAATGTTTTTGGTTATTTAAACAAATGTAAATGTGTATATCTATACTGTATATGGTGTGTGCAGCATTATAGAAAATTATAGAAAAGACAATTAATGTAAATAAACCCGATGTGCTCTTTTTTCCACCCCTTGCCCAATAAAAATTGATTAAGGAATCGAATCGATAAGCAGGGCATCGGAATCGTTAAAATCCTATCAATTCTCATCCCTACGCAAGTGGTTGCTATAGACCCAAAAATTTGCCCAAAGCTGAGTAGAAAAGGCCAATTGGCGTTGAGCTGCTCTGCCGCTGGTGAATCTAACTGGCTGCTGCTGCTCTAACGGAGTCATTCAGACGTAGTCGGTGGAAGTCACCGAGCTGCGTGAGCCTCCTGGTGATGTGAAGAACCCAAACACAAGGGTGTTGGCTGTTCTGACGTTTGTGGGATGTCCTCAACAAGTCTAAAGCAGGACTAGTGGTTAGTTCTTCCATGGTGGAATATCCGCAACCCTTTTGGTGTGAACGCAGCGTTCCTCTTCCTCCGCACTAATACGTCAATTAAAACGATCCACGGCCACACGGCTGCTTCAGCATCGCTTTAGAAAGGATTTTTGTCCACACCAACAAGCCTACGAATGTCACGCGAGTATTCATGTACATCGGGCATGTGTAAATGAGAAAGATCTTCCTCTATAAACCCAGACAGTTTTCGTGAAAGTTTTCATTTTCAAACTTAGTTACAAGGCTTGCTCTGTCTCTCACACTCGTCAAAATAAACACTTACAAATTAAAGTTTTACTCAATCGTGGGTCATGAAATTTCCAGAGCCATGAGAGAGATTATTATTATTATTATTATTATTATTATTATTATTATTAAAAGCAGTGAATGAAAGGTTTAGGAGAAATAAGTATGCCTTGATTTGAGGTCAGTACATCATAAATACGCTGCTTTAAAAGATATTAAAATGACTACTGTAGGGTATCAGTAGTGGCAATACCGTAGGTATTTATTTGCTACAAGAATAACAATAACATTCTTACATACTGTTGGACACTTTGACACTAACTTCCCTTTTTGTCAGAAGTTATTTGAATGTTAAATTCCTTAAATTCTAAATGGCTAAATAGGGATGAAATAAAAAATGTAAGTGGAATTTTATTTAAAACTCAAAATATAAAGTAGTTAAACTATTGAATTTAGTTATTGGTGATGTGGATAGGCTCCTGTTGATGGTGTCTTGTGTACATTAAGTAGGTTTATCTACACTATTTAGTGACATTGAACTTTTTCTGTTTTTGGACCCTGCAGAAGAGAAGAAGGCTGTGAAACGAAGCTATCAAAAGATCCAAGAAGAAGAAGATGATGAAGATGACGACTACAGAAGCCACGCCTCCCCTCACAATGCAGACCTTGCTGCAACTCAACTGGTAGGATGCCAATATTTTACTTGCATGGCTTAAAATACCGAAAATAAATCTACTACACACGTAGACTGTTGCTTGTTTCTCTGCATTTCGTTTTTTTTCTTTCGTCCCTCGCCCCTTTCTGCCTCCCAACGTTAACTTTCTGCCTCTGATCCTTGTAAACGCACGCTTACAGACGGAGGAGCTGGTGAAGGCGCTACAGGACTTGGAGAATGCTGCATCAGGCGACGCGGCAGTCCGTCAGAAGATCGCCTCGCTGCCGCAGGAAGTCCAGGACGTTTCCCTGCTGGAGCAAATCGGTGGTAAGACCCGAGAGCTCAGCCGGATCAGAAATACTTTTGTCTTTGACGATGTTTACAAGACATTTTCTGTGTCATAGTGGGCCTGTGTCTGATGAAAAGTCTTCTGTAAGGATTGTCAGGCGGAATTTAAAATGAGACAGATAATGCAATAACATAAGTAAGATGATTCCGCTATTGGAAAAAATGCACACACAAACAATAGACAGTCATAAAAGATAAACTACAGGGTTCGTACAGTCATGGAAAAATCATGGAATTTTAAAATGGTCATTTCCAGGCCTGGAAAAGTCATGAAAAAAACTTAAATCATCAAAGTTTTGGAAACGCCATGGAAATTTGCTATAATCACATGTTCATTTACGCCGAGCTTGAAACAATGAATATGTTTTTTTAAAGAAAAGCGCTCAAAATATAAGCCGGCGTATGCTCTCAACATTTTCTAAATTTTTCATGTTTTACCAATATTTCAATTTGGTCATGGAAATTTGGTTTAAAGTCATAGAAAAGTCATGAAAATCCATTGGTCCAAATGTGTAAGAACCCTGAAACTATAAAGAAGTGTGACTACAACAATGCGTATAGTGTTGAAAGGAAATTAAAACAATTAACAACGGTTTAACTCAGGAGTTACTCACTTGGCTGGTTGCAACCAGTAAGTTTAGTCGAGCAAGATCCTGTACAATGTCATTGTGTCCTCATTACAGTCATGATACTTATTTTAACAACACATGGCCATCAATGTAGGAACTATACAGTATTAAATAAAAGAAACGCAAGTAGAAGTATAGACAAAATATATCATAGTAAAAAGCATTCATAGTGAAATGCCCTGTACATAGAAACATAGTAAATACGTGTTCAGGGTTCGTACGGTCATGGAAAACCTGGAAAGGTCATGGAATTTTAAAATGGTAATTTCCAGGCCTGGAAAAGTCATGGAAAAAACTTAAATCATAAAAGTTTTGGAAAAGTCATGGAAATTTGTTATAATCACTTCTGCCAAGTTTGAATTAATTATTATATTTTTTAAAGAAAGACGCTCAAAATATAAGCCAGTAATAGCTCTTAATACGCAACATGTTCTACAGTTTTCATGTTTATACCGAGATTTAAGTTTGGTCATGGAAATTTGGTTTAAAGTCATGGAAAAGTCATTGGTCAACGTGTGTAAGAACCCTGGTGTTGTATAATGTTTGTGCCCGTAACAACCCACTTTGCCACCGCTCTAGACAAAGAGGCGGCGGACAAGCTGTCGAAGACGGTGGACGAAGCGTGTTTGCTGCTGGCGGAGTACAACGGCCGACTGGCGGCCGAGCTGGAGGACCGGAGGCAGCTGGCGCGCATGCTGACGGAATACATCAACAGCCAGAGGGAGGCGCTCATGGAGAGAGAAAAGAAACTAGAGGCAAGGCTCAGCATACACACTGTGACAGGAGAACAAGAACAGAAACAACCATCTGGAATGTGCAATCCACGTGTAGCTTAAATTGTGGTTGATTACACATTAGGTTTATTTATTTGATTTTCATACTTTTGGGCATAGTTCTTTTGTGTGGAATCCTTGTACTCGCCCTTAATTGCTGACCTCTGGATACATGGCAACATTAATAAAAAGATAAGCTAGACAGTAGTTTACAACTGGTCTGGTCATCCGAAGCTGGTATGTGCTGCCCATACATGTTTCCAGATTTCAGAAGATACTTTGGTCATAGTGTAACAACAATGTAACAATGCAACAATGTAACCTCTTGGAACTAATGGCCAAAACTAGACGAATAGGACCCACGTTGTAATGTATCTTAATTGTCTTCTAAAGCTGCAGTCTGTGACCAAAATGTGTTGCAAAAAGGCCAGAAAACCAAAGTTGCAAAACATTTTGAAAGAGTATTGTGATAACTGTAATTTGTAAATAAGTAGTTATCTTGATCTCATGTGTGTGCTGTGTCATCTTGTCCTCCACAGGAGTATAAACAGAAACTGGCGAGAGTGACCCAAGTTAGGAAAGAGCTGAAGTCCCACATCCAGAGTCTCCCTGACCTCTCCCTCCTGCCCAACGTGACCGGGGGTCTGGCTCCACTCCCCTCGGCCGGAGATCTCTTCTCCACCGACTGAGAGGTCCCAGAAACACCACCCCCATGCCCCTCTTCACCCAAACCCAGCCACATGTTTGATTCACAGAACAATTCCAGCTGTGTCACCGGTCAGAGGGCACATGTGGTCCAACCTCCCTCAGCAGTCCTGCAGGATGAGGAAGGGACATTGGAAGCACGGTTTGGTGAAATCCAAATGCTCTGCAGAGGAGAACAGAGACTCTGTTGGCCTGGATCTTTCCAGCATTTGCTTGATAAACAAGGATTCCACTCCACCAGCTTAGAACGAGTTTGTTTCCTGTTTGTTTTTACTTTTTTTAGGAGGAGGGGCGGGGTAAAGAAACAATGCTTAGACAGACGTACGTGTTGGCTGTAAGGTCGAGTCAATCAAAGTGTCTTTCTGCGTGGTATAATGTGGATTCTGTGAGCAGAGGAATGCCATTTGATCTCACAGTTCTCAGAGTTTGTGACTACACTGTGAAGAGAATATACCATCCATTAGTTTTATTTTGGGGTTTTCAGTTGGTGGCTTTTTATTGACCCATAGGGGGTCTTGTTGTGTGTGTAAAATTAGAGAAGATATCATCAGATTGGGTTCAGTGCAGGTTGCTTTATGAACGCATGTGTTCAACCGTTTAGGCGGCGCACTCATTTCAGTAACACGTCATAGAGATGGTGACTCAATAGGTTTTGTCCTCATAGTAAAAGACAATAGACATGCTTTGGTTTTTGTGTCCCCATTTGCAAGCATCTTTCTCGTTTACAGACTCAGACTTTGTGACTCAAAACTCCCATTTGTTTTCATGCATTCATTTGGAAATATGAGATTAGGTAATTATGTTAAAAGTGTGTACTAGACAAGGTTCAAGTTTTACAAATAAATCCTGACGATTGAGAAAACATTTAAACATGTGATTGTTTGCTTTCCAACAGACTGGTCTGTAAATGAATAAAACTGTAAAACTCAAAATACCAAATCTCAAAATATACAATAACGGAGGAGAAAAACAAAAAGTATTACATATAACGAATAGTATGCAGAGCTGGGTTATGTAGAAATAATGGAATATCAAGATGAGTAAATCGGATGAAGACGTTTTTATATATTGTGTTTGAGTAGAGTAAACAAACATTGGTTGCAAAGTGTTATGAACTGTTTAAGGTTTCACAATTCAATTACATCCTCACAATTTGTATTGGTATTAAAATTAGGAAAACTAATTGATGCATATTGCTTATTCCTACCTGTTTAGACGCTCAGTGACAAAATATTGTATTGAAGAGAGGCAGCAACAATTTATTTCACTCCCTTTCTCATGTTACTTTTTTTCTTTTTAAATGAGGACACAAACCATATCCCTGAAATGTTATGTTAAGGATAGGAAGTGTAACTTGTTCCCAACATTTTTTTTGTACAACAGTTTCTTTTGATTTACTTCAGTTATGTCAAGGCCTGGACATTCTGTCATTTGTTTAGCTCATATTTGATTTTCGATTTTCATTTGTCTGTATACATAAACAAAATATTTCAAGAAGTTTTATAAAACTGAATAAAAATTGTTTACTTTCTCTTATTGTTGGAGTTTTCAGAGGCCAATCACAGCACCTGCTGCTGGTGAGAGGAGTGTTTTCTAAAGTTAGATCAGGAGAGACTTGTTTGGAGTTCAGCAACAGTTTATTACCATTGCAGAAACTGTGCAGTCTGATTGGTTAATTTAACATACACGCCCCCAATCAGCTGATAGAGTTATCACTGGCAGAATTACAGACTGAATAAACAGGAGTTTAACTGTCTCTGTCTCAAGGCTTGAAAGAAGAATTTTAAAAGTGATTCTTGATTTTACAGGGAGCCACTACAGAGCAGCTAATAAAGGAGTAATGTGATCTCTTTTTTTAGTTTTAGTGAGTCCACCAACTGCAGCATTCTGGGTTAACTAAAGGGACCTATAAGATTTATTATAGCAGCCTGAAAATAAGGAGTTGCAGTAATCCAGTCCAGAAGTAATGAATGTGTGAACCAATTATGATGTCCCTGATTTTTGAAATATTACTTAGATGAAAGAATGCAGTCCGTGAGGTTTGCTTCACGTGGGAGTTAAAGGACAAGTCCAGATCAAAGATAACCGAGATTCTTTACATTGGTGTTGGATGCTAGAGCTATGCCATCTACGGAAACCACATCACCAGATAATTGATCTCTGAGTTGCTCAGGGCCGAGTAGAATCGCTTCGGTTTTGTCTGAGTTTAACATTAAGAAGTTGCCGGTCATCCATGTTTTTCTGTCTTTAAAAGGTCCGGACGGTCTGCCACTGCAATCTATACAACATCGCTGTCCCAGGACATCACATCGGATCAGGAAACACTCCCAAGAAATAGAAAAAAACTTTCACACGGAAAAAAGGGGAAACAAACTTCAAGTGAGCAACAGAGGAGGATCCCTCTCCAGGATGGAAAGAATAAATGTCATGCGACCATAAGGAATCATTACAGAGTTACAACACATTCAATGAGTATGATAGAGTGTATAATAGTTGGTAGTAGGCATGCACCACGATCCAGACCTCCATGATCCATCAGGGTGATGGAGGTAGAGAGGAGAAGTGGGCGGAGCATCAGCAGGGCCATGGCATCAGACCCAGCCAGGTCCGATGAACCCTACGTGACGTGAAGTCACAAGGACTCCGGGAAGGAAGCAGAGTTAGTAATGTGCAATGGAGAGATGAAAATGCATCCATAAGTAGAGAGAGAAGAGGAGACAGGTGCTCATTGTATCCTAAGACGCCCCCCAGCATCCTATACGCCTATAGCAGCATTATTAGGGGCTGGGCCAGGGCAAACCTGATTCAACCCTGACTATAAGACTACCAAAGAGTAAAGTCTTAAGTCTACTCCTAAATGAGGTGACTGGTCAGTGTCTCTACCCCACATGAGGTGGCATAGAGATGGAGGCACGAGAGGGGAGAGAAGAGGCACATTCTGCAGCCAAATAAAGAACATTACCGTCTACAACTCAGTGTGCTCGTCCTCTGGTGCTTGGGGGTGGAGAAACCTACCGGTGACAGCCTAGAACCTGTTACACTTACACCCCCCTCAGCATACTCTTAATGGTTATAGTTCGGGTATGTCGTCAAACCCTTGACGGTTGGTTTGAAGTGGTGTTTATGCATCTCCCAAATGCACGGCTATTCAATGAGTATTCAACGCTCTGTCTATTTCAGGAGCGACATGTTATGCTTCAATACCCCCCTGAGGTGATGTGCGTTCTGCCCAGGATGCAGTGCCCGCAGTCGCCATTTATTTTGAAAGCAGCCAGTCACCACTTACATACAGCTGGGTGTGTGTGTAATTATAGAAAACACTGAAAGCGCTTTCAACTTTAGTATTTTTTTCTTTTTTTTCCATTTGATCTTGTAAGATGACCTTGTGGCGTTAACTGAAAAGTCTCTTTACAACACTTTAATATTACAATGCACGGTGCTCGTTGTCGCGGTGCTTTGTTGGTTAAGTAGAGTTAACTGATGGGAGTGCACGAGCGCGCGCGCCATGTTTCACTGCGTCCTCGAGTCTTATTGATTATGATGTTATACGTTGTTTTGCTGCGTGTTATGACAGCAACAGGCGCTGTAACGGACACCTGTAGAGGAATTGACGCGAAGACTTGTGGAAATGCCACACACGTCGGAAAAACTCAAAAAGGCATGAGTGGATGAGGGCAGGTGGCGAAATATATATATATATATATATATATATATATATATATATATATATATATATATATATATATATATATATATATATATATATATATATATATATAAAAATGAATATACAGTTTCTTCTCAGCCCTTTCTAACTTTTGAAGGATTCATCACGTATTGTGTATTGTTTATTCAAAACCCATCAATTGTATTAGTTGAAGAATCAATTAAGAAAACTACACAGGTGTAAATTAGTTAGTAAGCCAAGTTTATTGCATTAATCATCTTGTGCAAATATTCATTTGATTTTAGAGGCATTAAAATGATTCACCAAAACAGATTCCCACTTCAACTATTCAATTAATTTGTATCCCCTTACATAAATGAATTACAGTCCATTAAATTGCAAAAAATCTCCACGTATTGCTAGATTTGAGTGGACTGTATCTATAAGATGTTGGAGATCTTGTACCAGTCGGTTGTAGCCAGTGTGCTGCACTCCGCCATCGTCTGCTGGGGGAGCAGCATCGGGGCCGCTGACGCCAGCCGTCTGAATAAACTGGTTAGGAGGGCTGGCTCCATCACCGGCTGCAAGCTGGAGCACCTGGAGCAGGTGGTGGAGAGGAGGACTTTGAAGAAACCTTTGTCCATATTGGACAACCCGGACCACCCTCTCCACCTCCTCCTCCAGGGACAGAGGAGCACGTTCTCCAACCGCTTCGTCTCGCTCCGCTGCCACAAGGAACGCTACAGGAGAACATTCCTGCCCACGGCCATGAGGCTTTATAACAAAGCACCTCCTGCCAGAAACCTGCAATAACTCACTGTACATATTCACATTCATACTTACACTGTTGATCTGCACTGCACACATTTCATTTACACTACACACATACACACACTTTGCATTTTGCACACTGTCTATATATATATATATATATATTTTATATATATATTATTTTATTTGACATTGTTGTATTTACATATATGTTGTATATATACATATATAATTTATTTTATTTTGTATTTTATATTTCACTTTGCATACTATACTTTATGCACAGTCACTTTCTTTCTTATATTTATATTTTATTGTGTTTAGTTTATCTGTGCTACTGTGTCAACAAATTTCCCCTTGGGGATTAATAAAGTATATTTCTATTCTATTCTATTCTAATAAGTAAGCATCTACACGTCTTCTTCTTCTACTGCTTCCCCATGAGCAAGCAAGCGTCCCAGAAAGAGCTCTGCACATGTACACGTCATTACTGTACAACCTCACCTCATCGGTGTGTGTGTGTGTGTGTGTGTGTGTGTGTGTGTGTATGTGTGTGTGTGTGTGTGTGTGCCGGCCTTGTCTCCTACCTCTAAGCAGGTCTCCCTGCTCACAGAGTAGAGGAAAGGTCCGAGTTTCCGCCCAGTATGTGGATGAGAAGGCAGCGTGCAGAGTTTAAGGTTAGATATGCAACAGAGTGGACTTTGCCACATCACTGAGAAAAGAAAAATATATAATAATAAAAAAAATGACATGTTGACTTTTACTGATTCAGGTCAGACGGAAGAAACCGAGTGGTTATAGGGACACATTGTCTATTTTAAACACAAATTTTATATTTAAAAAATATTTGTACGGTTTAAGTTAATTTAAAAGCCAAATGTGTTCTGTGCTTGGAAATGCATCAATAGTGTGGACAGTATTTTGTACTATTTTATTGAGAAGTGTGACAAAGATGTCACATGTTTCACTTTGTAGCTGGAAATAAAACGTTATATTTTTTTATACAAACACGAGTTCTCCGATTTCTTCTCTCTGGTTAATTTACTGTAAGAGCAATAAACTAACATTACAAAGCAAACTGACACACGTGACTGACCTGCATAACTAGGACATCATTAGTTCATATTCAGCTTCCTCATCTGGCAAAAAAAAACATGTTCATCAACCAGAAGAATAAATTAAAAGTAAAAAACAAATATTATTATTATTATTAATAAAAAATCATTTATTTAGCTCTTTTTAAGGTACTCAAAGAAACTTTACATGTTACCTTCATACACCGTAGACACAGTAATTCAGGGTTTAGTGTCTTGCTCAAGGACAGATCGATTGGACGGGGATTGAACCCTCAATCAATCAATCAATTGGAAGACGGACCTGCTGACAACTGACTCACTTAATGAGTAATTAACACACAGAGGGTAATAAATTAACCCTTAGTCAAGATGTACAACCTGCAGCAATCGTCCAGCAGCAGAGGGCTGAGTCCGGTCCAGCCCCTGAAGCCACCTCTAGAACTTCGAGGCCAGCTCACTAAAACATGCACGTATAGTTCTGTTGCGACCATGTTATGTACCACACACACCTCGTGTTCATGTTTCTTCTCCCAGTGATGGAGGAGGACGAGCAGCTGGAGAGAGAGATGTTGAATCTGTCTCCCTCTAAGTTCGACACTAGTCTAAGTAAGTGGATCTACTCTAACAAACGGAGCTTTATTAAATTGTACTGTACATGTTAACAATCTAATTTCATCGCGTGTGCTTTCAGGGCCCCCAGCAGCAGTCTCCAGAGCCCCGGATGTATCTTCACCAACAGGTTGTTCTCCATCAGGGTGGAGGGAGGTTTCGGTTTTCACCAGAGTCCTCTCTGCCATTACTATTATTTCAAATAATTGTTATTTTGGCCGCGTTCTGATGTCCGTGTTCTTACTCTCCTACTAACTGAAGGATTTAACATGTCACCTATGATGGTGTTTTCCTTTTTTTGCATGCTTCTTTAGGCTCACTCCAGGATGTGTTATGTGAACAAAAAATCAATTCAATTCAGTTTATTTGTATAGCCCATTTTTACAAATTACAAATTAGTCTCAGAGTGCTTTACAATCGGTCTCTTCACCATAACATATCAGTTATCACATGCATGATAATCCATACCTCGAGCTCTTTAGCATCAAATACAGCGGGTACTGCTGAGGGAGGACCTCGTTGATCCCTTCAAAGAAAGCCTGCGTCTGCTCTTCCGCTCCTCTGCACATCCGCCACTCTGCTACCAGCCTGCAGGGGGCGACAGAGGCACATAGTCACGTGTTACTGTGGTGGCTGGGTGTGATTAGGATCAGCTGTGGAGGTGTGGGGGAGCGGCTCAAGGAACAGGTGCTGGCAATAGGCCTAATTGGTCTCAGCTTCAGGAAATCAGCTGATTCAATTCAGTTTATTTTGATTTTTTCCCAAATCACAAATTTTCCTCAGTAGGCTTTACAATCTAACAGTGGCGGGCCGTGTATTTTTACCTAGGCCTTCAATGCCGTATTACTTCAGCTGAACAACCTAATGTAAGACATTAGTTTACCAGTGTTCCGGTGCGAGGCTTTTATTGTGAAGCAGGAGACAGAAAAAGAGTTGTAGGTTGTGAGTCGTATTCATATGACACTGCAACAAGTGAAATACAATGTTACATGAAGCGCAACGCCTACAATTACAGAGTGTAGATAGATAAATATGTGCATGGCGGAATGCTGCGTCATTACCGGACATTGCTCGTAGTCCACACCACCGTTATAAACACAATGACAAGACCTTCAAAATAAAAGCACAATTCTCTGATATATACACATGTACATACATAAATACATGGTGAACTAATCTTACATTAGGTTGTTCAGCTGTAGTAAGACGGCATTGTAGGCCTAGCTACAAAATGCAGAAGAACCAGTCACGTTTATGTAAAACAAAACATGACAACACAATCAGACAGAACTGCGGCACTAAAACGCCTCACTCAATAGAATCAGAAAGAACCATAAAAACAACAGAGACAAGTGAACACAACGCTAGTGCAGAACACAACAAGCAGCTGCCGGATGGAAGCACAATAACAGAGGAAGACAATAAGAAAATAAACATTAAGAAAATATTTGTTACATTTTTCTTTTAATGATAAAATAGCTTTAACTTTGTTATTATGTTTAGGCAGTGGCGGGCCGTGCATTTTGTAGCTAGGCCTACAATGCCGTCTTACTACAGCTGAACAACCTAATGTCAGATTAGTTCACCATGTATTTATGTATGTACATGTGCATATATCAGAGAATTGTGCTTTTATTTTGAAGGTCTTTTTTTTGCAGCGGAGTGCGGTCTGTTCACTCCCCTTCAGGCTGCGTTCACGTCAGAGGCAAACTCGTTGCTTTACTAAATGTACTCGCGTGAGTTCACTCGCCGCAGTCGCCGGACTGTCTGTCACGTTCTCTTCACTCGCGCTAGAAGCGCCGGGGAGGGGGCGTGGCTTATCGTGGCATAACAGTTCGTTACCACCGTCCACCACGGAAGAAATACACACTCTTTTTTGTTCCGTTGAGGAAGTCCCACACACGTCGGACCATCAAGCCCTCGAGTCTTGGTTCATAATATTAATATTAGCCGCACGCGCGGAGCGTTTCAACAGTCTCACCTACTTTTACCGCCCGAGTTTAAAAAATCAGCCCGAATGAGGCGCATTGTTCTCGTCCTGTCATTCACGCGCCCGGCGGACATCCAGACGCGCGCGCGCGTGACCACATTGACTTTGTATCAACAAACATCCCCAGTCCCCCTATTATGAATATAGTTAAAAGAAAAGTTAATAGTAAAAAAAAAGAAAAAGAGATACTTTCAAAATGACTCTACACACCCATCCCATGACTTTAACCACAACCTGCACAACACTGTGGATTTACTGCACTTTGTTCACATGCTAACACACTGCTGTCAAAACTGTGAACCACACATTCAAAACGGAATAGATTTCAACATTGTGCCTTTCAAACACTGAGGATTGCAATTTCAGCTGAAAGGCTAAGCAGGTGTCTTATTTTAGACTTGTTAGTGAACACACACACACATATAATATATATATATATATATATAGCTCTACTGAGCTCTACACACACACACATACACGTGTGTGTGTAGAGCTCAGAAAGACTCATTTTGGAAATGGAACAAGGAAGACGGGTTCGTGGAGGGAGAAGGGTGGCAGGGAGAGGGCGGTTGTCTGGAGGAAGACAAAGAGCTGTTCTTTCAGATGAGGAGTCCAGAGGACTGCCAGGAATGGATAAGGCATCCAGAAGGTTCTTCACCAGGTCCATGGCAAGAGAGAACTTTAGATGTGACGTTGCTGAGAACATGTGGCCTGATGCTAGAGAGAGGCAGGATTAGCCCCTCAATTATTTGTTCGAATTACAATATGTACTTTTACAGTTTTTTTTCGATTGCTAAACGACAGTGGGCACAACTGGAGTCACATATGCAAAACGCTAACTACAGTCTGCACAGCAGCAGTTCATGTGGACCAAACTCTAGTTGGTTTTTCATTGCTTGAACACAGTTTTCAAAACTCTACACACTTATCCCATGACTTTAACCACAACCTGTGGATGTACAGCACTTTGTTCAAATGCTAACACACTGCTGTCAAAACTGTGAACCACACATTCAAAACGGAATAGATTTCAACATTGTGCCTTTCAAACACTGAGGATTGCAATTTCAGCTGAAAGGCTAAGCAGGTGTCTTGTTTTAGACTTGTTAGTGAACACACACACACACACACATATATATATATATATATATATATATATATATATATATATATATATATATATAGTATATATATATATTACAGTATATATATGTAGAGCTCAGAAAGACTCATTTTGGAAATGGAACAAGGAAGACAGGTTCATGGAGGGAGGAGGGAGGCAGGGAGAGAGCGGTTCCGTGGAGGAAGACAAAAAGCTGTTCTTTCAGATGAGGAGTCCAGAGGACTGCCAGGGATGGATAAGGCATCCAGAAGGTTCTTCACCAGGTCCATGGCAAGAGAGAACATGAGATGTGATGTTGATGAAAACATGTGGCCTGATACTAGAGAGAGGCAGGATTAGCCCCTCAATTATTTGTTTGAATTACAGTATGTACTTTTAGTTTCTACCTTTTTTTTTCTCATTACTGTAATCCCGTAAATTACTACAGACTATTGAAGCAAACTGCTAATTTTCATTTACCTTAAAGAATTGTTATGTTCTAAAAAAAAATAATAAATCACGTGAAAGAATGTCTCTCTTTTCTTTGAAAACTGAAATTTAACTGAAATTGTTCAAACTGTAAAGATGAAAAGTTAGTATTTCCTGTATTGGTGTTTGGTGCTAGTGTTTTTACTCTCTGTGTGTTCTGAGTGACAGTGTGTGTTGTCTCAGTGAGGGGTGTGCATAGTGATGGCTGCACTGAGCGTGTTTTGAGCCGTGTGTTAAGAGTTGTGTTGCTTTGCAAGCCGTGCTGGACTGTTGCCAAGAGTCCGGTCCCGAAGCAGCCGAATGACACGGATGTCACAAGCATACCTGAAATGCACATTTCATTTGATTTATTTGGCTATTTAAATACAGACTCAGAGAACAGACTCAGGAACAGACTCAGGAACAGACTCAGGGAACAGACTCAGGAACATACTCAGGAACAGACTCAGGAACAGACTCAGGGAACAGACTCAGGAACAGACTCAGGAACAGACTCAAGGCTCAGCAGAGCACAAGACTTCAAGACTCGTTCACGCTATTTCTATTTCTAATCTAATCTATTTCTATTCTAATCTAATCTATTTATATTCTAATCTATTTCTATTTCTATTTATAATCTAATCATATTCTATTTCTAATCTATTTCTAATCTAATCTATTTCTAATCTGTTTCTATTCCTAATCTAATCTATTTCTATTCTATTTCTAATCTATTTCTATTCTATTTCTAATCTATTTATATTCTAATCTATTTCTATTTCTAATCTAATCATATTCTATTCTATTTCTAATCTATTTCTATTTATAATCTAATCTATTTCTATTCCTAATCTAATCTATTTCTATTCTATTTCTAATCTAATCTAATCTATTTCAATTATATTTCTATTTCTAATCTATTTCTATTCTATTTCTATTTCTAATCTATTCCTATTCCTATTGCTAATCGAAAGACTAGTGAGCCGCCCAATAGGTCGGGGTCAGGGAGCAGGCGGCTCAACTCCTCCACCACCTTAAGGGGGAGGAGGAGAAACTAATGACCCGCGCACTTTTCGTGAAAGCGTCATCCACCAGAGATGTGGATCGACATGAAGCAGTGCGCCCACTCCACCGAGTCCCGCCAGCTCAACCCGGACACAAGGCTACAGTATGTTGACGGGAATCGTACATACTGGTGGCCCTCGGGGGCCACTGCCTCTCTTAAGGATACTACAGAGATACCAGTCCTGTATTCCTGCTAGTTCTAGGGTACTCATCCAACACAGACCCTCTGGAGAGCATCACGTCTAGTCCCGGCTCCTCCTGCACCGTCAGGACTCTGTTCAGACCACTGGAAGGAGACTGGGCCGCTCCACAAAGTCAGCACACTCCCCAGCCTAGTGTGCTGACCGGTTCAGCCGTTCCTCCCCATGGTTCTCCTTGAGCTGCTTTGCAAGCCGTGCTGGACTGTTGCCAAGAGTCCGGTCCCGAAGCAGCCGAATGACACGGATGTCACAAGCATACCTGAAATGCACATTTCATTTGATTTATTTGGCTATTTAAATACAGGGACAGTGTATAATTAGCATATAACACCAAGCCTAACACTATTCTAGTATGCACCTTGGGCAATATTATCAGGAAACGCTCTATAAACTTTCATTGTTATGCAGATGATACTCAACTATATCTATCGATAAAACCAGAGGAGACTAACCAACTCACTAAAATTCAAGCATGTCTTAGTGACATAAAAACATGGATGACCGGCAACTTCTTGATGTTAAACTCAGACAAAACCGAAGTAATTCTACTCGGCCCTGAGCACCTCAGAGATCCATTATCTGGTGATGTGATTTCTGTAGATGGCATTACTCTAGCATCCAACACCACTGTAAAGAATCTCGGCGTTATCTTTGATCGGGACTTGTCCTTTAACTCCCACATAAAGCAAATCTCAAGGACGGCATTCTTCCATCTACGTAATATTTCAAAAATCAGGCACATCTTGTCTCAAAAAGATGCAGAGAAATTGGTTCACGCGTTCGTTACTTCGAGACTGGATTACTGCAACTCCTTATTATCAGGCTGCACTAATAAATCTCTTAGGTCCCTCCAGTTGATCCAGAATGCTGCAGCTCGTATTCTCACTAAAACTAAGAAAAGAGATCACATTACTCCTGCACTAGCTGCTCTGCACTGGCTCCCTGTAAAATCAAGAATCACTTTTAAAATTCTTCTCTTAACTTACAAAGCCTTAATTGGTGATGCACCATCATATCTTAAAGAGCTTGTAGTACCGTATCGCCCCACCAGAGAGCTGCTCACTAAATGCGGGGCTACTTGTAGTTCCGAGAGTCTTAAAATGTAAAATGGGAGCCAGAGCCTTTAGTTATCAAGCTCCTCTTTTATGGAACCAGCTTCCACCTTCAGTCCGGGAGGCAGACACAGTCACCACATTCAAGAGTAGACTGAAGACTTTCCTCTTTGACAGAGCTTATAGTCAGGGCTGAATCAGGTTTGCCCTGGTCCAGCCCCTGGATATGCTGGTATAGGCTTATAGCTGCTGGGGATGTTTAGGATGCACTGAGCACCTCTCTCCTTTTTTCTTTCTCCTATGGATGAATCTTCATCTCTCCATCACACATGACTAACTCTGCTTTCTCCCCGCAGTCCTTCTGACTTCACGTCTCATGGGGTCATCGGACCCTATGAGACGGCATAGATTCCATCTGCTGATGGACCTTCGATGGTTGGATCGTGAGTTCCTGTCGCCAGCTGTGCCACTGCCCTGCTGGGACTCCGCCCACTCCTCCACTTGGGAGGTCTCCAAACCTCCATCGTGGAATATGCCTAAATATGAACTATTGATAAACTCTGTCAGATTCCTTGAATGTATTTTAACTCTAAATATGTCCTTCTGTACACATTACATATTTTGCATCTGTCCATCCTGGAGGGATCCTCCTCTGTTGCTCTCCTGAAGGGTTCTTCCTTTTTTTTTCCCCCTGAAGGGTTATTTGGGGAGTTTTTCCTGTCCGATGTGAGGTTTTGGGGCAGGGATGTCTATGTGTACAGATTGTAAAGCACTCTGAGCCAAATTTGTAATTTGTGAAAACTGGGCTATACAAATAAACTGAATTGAATTGAATTGAACCTGTGTTTCTGAATTTACAAATACATTTGACAAAAAGTGTTTCTTTTCCTTTGTTGCATTGATTCGTTACATTTTCAAGGGAGGCTGTTTCAGAACCGCTTTACTCACTTTTGGGTCAGGATCTCGAAACAACTGTCGGTGGCAGGTGCTGGTTCGACAGTCTGACTCGTCCACAGGTATTGTGTGGAGCACACAGTGCACTTGAGTGCCTCTGACACCATCAGGGGACACCTGTCGACGTCCAGGACCTTCCTAGAACTCTTGTGGACACCGGAGCCCGTCAGCTGCTTCCCACAAGCTGGGCAGAACACCGTCACCTTCCACACCATCAGCGGGTGTGAAAAAGCAGTCGAGTGTTGGAGTCTGACGGTAGATGAGGGCCGCACCAGAGGGCTCATACCACAGCTTCAAATCGGTCCGCAGTTTGCCGGAGGGGAAGAGGGTGTTGGCTCTGGTCCTGCACAGGGAGGGTCTTTCTCATCTCCGACGGCAACCACAATGAAGCTGCAGCCCCAGCAGCGGCTAGCTGAACTCCTCCAGGCTCACCCTGTTTGGAAGACGACAACACACGATAATTACGTCTATGCACAAATAAAGGCAACACAAAATGTGACTTATAATAAAGCAAGACCAATACAGAAAGCTGCATAGTACTCACAGCATCTTCTGCAATGCCATAGTTCCCAGTACGGCGGCTGGGTGTCCTCACAGAGGACACGAAAGGAGGAGGAGGAGAAGGGCTGGGGGTCCTCGTAGCCACTAAATGTGGCTTTAGTGAGGCCGACTTTGACCCACCAAAGCCTGATTTACAAAACGGAAAGAAGAATCAGAGTGAAATTGATGATGCAACACATACAAAATAATTCAGTCTAAACATTTGGGATTTTGAAATGTCCCCACTGTGGGACTAATAAAGGAATACCTACCCCATACCTGCAAACTCATGAGGGCTGAAAAAGGTGACAAGGAGGGGGGCGGGGGTGGGGTGTCTTTCACTGCTGTGACTAAGTCAGTGCCAACCAACCCTTTTAATAAGAATATAATAGATAGATGTATATATATAGTATTAATAGAATAGTTACCACACCTTGAAAGGTGATGTGAACCAGCTATGATGGTCGCTACACCTTGAAATTGACTCAGGGACAGACTCAGGAACAGACTCAGGAACAGACTGGGAACAGACTCGGGAACAGACTCAGGAACAGACTCAAGGAACAGACTCGGGGAACAGACTCAGGGAACAGACTGGGAGGGAACAGACTCGGGGGAACAGACTCAGGAACAGACTCAGGGAACAGACTCAAGGAACAGACTCAGGGAACAGACTCAGGAACAGACTCAGGAACAGACTCAGGGAACAGACTCAGGAACAGACTCAGGGAACAGACTCAGGAACATACTCAGGAACAGACTCAGGGAACAGACTCAGGAAACAGACTCCGGAACAGACTCAGGAAACAGACTCAGGGAACAGACTCAGGAACAGACTCAGGGAACAGACTCAGGAACAGACTCAGGGAACAGACTCAGGGAACAGACTCAGGAAACAGTCTCCGGAACAGACTCAGGAAACAGACTCAGGAACAGACTCAGGGAACAGACTCAGGAACATACTCAGGAACAGACTCAGGGAACAGACTCAGGAACAGACTCAAGGCTCAGCAGAGCACAAGACTTCAAGACTCGTTCACGCTATTTCTATTTCTAATCTAATCTATTTCTATTCTAATCTAATCTATTTATATTCTAATCTATTTCTATTTATAATCTAATCATATTCTATTTCTAATCTATTTCTATTTGTAATCTAATCTATTTCTAATCTGTTTCTATTCCTAATCTAATCTATTTCTATTCTATTTCTAATCTATTTCTATTCTAATCTATTTTTAATCTATTTCTGTTTCTAATCTATTTATATTCTAATCTATTTCTATTTCTAATCTAATCATATTCTATTCTATTTCTAATCTATTTCTATTCCTAATCTAATCTATTTCTATTCTATTTCTAATCTAATCTATTATATTTCTATTTCTAATCTATTTCTATTCTATTTCTATTTCTAATCTAATCATTCTATTCCTATTGCTAATCGAAAGACTAGTGAGCCGCCCAATAGGTCGGGGTCAGGAGCAGGCGGCTCAACTCCTCCACCACCTTAAGGGGAGGAGGAGAAACTAATGACCCAAGCACTTTTTCAAAAAACGTCATCCACCAGAGATGTGGATCGACATGAAGCAGTGCGCCCACTCCACCGAGTCCCGCCAGCTCAACCCGGACACAAGGCTACAGTATGTTGACGGAATCGTACATACTGGTGGCCCTCGGGGCCACTGCCTCTCTTAAGGATACTACAGAGATACCAGTCCTGTATTCCTGCTAGTTCTAGGGTACTCATCCAACACAGACCCTCTGGAAGAGCATCACGTCTAGTCCTGCCCTCCTGCACCGTCAGGACTCTGTTCAGACCACTGGAAGGAGACTGGGCCGCTTCCACAAAGTCAGCACACTCCCAGCCTAGTGTGCTGACCGGTTCAGCCGTTCCTCCCCATGGTTCTCCTTGAGCAGCTTTGCAAGCCGTGCTGGACTGTTGCCAAGAGTCCGGTCCCGAAGCAGCCGAATGACACGGATGTCACAAGCATACCTGAAATGCACATTTCATTTCATTTATTTGGCTATTTAAATACAGGGACAGTGTATAATTAACATATAGCACCAAGCCTAACACTATTCTAGTATGCACCTGTGTTTCTGAATTTACAAATACATTTGACAAAAAAGTGTTTCTTTTCCTTTGTTGCATTGATTAGTTACATTTTCAAGGGAGGCTGTTTCAGAACCGCTTTACTCACTTTTGGGTCAGGATCAGTCGAAACAACTGTCGGTGTGGCAGGTCCAGCTGGTTCCGGACAGTCTGACTCGTCCACAGGTATTGTGTGGAGCACACAGTGCACTTGAGTGCCTCTGACACCATCAGGGGACACCTGTCGACGTCCAGGACCTTCCTAGAACTCTTGTGGACACCGGAGCCCCTCAGCTGCTTCCCACAAGCTGGGCATAATACTCACAGCATCTTCTGCAATGCCATAGTTCCCAGTACGGCGGCTGGGTGTCCTCACAGAGGACATGAAAGGAGGAGGAGGAGAAGGGCTGGGGGTCCTCGTAGCCACTAAATGTGGCTTTAGTGAGGCCGACTTTGACCCACCAAAGCCTGATTTACAAAACGGAAAGAAGAATCAGAGTGAAATTGATGATGCAACACATACAAAATAATTCAGTCTAAACATTTGGGATTTTGAAATGTCCCCACTGTGGGACTAATAAAGGAATACCTACCCCATACCTGCAAACTCATGAGGGCTGAAAAAGGTGACAAGGAGGGGGGCGGGGGTGGGGTGTCTTTCGCTGTGACTAAGTCAGTGCCAACCAACCCTTTTAATAAGAATATAATAGATAGATGTATATATAGTATTAATAGAATAGTTACAACACCTTGAAAGGTGATGTGAACCAGGTAAGATGGCCGCTACACCTTGAAATTGACTCAGGAACAGACTCAGGGACAGACTCAGGAACAGACTCAGGGAACAGACTCAGGAACAGACTCAGGAACATACTCAGGAACAGACTCAGGAACAGACTCAGGGAACAGACTCAGGAAACAGACTCAGGAACAGACTCAGGGAACAGACTCAGGGAACAGACTCAGGAACAGACTCAGGAACAGACTCAAGGCTCAGCAGAGCACAAGACTTCAAGACTCGTTCACGCTATTTCTATTTCTAATCTAATCTATTTCTAATCTATTTCTATTCTAATCTATTTCTATTCATAATATATTTCTATTTCTAATCTATTTCTATTTCTAATCTAATCATATTCTATTCTATTTCTAATCTATTCCTAATCTAATCTATTTCTATTCTATTTCTAATCTATTTCTAATCTATTTATATTTCTAATCTATTTCTATTCTAATCTATTTCTAATCTAATCTATTTCTATTCTATTTCTAATCTATTTCTATCGTGTTCTTACTCTCCTACTAACTGAAGGATTTAACATGTCACCTATGATGGTGTTTTCCTTTTTTTGCATGCTTCTTTAGGCTCACTCCAGGATGTGTTATGTGAACAAAAAATCAATTCAATTCAGTTTATTTGTATAGCCCATTTTTACAAATTACAAATTAGTCTCAGAGTGCTTTACAATCGGTCTCTTCACCATAACATATCAGTTATCACATGCATGATAATCCATACCTCGAGCTCTTTAGCATCAAATACAGCGGGTACTGCTGAGGAG
This sequence comes from Liparis tanakae, assembly GCA_036178185.1. NCBI lineage: Eukaryota > Metazoa > Chordata > Actinopteri > Perciformes > Liparidae > Liparis > Liparis tanakae. The sequence goes on along the minus strand of CM070097.1, from coordinate 18,199,003 downwards.
GACCTCGTTGATCCCTTCAAAGAAAGCCTGCGTCTGCTCTTCCGCTCCTCTGCACATCCGCCACTCTGCTACCAGCCTGCAGGGGCGACAGAGGCACATAGTCACGTGTTACTGTGGTGGCTGGGTGTGATTAGGATCAGCTGTGGAGGTGTGGGGGAGCGGCTCAAGGAACAGGTGCTGGCAATAGGCCTAATTGGTCTCAGCTTCAGGAAATCAGCTGATTCAATTCAGTTTATTTTGATTTTTTCCCAAATCACAAATTTTCCTCAGTAGGCTTTACAATCTAACAGTGGCGGGCCGTGTATTTTTACCTAGGCCTTCAATGCCGTATTACTTCAGCTGAACAACCTAATGTAAGACATTAGTTTACCAGTGTTCCGGTGCGAGGCTTTTATTGTGAAGCAGGAGACAGAAAAAGAGTTGTAGGTTGTGAGTCGTATTCATATGACACTGCAACAAGTGAAATACAATGTTACATGAAGCGCAACGCCTACAATTACAGAGTGTAGATAGATAAATATGTGCATGGCGGAATGCTGCGTCATTACCGGACATTGCTCGTAGTCCACACCACCGTTATAAACACAATGACAAGACCTTCAAAATAAAAGCACAATTCTCTGATATATACACATGTACATACATAAATACATGGTGAACTAATCTTACATTAGGTTGTTCAGCTGTAGTAAGACGGCATTGTAGGCCTAGCTACAAAATGCAGAAGAACCAGTCACGTTTATGTAAAACAAAAACATGACAACACAATCAGACAGAACTGCGGCACTAAAACGCCTCACTCAATAGAATCAGAAAGAACCATAAAAACAACAGAGACAAGTGAACACAACGCTAGTGCAGAACACAACAAGCAGCTGCCGGATGGAAGCACAATAACAGAGGAAGACAATAAGAAAATAAACATTAAGAAAATATTTGTTACATTTTTCTTTTAATGATAAAATAGCTTTAACTTTGTTATTATGTTTAGGCAGTGGCGGGCCGTGCATTTTGTAGCTAGGCCTACAATGCCGTCTTACTACAGCTGAACAACCTAATGTCAGACTAGTTCACCATGTATTTATGTATGTACATGTGCATATATCAGAGAATTGTGCTTTTATTTTGAAGGTCTTTTTTTGCAGCGGAGTGCGGTCTGTTCACTCCCCTTCAGGCTGCGTTCACGTCAGAGGCAAACTCGTTGCTTTACTAAATGTACTCGCGTGAGTTCACTCGCCGCAGTCGCCGGACTGTCTGTCACGTTCTTTCACTCGCGCTAGAAGCGCCGGGGAGGGGCGGCTTATCGTGGCATAACAGTTCGTTACCACCGTCCACCACGGAAGAAATACACACTCTTTTTGTTCCGTTGAGGAAGTCCCACACGTCGGACCATCAAGCCCTCGAGTCTTGGTTCATAATATTAATATTAGCCGCACGCGCGGAGCGTTTCAACAGTCTCACCTACTTTTACCGCCCGAGTTTAAAAAATCAGCCCGAATGAGGCGCATTGTTCTCGTCCTGTCATTCACGCGCCCGGCGGACATCCAGACGCGCGCGCGCGTGACCACATTGACTTTGTATCAACAAACATCCCCAGTCCCCCTATTATGAATATAGTTAAAAGAAAAGTTAATAGTAAAAAAAAAGAAAAAGAGATACTTTCAAAATGACTCTACACACCCATCCCATGACTTTAACCACAACCTGCACAACACTGTGGATTTACTGCACTTTGTTCACATGCTAACACACTGCTGTCAAAACTGTGAACCACACATTCAAAACGGAATAGATTTCAACATTGTGCCTTTCAAACACTGAGGATTGCAATTTCAGCTGAAAGGCTAAGCAGGTGTCTTATTTTAGACTTGTTAGTGAACACACACACACATATAATATATATATATATATATATAGCTCTACTGAGCTCTACACACACACACATACACGTGTGTGTGTAGAGCTCAGAAAGACTCATTTTGGAAATGGAACAAGGAAGACGGGTTCGTGGAGGGAGAAGGGTGGCAGGGAGAGGGCGGTTGTCTGGAGGAAGACAAAGAGCTGTTCTTTCAGATGAGGAGTCCAGAGGACTGCCAGGAATGGATAAGGCATCCAGAAGGTTCTTCACCAGGTCCATGGCAAGAGAGAACTTTAGATGTGACGTTGCTGAGAACATGTGGCCTGATGCTAGAGAGAGGCAGGATTAGCCCCTCAATTATTTGTTCGAATTACAATATGTACTTTTACAGTTTTTTTTCGATTGCTAAACGACAGTGGGCACAACTGGAGTCACATATGCAAAACGCTAACTACAGTCTGCACAGCAGCAGTTCATGTGGACCAAACTCTAGTTGGTTTTTCATTGCTTGAACACAGTTTTCAAAACTCTACACACTTATCCCATGACTTTAACCACAACCTGTGGATGTACAGCACTTTGTTCAAATGCTAACACACTGCTGTCAAAACTGTGAACCACACATTCAAAACGGAATAGATTTCAACATTGTGCCTTTCAAACACTGAGGATTGCAATTTCAGCTGAAAGGCTAAGCAGGTGTCTTGTTTTAGACTTGTTAGTGAACACACACACACACACACACATATATATATATATATATATATATATATATATATATATATATATATATATATATATATATATATTACAGTATATATATATATTACAGTATATATATGTAGAGCTCAGAAAGACTCATTTTGGAAATGGAACAAGGAAGACAGGTTCATGGAGGGAGGAGGGAGGCAGGGAGAGAGCGGTTCCGTGGAGGAAGACAAAAAGCTGTTCTTTCAGATGAGGAGTCCAGAGGACTGCCAGGGATGGATAAGGCATCCAGAAGGTTCTTCACCAGGTCCATGGCAAGAGAGAACATGAGATGTGATGTTGATGAAAACATGTGGCCTGATACTAGAGAGAGGCAGGATTAGCCCCTCAATTATTTGTTTGAATTACAGTATGTACTTTTAGTTTCTACCTTTTTTTTTCTCATTACTGTAATCCCGTAAATTACTACAGACTATTGAAGCAAACTGCTAATTTTCATTTACCTTAAAGAATTGTTATGTTCTAAAAAAAATAATAAATCACGTGAAAGAATGTCTCTTTTCTTTGAAAACTGAAATTTAACTGAAATTGTTCAAACTGTAAAGATGAAAAGTTAGTATTTCCTGTATTGGTGTTTGGTGCTAGTGTTTTTACTCTCTGTGTGTTCTGAGTGACAGTGTGTGTTGTCTCAGTGAGGGGTGTGCATAGTGATGGCTGCACTGAGCGTGTTTTGAGCCGTGTGTTAAGAGTTGTGTTGCTTTGCAAGCCGTGCTGGACTGTTGCCAAGAGTCCGGTCCCGAAGCAGCCGAATGACACGGATGTCACAAGCATACCTGAAATGCACATTTCATTTGATTTATTTGGCTATTTAAATACAGACTCAGAGAACAGACTCAGGAACAGACTCAGGAACAGACTCAGGAACAGACTCAGGGAACAGACTCAGGAACATACTCAGGAACAGACTCAGGAACAGACTCAGGGAACAGACTCAGGAACAGACTCAGGAACAGACTCAAGGCTCAGCAGAGCACAAGACTTCAAGACTCGTTCACGCTATTTCTATTTCTAATCTAATCTATTTCTATTCTAATCTAATCTATTTATATTCTAATCTATTTCTATTTCTAATCTATTTCACGTCTAGTCCCGGCTCCTCCTGCACCGTCAGGACTCTGTTCAGACCACTGGAAGGAGACTGGGCCGCTCCACAAAGTCAGCACACTCCCCAGCCTAGTGTGCTGACCGGTTCAGCCGTTCCTCCCCATGGTTCTCCTTGAGCAGCTTTGCAAGCCGTGCTGGACTGTTGCCAAGAGTCCGGTCCCGAAGCAGCCGAATGACACGGATGTCACAAGCATACCTGAAATGCACATTTCATTTGATTTATTTGGCTATTTAAATACAGGGACAGTGTATAATTAGCATATAACACCAAGCCTAACACTATTCTAGTATGCACCTTGGGCAATATTATCAGGAAACGCTCTATAAACTTTCATTGTTATGCAGATGATACTCAACTATATCTATCGATAAAACCAGAGGAGACTAACCAACTCACTAAAATTCAAGCATGTCTTAGTGACATAAAAACATGGATGACCGCAACTTCTTGATGTTAAACTCAGACAAAACCGAAGTAATTCTACTCGCCCTGAGCACCTCAGAGATCAATTATCTGGTGATGTGATTTCTGTAGATGGCATTACTCTAGCATCCAACACCACTGTAAAGAATCTCGGCGTTATCTTTGATCGACTTGTCCTTTAACTCCCACATAAAGCAAATCTCAAGGACGGCATTCTTCCATCTACGTAATATTTCAAAAATCAGGCACATCTTGTCTCAAAAGATGCAGAGAAATTGGTTCACGCGTTCGTTACTTCGAGACTGGATTACTGCAACTCCTTATTATCAGGCTGCACTAATAAATCTCTTAGGTCCCTCCAGTTGATCCAGAATGCTGCAGCTCGTATTCTCACTAAAACTAAGAAAAGAGATCACATTACTCCTGCACTAGCTGCTCTGCACTGGCTCCTGTAAAATCAAGAATCACTTTTAAAATTCTTCTCTTAACTTACAAAGCCTTAATTGGTGATGCACCATCATATCTTAAAGAGCTTGTAGTACCGTATCGCCCCACCAGAGAGCTGCGCTCACTAAATGCGGGGCTACTTGTAGTTCCGAGAGTCTTAAAATGTAAAATGGGAGCCAGAGCCTTTAGTTATCAAGCTCCTCTATGGAACCAGCTTCCACCTTCAGTCCGGGAGGCAGACACAGTCACCACATTCAAGAGTAGACTGAAGACTTTCCTCTTTGACAGAGCTTATAGTCAGGGCTGAATCAGGTTTGCCCTGGTCCAGCCCCTGGATATGCTGGTATAGGCTTATAGCTGCTGGGGATGTTTAGGATGCACTGAGCACCTCTCTCCTCTTTTCTTTCTCCTATGGATGAATCTTCATCTCTCCATCACACATGACTAACTCTGCTTTCTCCCCGGAGTCCTTCTGACTTCACGTCTCATGGGGTCATCGGACCCTATGAGACGGCATAGATTCCATCTGCTGATGGACCTTCGATGGTTGGATCGTGAGTTCCTGTCGCCAGCTGTGCCACTGCCCTGCTGGGACTCCGCCCACTCCTCCACTTGGGAGGTCTCCAAACTCTCCATCGTGGAATATGCCTAAATATGAACTATTGATAAACTCTGTCAGATTCCTTGAATGTATTTTAACTCTAAATATGTCCTTCTGTACACATTACATATTTTGCATCTGTCCATCCTGGAGAGGGATCCTCCTCTGTTGCTCTCCTGAAGGGTTCTTCCCTTTTTTTCCCCCTGAAGGGTTATTTGGGAGTTTTTCCTGGTCCGATGTGAGGTTTTGGGGCAGGGATGTCTATGTGTACAGATTGTAAAGCACTCTGAGCCAAATTTGTAATTTGTGAAACTGGGCTATACAAATAAACTGAATTGAATTGAATTGAACCTGTGTTTCTGAATTTACAAATACATTTGACAAAAAAGTGTTTCTTTTCCTTTGTTGCATTGATTCGTTACATTTTCAAGGGAGGCTGTTTCAGAACCGCTTTACTCACTTTTGGGTCAGGATCAGTCGAAACAACTGTCGGTGTGGCAGGTCCAGCTGGTTCCGGACAGTCTGACTCGTCCACAGGTATTGTGTGGAGCACACAGTGCACTTGAGTGCCTCTGACACCATCAGGGGACACCTGTCGACGTCCAGGACCTTCCTAGAACTCTTGTGGACACCGGAGCCCGTCAGCTGCTTCCCACAAGCTGGGCAGAACACCGTCACCTTCCACACCATCAGCGGGTGTGTGAAAAAGCAGTCGAGTGTTGGAGTCTGACGGTAGATGAGGGCCGCACCAGAGGGCTCATACCACAGCTTCAAATCGGTCCGCAGTTTGCCGGAGGGAAGAGGGTGTTGGCTCTGGTCCTGCACAGGGAGGGTCTTTCTCATCTCCGACGGCAACCACAATGAAGCTGCAGCCCCAGCAGCGGCTAGCTGAACTCCTCCAGGCTCACCCTGTTTGGAAGACGACAACACACGATAATTACGTCTATGCACAAATAAAGGCAACACAAAATGTGACTTATAATAAAGCAAGACCAATACAGAAAGCTGCATAGTACTCACAGCATCTTCTGCAATGCCATAGTTCCCAGTACGGCGGCTGGGTGTCCTCACAGAGGACACGAAAGGAGGAGGAGGAGAAGGGCTGGGGGTCCTCGTAGCCACTAAATGTGGCTTTAGTGAGGCCGACTTTGACCCACCAAAGCCTGATTTACAAAACGGAAAGAAGAATCAGAGTGAAATTGATGATGCAACACATACAAAATAATTCAGTCTAAACATTTGGGATTTTGAAATGTCCCCACTGTGGGACTAATAAAGGAATACCTACCCCATACCTGCAAACTCATGAGGGCTGAAAAAGGTGACAAGGAGGGGGGCGGGGGTGGGGTGTCTTTCGCTGTGACTAAGTCAGTGCCAACCAACCCTTTTAATAAGAATATAATAGATAGATGTATATATATAGTATTAATAGAATAGTTACAACACCTTGAAAGGTGATGTGAACCAGGTAAGATGGCCGCTACACCTTGAAACAGACTCAGGGACAGACTCAGGGAACAGACTCAGGGAACAGACTCGGGGAACAGACTCGGGGAACAGACTCAGGGAACAGACTCAAGGAACAGACTCAGGGAACAGACTCAGGGAACAGACTCGGGGAACAGACTCGGGGAACAGACTCGGGGAACAGACTCAGGGAACAGACTCAAGGAACAGACTCAGGGAACAGACTCAGGGAACAGACTCAGGGAACAGACTCAGGGAACAGACTCAGGAACAGACTCAGGAACAGACTCAGGGAACAGACTCAGGAACATACTCAGGAACAGACTCAGGGAACAGACTCAGGAAACAGACTCCGGAACAGACTCAGGAAACAGACTCAGGGAACAGACTCAGGAACAGACTCAGGGAACAGACTCAGGAACAGACTCAGGGAACAGACTCAGGGAACAGACTCAGGAAACAGTCTCCGGAACAGACTCAGGAAACAGACTCAGGAACAGACTCAGGGAACAGACTCAGGAACATACTCAGGAACAGACTCAGGGAACAGACTCAGGAACAGACTCAAGGCTCAGCAGAGCACAAGACTTCAAGAACTCGTTCACGCTATTTCTATTTCTAATCTAATCTATTTCTATTCTAATCTAATCTATTTATATTCTAATCTATTTCTATTTATAATCTAATCATATTCTATTTCTAATCTATTTCTATTTGTAATCTAATCTATTTCTAATCTGTTTCTATTCCTAATCTAATCTATTTCTATTCTATTTCTAATCTATTTCTATTCTAATCTATTTTTAATCTATTTCTGTTTCTAATCTATTTATATTCTAATCTATTTCTATTTCTAATCTAATCATATTCTATTCTATTTCTAATCTATTTCTATTCCTAATCTAATCTATTTCTATTCTATTTCTAATCTAATCTATTATATTTCTATTTCTAATCTATTTCTATTCTATTTCTATTTCTAATCTATTTCTATTCCTATTGCTAATCGAAAGACTAGTGAGCCGCCCAATAGGTCGGGGTCAGGGAGCAGGCGGCTCAACTCCTCCACCACCTTAAGGGGGAGGAGGAGAAACTAATGACCCGCACTTTTAGGTCGAAACGTCATCCACCAGAGATGTGGATCGACATGAAGCAGTGCGCCCACTCCACCGAGTCCCGCCAGCTCAACCCGGACACAAGGCTACAGTATGTTGACGGAATCGTACATACTGGTGGCCCTCGGGGCCACTGCCTCTTAAGGATACTACAGAGATACCAGTCCTGTATTCCTGCTAGTTCTAGGGTACTCATCCAACACAGACCCTCTGGAGAGCATCACGTCTAGTCCCGGCTCCTCCTGCACCGTCAGGACTCTGTTCAGACCACTGGAAGGAGACTGGGCCGCTCCACAAAGTCAGCACACTCCCCAGCCTAGTGTGCTGACCGGTTCAGCCGTTCCTCCCCATGGTTCTCCTTGAGCAGCTTTGCAAGCCGTGCTGGACTGTTGCCAAGAGTCCGGTCCCGAAGCAGCCGAATGACACGGATGTCACAAGCATACCTGAAATGCACATTTCATTTCATTTATTTGGCTATTTAAATACAGGGACAGTGTATAATTAACATATAGCACCAAGCCTAACACTATTCTAGTATGCACCTGTGTTTCTGAATTTACAAATACATTTGACAAAAAAGTGTTTCTTTTCCTTTGTTGCATTGATTAGTTACATTTTCAAGGGAGGCTGTTTCAGAACCGCTTTACTCACTTTTGGGTCAGGATCAGTCGAAACAACTGTCGGTGTGGCAGGTCCAGCTGGTTCCGGACAGTCTGACTCGTCCACAGGTATTGTGTGGAGCACACAGTGCACTTGAGTGCCTCTGACACCATCAGGGACACCTGTCGACGTCCAGGACCTTCCTAGAACTCTTGTGGACACCGGAGCCCCTCAGCTGCTTCCCACAAGCTGGGCATAATACTCACAGCATCTTCTGCAATGCCATAGTTCCCAGTACGGGCTGGGTGTCCTCACAGAGGACATGAAAGGAGGAGGAGGAGAAGGGCTGGGGTCCTCGTAGCCACTAAATGTGGCTTTAGTGAGGCCGACTTTGACCCACCAAAGCCTGATTTACAAAACGGAAAGAAGAATCAGAGTGAAATTGATGATGCAACACATACAAAATAATTCAGTCTAAACATTTGGGATTTTGAAATGTCCCCACTGTGGGACTAATAAAGGAATACCTACCCCATACCTGCAAACTCATGAGGGCTGAAAAAGGTGACAAGGAGGGGGCGGGGTGGGGTGTCTTCGCTGTGACTAAGTCAGTGCCAACCAACCCTTTTAATAAGAATATAATAGATAGATGTATATATAGTATTAATAGAATAGTTACAACACCTTGAAAGGTGATGTGAACCAGGTAAGATGGCCGCTACACCTTGAAATTGACTCAGGAACATACTCAGGAACATACTCAGGAACAGACTCAGGAACAGACTCAGGGAACAGACTCAGGAACATACTCAGGAACAGACTCAGGAACAGACTCAGGGAACAGACTCAGGAAACAGACTCAGGAACAGACTCAGGGAACAGACTCAGGGAACAGACTCAGGAACAGACTCAAGGCTCAGCAGAGCACAAGACTTCAAGACTTCGCTCACGCTATTTCTATTTCTAATCTAATCTATTTCTAATCTATTTCTATTCTAATCTATTTCTATTCATAATATATTTCTATTTCTAATCTATTTCTATTTCTAATCTAATCATATTCTATTCTATTTCTAATCTATTCCTAATCTAATCTATTTCTATTCTATTTCTAATCTATTTCTAATCTATTTATATTTCTAATCTATTTCTATTCTAATCTATTTCTAATCTAATCTATTTCTATTCTATTTCTAATCTATTTCTATTCTATTTCTATTTCTAATCTATTTATATTTCTAATCTAATTTAATCTATATATATTCTAATCTATTTCTATTATATTTCTATTTATATTCTAATCTATTTATATTCTAATCTATTTCTAATCTAATCTATTTCTATTCCTAATCTAATCTATTTATATTCTATTTCTAATCTATTTATATTTCTAATCTAATTTAATCTATTTATATTCTAATCTATTTCTATTCTATTTCTATTTCTAATCTAATCTAATCATTCTATTCCTATTCCTATAGCTAATCGAAAGACTAGTGAGCCGCCCAATAGGTCGGGGTCAGGGAGCAGGCGGCTCAACTCCTCCACCACCTTAAGGGGGAGGAGGAGAAACTAATGACCCCCGCACTTTTGTAAACGCGTCATCCACCAGAGATGTGGATCGACATGAAGCAGTGCGCCCACTCCACCGAGTCCCGCCAGCTCAACCCGGACACAAGGCTACAGTATGTTGACGGGAATCGTACATACTGGTGGCCCTCGGGGGCCACTGCCTCTTAAGGATACTACAGAGATACCAGTCCTGTATTCCTGCTAGTTCTAGGGTACTCATCCAACACAGACCCTCTGGAGAGCATCACGTCTAGTCCCGGCTCCTCCTGCACCGTCAGGACTCTGTTCAGACCACTGGAAGGAGACTGGGCCGCTCCACAAAGTCAGCACACTCCCCAGCCTAGTGTGCTGACCGGTTCAGCCGTTCCTCCCCATGGTTCTCCTTGAGCTGCTTTGCAAGCCGTGCTGGACTGTTGCCAAGAGTCCGGTCCCGAAGCAGCCGAATGACACGGATGTCACAAGCATACCTGAAATGCACATTTCATTTGATTTATTTGGCTATTTAAATACAGGGACAGTGTACAATTAACATATAGCACCAAGCCTAACACTATTCTAGTATGCACCTGTGTTTCTGAATTTACAAATACATTTGACAAAAAAGTGTTTCTTTTCCTTTGTTGCATTGATTCGTTACATTTTCAAGGGAGGCTGTTTCAGAACCGCTTTACTCACTTTTGGGTCAGGATCAGTCGAAACAACTGTCGGTGTGGCAGGTCCAGCTGGTTCCGGACAGTCTGACTCGTCCACAGGTATTGTGTGGAGCACACAGTGCACTTGAGTGCCTCTGACACCATCAGGGGACACCTGTCGACGTCCAGGACCTTCCTAGAACTCTTGTGGACACCGGAGCCCGTCAGCTGCTTCCCACAAGCTGGGCAGAACACCGTCACCTTCCACACCATCAGCGGGTGTGTGAAAAAGCAGTCGAGTGTTGGAGTCTGACGGTAGATGAGGGCCGCACCAAGAGGGCTCATACCACAGCTTCAAATCGGTCCGCAGTTTGCCGGAGGGGAAGAGGGTGTTGGCTCTGGTCCTGCACAGGGAGGGTCTTTCTCATCTCCGACGGCAACCACAATGAAGCTGCAGCCCCAGCAGCGGCTAGCTGAACTCCTCCAGGCTCACCCTGTTTGGAAGACGACAACACACGATAATTACGTCTATGCACAAATAAAGGCAACACAAAATGTGACTTATAATAAAGCAAGACCAATACAGAAAGCTGCATAGTACTCACAGCATCTTCTGCAATGCCATAGTTCCCAGCAGTGGCTGGGTGTCCTCACAGAGGACACGAAAGGAGGAGGAGGAGAAGGGCTGGGGTCCTCGTAGCCACTAAATGTGGCTTTAGTGAGGCCGACTTTGACCCACCAAAGCCTGATTTACAAAACGGAAAGAAGAATCAGAGTGAAATTGATGATGCAACACATACAAAATAATTCAGTCTAAACATTTGGGATTTTGAAATGTCCCCACTGTGGGACTAATAAAGGAATACCTACCCCATACCTGCAAACTCATGAGGGCTGAAAAAGGTGACAAGGAGGGGGGCGGGGGTGGGGTGTCTTTCGCTGTGACTAAGTCAGTGCCAACCAACCCTTTTAATAAGAATATAATAGATAGATGTATATATATAGTATTAATAGAATAGTTACAACACCTTGAAAGGTGATGGTGAACCAGGTAAGATGGCCGCTACACCTTGAAATTGACTCGGGAACAGACTCAGGGAACAGACTCAGGAACAGACTCAGGAACAGACTCAGGGAACAGACTCAGGGAACAGACTCAGGAACATACTCAGGAACAGACTCAGGGAACAGACTCAGGAAACAGACTCCGGAACAGACTCAGGAAACAGACTCAAGGAACAGACTCAGGGAACAGACTCAGGAACATACTCAGGAACAGACTCAGGAAACAGACTCAGGGAACAGACTCAGGGAACAGACTCAGGAACAGACTCAGGAACAGACTCAGGGAACAGACTCCGGAACAGACTCAGGGAACAGACTCAGGAACAGACTCAGGGAACAGACTCAGGGAACAGACTCAGGGAACAGACTCAGGAACAGACTCAGGGAACAGACTCCGGAACAGACTCAGGAAACAGACTCAGGAACAGACTCAGGGAACAGACTCAGGAACATACTCAGGAACAGACTCAGGGAACAGACTCAGGGAACAGACTCAGGAACAGACTCAGGGAACAGACTCAGGAACAGACTCAGGAACAGACTCAAGGCTCAGCAGAGCACAAGACTTCAAGACTCGTTCACGCTATTTCTATTTCTAATCTAATCTATTTCTATTCTAATCTAATCTATTTATATTCTAATCTATTTCTATTTCTATTTATAATCTAATCATATTCTATTTCTATTTCTAATCTAATCTATTTCTAATCTGTTTCTATTCCTAATCTAATCTATTTCTATTCTATTTCTATTCTATTTCTATTCTAATCTATTCATAATATATTTCTATTTCTAATCTATTTTTAATCTATTTCTGTTTCTAATCTAATCTATTTCTATTCTAATCTATTTCTAATCTATTTCTATTCCTAATCTAATCTATTTCTATTCTATTTCTAATCTATTTATATTTCTAATCTAATTTAATCTATTTATATTCTAATCTATTTCTATTCTATTTATATTTCTAATCTAATCTAATCATTCTATTCCTATTCCTATAGCTAATCGAAAGACTAGTGAGCCGCCCAATAGGTCGGGGTCAGGGAGCAGGCGGCTCAACTCCTCCACCACCTTAAGGGGGAGGAGAAACTAATGACCCGCGCACTTTTCGTTAGTTTAAACGCGTCATCCACCAGAGATGTGGATCGACATGAAGCAGTGCGCCCACTCCACCGAGTCCCGCCAGCTCAACCCGGACACAAGGCTACAGTATGTTGACGGGAATCGTACATACTGGTGGCCCTCGGGGGCCACTGCCTCTCTTAAGGATACTACAGAGATACCAGTCCTGTATTCCTGCTAGTTCTAGGGTACTCATCCAACACAGACCCTCTGGAGAGCATCACGTCTAGTCCCGGCTCCTCCTGCACCGTCAGGACTCTGTTCAGACCACTGGAAGGAGACTGGGCCGCTCCACAAAGTCAGCACACTCCCCAGCCTAGTGTGCTGACCGGTTCAGCCGTTCCTCCCCATGGTTCTCCTTGAGCTGCTTTGCAAGCCGTGCTGGACTGTTGCCAAGAGTCCGGTCCCGAAGCAGCCGAATGACACGGATGTCACAAGCATACCTGAAATGCACATTTCATTTGATTTATTTGGCTATTTAAATACAGGGACAGTGTACAATTAACATATAGCACCAAGCCTAACACTATTCTAGTATGCACCTGTGTTTCTGAATTTACAAATACATTTGACAAAAAAGTGTTTCTTTTCCTTTGTTGCATTGATTAGTTACATTTTCAAGGGAGGCTGTTTCAGAACCGCTTTACTCACTTTTGGGTCAGGATCAGTCGAAACAACTGTCGGTGTGGCAGGTCCAGCTGGTTCCGGACAGTCTGACTCGTCCACAGGTATTGTGTGGAGCACACAGTGCACTTGAGTGCCTCTGACACCATCAGGGGACACCTGTCGACGTCCAGGACCTTCCTAGAACTCTTGTGGACACCGGAGCCCGTCAGCTGCTTCCCACAAGCTGGGCAGAACAGTCACCTTCCACACCATCAGCGGGTGTGTGAAAAGCAGTCGAGTGTTGGAGTCTGGTAGATGAGGGCCGCACCAGAGGGCTCATACCACAGCTTCAAATCGGTCCGCAGTTTGCCGGAGGGGAAGAGGGTGTTGGCTCTGGTCCTGCACAGGGAGGGTCTTTCTCATCTCCGACGGCAACCACAATGAAGCTGCAGCCCCAGCAGCGGCTAGCTGAACTCCTCCAGGCTCACCCTGTTTGGAAGACGACAACACACGATAATTACGTCTATGCACAAATAAAGGCAACACAAAATGTGACTTATAATAAAGCAAGACCAATACAGAAAGCTGCATAGTACTCACAGCATCTTCTGCAATGCCATAGTTCCCAGTACGTGGCTGGGTGTCCTCACAGAGGACACGAAAGGAGGAGGAGGAGAAGGGCTGGGGTCCTCGTAGCCACTAAATGTGGCTTTAGTGAGGCCGACTTTGACCCACCAAAGCCTGATTTACAAAACGGAAAGAAGAATCAGAGTGAAATTGATGATGCAACACAAACAAAATAATTCAGTCTAAACATTTGGGATTTTGAAATGTCCCCACTGTGGGACTAATAAAGGAATACCTACCCCATACCTGCAAACTCATGAGGGCTGAAAAAGGTGACAAGGAGGGGGGCGGGGGTGGGGTGTCTTTCGCTGTGACTAAGTCAGTGCCAACCAACCCTTTTAATAAGAATATAATAGATAGATGTATATATATAGTATTAATAGAATAGTTACAACACCTTGAAAGGTGATGTGAACCAGGTAAGATGGCCGCTACACCTTGAAATTGACTCAGGAACAGACTCAGGGACAGACTCAGGGAACAGACTCAGGGAACAGACTCAGGGAACAGACTCAGGAAACAGACTCCGGAACAGACTCAGGAAACAGACTCAAGGAACAGACTCAGGGAACAGACTCAGGGAACAGACTCAGGAACATACTCAGGAACAGACTCAGGGAACAGACTCAGGAACAGACTCAGGAACAGACTCAAGGCTCAGCAGAGCACAAGACTTCAAGACTCGTTCACGCTATTTCTATTTCTAATCTAATCTATTTCTATTCTAATCTAATCTATTTATATTCTAATCTATTTCTATTTCTATTTATAATCTAATCATATTCTATTTCTATTTCTAATCTAATCTATTTCTAATCTGTTTCTATTCCTAATCTAATCTATTTCTATTCTATTTCTAATCTAATCTATTTCTATTCTAATCTATTTCTATTCTAATCTATTCATAATATATTTCTATTTCTAATCTATTTTTAATCTATTTCTGTTTCTAATCTAATCTATTTATATTCTAATCTATTTATATTCTAATCTATTTCTAATCTAATCTATTTCTATTCCTAATCTAATCTATTTCTAATCTATTTCTATTCTATTTATATTTCTAATCTAATCTAATCATTCTATTCCTATTCCTATAGCTAATCGAAAGACTAGTGAGCCGCCCAATAGGTCGGGGTCAGGGAGCAGGCGGCTCAACTCCTCCACCACCTTAAGGGGAGGAGGAGAAACTAAATGACCAATGCACTTTCAGTTTAAACGCGTCATCCACCAGAGATGTGGATCGACATGAAGCAGTGCGCCCACTCCACGAGTCCCGCCAGCTCAACCCGACACAAGGCTACAGTATGTTGACGGAATCGTACATACTGGTGGCCCTCGGGGCCACTGCCTCTTAAGGATACTACAGAGATACCAGTCCTGTATTCCTGCTAGTTCTAGGGTACTCATCCAACACAGACCCTCTGGAGAGCATCACGTCTAGTCCCGGCTCCTCCTGCACCCAGGACTCTGTTCAGACCACTGGAAGGAGACTGGGCGCTCCACAAAGTCAGCACTCCCCAGCCTAGTGTGCTGACCGGTTCAGCCGTTCCTCCCCATGGTTCTCCTTGAGCAGCTTTGCAAGCCGTGCTGGACTGTTGCCAAGAGTCCGGTCCCGAAGCAGCCGAATGACACGGATGTCACAAGCATACCTGAAATGCACATTTCATTTGATTTATTTGGCTATTTAAATACAGGGACAGTGTATAATTAGCATATAACACCAAGCCTAACACTATTCTAGTATGCACCTGTGTTTCTGAATTTACAAATACATTTGACAAAAAAGTGTTTCTTTTCCTTTGTTGCATTGTTTAGTTACATTTTCAAGGGAGGCTGTTTCAGAACCGCTTTACTCGCTTTTGGGTCAGGATCAGTCGAAACAACTGTCGGTGTGGCAGGTCCAGCTGGTTCCGGACAGTCTGACTCGTCCACAGGTATTGTGTGGAGCACACAGTGCACTTGAGTGCCTCTGACACCATCAGGGGACACCTGTCGACGTCCAGGACCTTCCTAGAACTCTTGTGGACACCGGAGCCCGTCAGCTGCTTCCCACAAGCTGGGCAGAACACCGTCACCTTCCACACCATCAGCGGGTGTGTGAAAAAGCAGTCGAGTGTTGGAGTCTGACGGTAGATGAGGGCCGCACCAGAGGGCTCATACCACAGCTTCAAATCGGTCCGCAGTTTGCCGGAGGGGAAGAGGGTGTTGGCTCTGGTCCTGCACAGGGAGGGTCTTTCTCATCTCCGACGGCAACCACAATGAAGCTGCAGCCCCAGCAGCGGCTAGCTGAACTCCTCCAGGCTCACCCTGTTTGGAAGACGACAACACACGATAATTACGTCTATGCACAAATAAAGGCAACACAAAATGTGACTTATAATAAAGCAAGACCAATACAGAAAGCTGCATAGTACTCACAGCATCTTCTGCAATGCCATAGTTCCCAGTACGGCGGCTGGGTGTCCTCACAGAGGACACGAAAGGAGGAGGAGGAGAAGGGCTGGGGGTCCTCCTAGCCACTAAATGTGGCTTTAGTGAGGCCGACTTTGACCCACCAAAGCCTGATTTACAAAACGGAAAGAAGAATCAGAGTGAAATTGATGATGCAACACATACAAAATAATTCAGTCTAAACATTTGGGATTTTGAAATGTCCCCACTGTGGGACTAATAAAGGAATACCTACCCCATACCTGCAAACTCATGAGGGCTGAAAAAGGTGACAAGGAGGGGGGCGGGGGTGGGGTGTCTTTCGCTGTGACTAAGTCAGTGCCAACCAACCCTTTTAATAAGAATATAATAGATAGATGTATATATATAGTATTAATAGAATAGTTACAACACCTTGAAAGGTGATGTGAACCAGGTAAGATGGCCGCTACACCTTGAAATTGACTCAGGAACAGACTAAGGGACAGACTCAGGGAACAGACTCAGGGAACAGACTCAGGGAACAGACTCAGGAACATACTCAGGAACAGACTCAGGGAACAGACTCAGGGAACAGACTCCGGAACAGACTCAGGAAACAGACTCAAGGAACAGACTCAGGGAACAGACTCAGGAACAGACTCAGGGAACAGACTCAGGAACAGACTCAGGGAACAGACTCAGGAACAGACTCAAGGCTCAGCAGAGCACAAGACTTCAAGACTCGTTCACGCTATTTCTATTTCTAATCTAATCTATTTCTATTCTAATCTAATCTATTTATATTCTAATCTATTTCTATTTATAATCTAATCATATTCTATTTCTTTTTCTAATCTAATCTATTTCTAATCTGTTTCTATTCCTAATCTAATCTATTTCTATTCTATTTCTAATCTAATCTATTTCTATTCTAATCTATTCATAATATATTTCTATTTCTAATCTATTTTTAATCTATTTCTGTTTCTAATCTAATCTATTTATATTCTAATCTATTTATATTCTAATCTATTTCTAATCTAATCTATTTCTATTCCTAATCTAATCTATTTATATTCTATTTCTAATCTATTTATATTTCTAATCTAATTTAATCTATTTATATTCTAATCTATTTCTATTCTATTTCTATTTCTAATCTAATCTAATCATTCTATTCCTATTCCTATTGCTAATCGAAAGACTAGTGAGCCGCCCAATAGGTCGGGGTCAGGGAGCAGGCGGCTCAACTCCTCCACCACCTTAAGGGGGAGGAGGAGAAACTAATGACCCAAGCACTTTTCGCCGAACGTCATCCACCAGAGATGTGGATCGACATGAAGCAGTGCGCACATACCAGCGCCTCAAACCAGCTCAACCCGGACACAAGGCTACAGTATGTTGACGGGAATCGTACATACTGGTGGCCCTCGGGGGCCACTGCCTCTCTTAAGGATACTACAGAGATACCAGTCCTGTATTCCTGCTAGTTCTAGGGTACTCATCCAACACAGACCCTCTGGAGAGCATCACGTCTAGTCCCGGCTCCTCCTGCACCGTCAGGACTCTGTTCAGACCACTGGAAGGAGACTGGGCCGCTCCACAAAGTCAGCACACTCCCCAGCCTAGTGTGCTGACCGGTTCAGCCGTTCCTCCCCATGGTTCTCCTTGAGCAGCTTTGCAAGCCGTGCTGGACTGTTGCCAAGAGTCCGGTCCCAGAGCAGCCGAATGACACGGATGTCACAAGCATACCTGAAATGCACATTTCATTTGATTTATTTGGCTATTTAAATACAGGGACAGTGTATAATTAACATATAGCACCAAGCCTAACACTATTCTAGTATGCACCTGTGTTTCTGAATTTACAAATACATTTGACAAAAAAGTGTTTCTTTTCCTTTGTTGCATTGATTAGTTACATTTTCAAGGGAGGCTGTTTCAGAACCGCTTTACTCACTTTTGGGTCAGGATCAGTCGAAACAACTGTCGGTGTGAGGCAGGTCCAGCTGGTTCCGGACAGTCTGACTCGTCCACAGGTATTGTGTGGAGCACACAGTGCACTTGAGTGCCTCTGACACCATCAGGGGACACCTGTCGACGTCCAGGACCTTCCTAGAACTCTTGTGGACACCGGAGCCCGTCAGCTGCTTCCCACAAGCTGGGCAGAACACCGTCACCTTCCACACCATCAGCGGTGTGTGAAAAGCAGTCAGTGTTGGAGTCTGACGGTAGATGAGGGCCGCACCAGAGGGCTCATACCACAGCTTCAAATCGGTCCGCAGTTTGCGGAGGAAGAGGGTGTTGGCTCTGGTCCTGCACAGGAGGGTCTTTTCATCTCCGACGGCAACCAGAATGAAGCTGCAGCCCCAGCAGCGGCTAGCTGAACTCCTCCAGGCTCACCCTGTTTGGAAGACGACAACACACGATAATTACGTCTATGCAAAAATAAAGGCAACACAAAATGTGACTTATAATAAAACAAGACCAATACAGAAAGCTGCATAGTACTCACAGCATCTTCTGCAATGACATAGTTCCCAGTATCACGGCTGGGTGTCCTCACAGAGGACACGAAAGGAGGAGGAGGAGAGGGCTGGGGGTCCTCGTAGCCACTAAATGTGGCTTTAGTGAGGCCGACTTTGACCCACCAAAGCCTGATTTACAAAACGGAAAGAAGAATCAGAGTGAAATTGATGATGCAACACATACAAAATAATTCAGTCTAAACATTTGGGATTTTGAAATGTCCCCACTGTGGGACTAATAAAGGAATACCTACCCCATACCTGCAAACTCATGAGGGCTGAAAAAAGGTGACAAGGAGGGGGGGGGTGGGGTGTCTTCGCTGTGACTAAGTCAGTGCCAACCAACCCTTTTAATAAGAATATAATAGATAGATGTATATATATAGTATTAATAGAATAGTTACAACACCTTGAAAGGTGATGTGAACCAGGTAAGATGGCCGCTACACCTTGAAATTGACTCAGGAACAGACTCAGGGACAGACTCAGGAACAGACTCAGGGAACAGACTCAGGAAACAGACTCAGGGAACAGACTCAGGGAACAGACTCAGGAAACAGACTCAGGAAACAGACTCAGGAAACAGACTCAAGGAACAGACTCAGGAACAGACTCAGGGAACAGACTCAGGGAACAGACTCAGGGAACAGACTCAGGAACAGACTCAGGAACAGACTCAGGAACAGACTCAGGAACAGACTCAGGGAACAGACTCAGGAACATACTCAGGAACAGACTCAGGGAACAGACTCAGGAAACAGACTCCGGAACAGACTCAGGAAACAGACTCAAGGAACAGACTCAGGAACAGACTCAGGAACAGACTCAGGGAACAGACTCAGGAACAGACTCAGGAACAGACTCAGGAACAGACTCAGGAACAGACTCAGGAACAGACTCAGGAACAGACTCAGGAACAGACTCAGGGAACAGACTCAGGAACAGACTCAGGGAACAGACTCAGGAACAGACTCAAGGCTCAGCAGAGCACAAGACTTCAAGACTCGTTCACGCTATTTCTATTTCTAATCTAATCTATTTCTATTCTAATCTAATCTATTTATATTCTAATCTATTTCTATTTATAATCTAATCATATTCTATTTCTAATCTATTTCTATTTATAATCTAATCTATTTCTATTTCTAATCTGTTTCTATTCCTAATCTAATCTATTTCTATTTCTAATCTATTTCTAATCTATTTCTATTTCTATTCTATTTCTAATCTATTTATATTCTAATCTATTTCTATTTCTAATCTAATCATATTCTATTCTATTTCTAATCTATTTCTATTTATAATCTAATCTATTTCTATTCCTAATCTAATCTATTTCTATTCTATTTATAATCTAATCTATTTCAATTATATTTCTATTTCTAATCTATTTCTATTCTATTTCTAATCTATTCCTATTCCTATAGCTAATCGAAAGACTAGTGAGCCGCCCAATAGGTCGGGGTCAGGGAGCAGGCGGCTCAACTCCTCCACCACCTTAAGGGGGAGGAGGAGAAACTAATGACCCGCGCACTTTTCGTCGAAACGCGTCATCCACCAGAGATGTGGATCGACATGAAGCAGTGCGCCCACTCCACCGAGTCCCGCCAGCTCAACCCGGACACAAGGCTACAGTATGTTGACGGGAATCGTACATACTGGTGGCC
Organism: Liparis tanakae; assembly: GCA_036178185.1. Taxonomy (NCBI): domain Eukaryota; kingdom Metazoa; phylum Chordata; class Actinopteri; order Perciformes; family Liparidae; genus Liparis; species Liparis tanakae. Next base: position 18,178,382 of record CM070097.1, on the reverse strand, counting down.
CTCGGGGGCCACTGCCTCTCTTAAGGATACTACAGAGATACCAGTCCTGTATTCCTGCTAGTTCTAGGGTACTCATCCAACACAGACCCTCTGGAGAGCATCACGTCTAGTCCCGGCTCCTCCTGCACCGTCAGGACTCTGTTCAGACCACTGGAAGGAGACTGGGCCGCTCCACAAAGTCAGCACACTCCCCAGCCTAGTGTGCTGACCGGTTCAGCCGTTCCTCCCCATGGTTCTCCTTGAGCAGCTTTGCAAGCCGTGCTGGACTGTTGCCAAGAGTCCGGTCCCGAAGCAGCCGAATGACACGGATGTCACAAGCATACCTGAAATGCACATTTCATTTGATTTATTTGGCTATTTAAATACAGGGACAGTGTATAATTAGCATATAACACCAAGCCTAACACTATTCTAGTATGCACCTGTGTTTCTGAATTTACAAATACATTTGACAAAAAAGTGTTTCTTTTCCTTTGTTGCATTGATTAGTTACATTTTCAAGGGAGGCTGTTTCAGAACCGCTTTACTCACTTTTGGGTCAGGATCAGTCGAAACAACTGTCGGTGTGGCAGGTCCAGCTGGTTCCGGACAGTCTGACTCGTCCACAGGTATTGTGTGGAGCACACAGTGCACTTGAGTGCCTCTGACACCATCAGGGGACACCTGTCGACGTCCAGGACCTTCCTAGAACTCTTGTGGACACCGGAGCCCGTCAGCTGCTTCCCACAAGCTGGGCAGAACACCGTCACCTTCCACACCATCAGCGGGTGTGTGAAAAAGCAGTCGAGTGTTGGAGTCTGACGGTAGATGAGGGCCGCACCAGAGGGCTCATACCACAGCTTCAAATCGGTCCGCAGTTTGCCGGAGGGGAAGAGGGTGTTGGCTCTGGTCCTGCACAGGGAGGGTCTTTCTCATCTCCGACGGCAACCACAATGAAGCTGCAGCCCCAGCAGCGGCTAGCTGAACTCCTCCAGGCTCACCCTGTTTGGAAGACGACAACACACGATAATTACGTCTATGCACAAATAAAGGCAACACAAAATGTGACTTATAATAAAGCAAGACCAATACAGAAAGCTGCATAGTACTCACAGCATCTTCTGCAATGACATAGTTCCCAGTACGGCTGGGTGTCCTCACAGAGGACACGAAAGGAGGAGGAGAGAAGGGCTGGGGTCCTCGTAGCCACTAAATGTGGCTTTAGTGAGGCCGACTTTGACCCACCAAAGCCTGATTTACAAAACGGAAAGAAGAATCAGAGTGAAATTGATGATGCAACACATACAAAATAATTCAGTCTAAACATTTGGGATTTTGAAATGTCCCCACTGTGGGACTAATAAAGGAATACCTACCCCATACCTGCAAACTCATGAGGGCTGAAAAAGGTGACAAGGAGGGGGGCGGGGGTGGGGTGTCTTTCGCTGTGACTAAGTCAGTGCCAACCAACCCTTTTAATAAGAATATAATAGATATATGTATATATATAGTATTAATAGAATAGTTACAACACCTTGAAAGGTGATGTGAACCAGGTAAGATGGCCGCTACACCTTGAAATTGACTCAGGAACAGACTCAGGGACAGACTCAGGGAACAGACTCAGGGAACAGACTCAGGGAACAGACTCAGGAAACAGACTCAAGGAACAGACTCAGGAACATACTCAGGAACAGACTCAGGGAACAGACTCAGGGAACAGACTCAGGAACAGACTCAGGAACAGACTCAGGAACAGACTCAGGGAACAGACTCAGGAACAGACTCAGGGAACAGACTCAGGAAACAGACTCCGGAACAGACTCAGGAAACAGACTCAAGGAACAGACTCAGGGAACAGACTCAGGAACAGACTCAGGGAACAGACTCAGGGAACAGACTCAGGGAACAGACTCAGGAACAGACTCAGGAACAGACTCAGGGAACAGACTCAGGAACATACTCAGGAACAGACTCAGGAACAGACTCAGGGAACAGACTCAGGAAACAGACTCCGGAACAGACTCAGGAAACAGACTCAGGAACAGACTCAAGGCTCAGCAGAGCACAAGACTTCAAGACTCGTTCACGCTATTTCTATTTCTAATCTAATCTATTTCTATTCTAATCTAATCTATTTATATTCTAATCTATTTCTATTTATAATCTAATCATATTCTATTTCTAATCTATTTCTATTTCTAATCTAATCTATTTCTATTCCTAATCTAATCTATTTCTATTCTATTTCTAATCTATTTCTAATCTATTTCTATTTCTATTCTATTTCTAATCTATTTATATTCTAATCTATTTCTATTTCTAATCTAATCATATTCTATTCTATTTCTAATCTATTTCTATTTATAATCTAATCTATTTCTATTCCTAATCTAATCTATTTCTATTCTATTTCTAATCTAATCTATTTCAATTATATTTCTATTTCTAATCTATTTCTATTCTATTTCTATTTCTAATCTATTCCTATTCCTATTGCTAATCGAAAGACTAGTGAGCCGCCCAATAGGTCGGGGTCAGGAGCAGGCGGCTCAACTCCTCCACCACCTTAAGGGGGAGGAGGAGAAACTAATGACCCGCGCACTTTGCGTCGAAACGCGTCATCCACCAGAGATGTGGATCGACATGAAGCAGTGCGCCCACTCCACCGAGTCCCGCCAGCTCAACCCGGACACAAGGCTACAGTATGTTGACGGGAATCGTACATACTGGTGGCCCTCGGGGGCCACTGCCTCTCTTAAGGATACTACAGAGATACCAGTCTTGTATTCCTGCTAGTTCTAGGGTACTCATCCAACACAGACCCTCTGGAGAGCATCACGTCCAGTCCCGGTCCCTCCTATACCGTCAGGACACTGTTCAGTATCTGTCCGACCTCATTGCCGATGGAGGTCACCCAGAGAGCTGTCCCCTGCAGTGGCCGGACAGCTTCTTTGTGATCTGTGATGTGACGGCAGTGATCTTTAAAGCAACACTAGTAACTCTATGTAAAAATTGTGCCACTACAATGACTTTTAAAATGGCGATTTACGCCTCCGCCACTGCCATCGGGGGTCTGTGGCCAGAAAACTGGCGAATGTAAGATTCTGGAGCCGCCCGTTCCCAGCCTGTACTACCCGGATGTACTTCGACCTGCTTTCAGGCAGTGATGACGCAATATCATATAGTGCCAGTCCACGCTCGCAGGTGACTTTTTATTTGCTCCTCTACACTTCTTTTTTACACATTATCTACATCGGTAACGGAAAGTAGATTTATTACACAATCTGAATGTATAATACAAGGGGATGAAGGAGGAGCAGGACTGTTGATCCTTGAATTCAGTACTTACTGTATATGACAGCTACACTTTGCAGAGAAACATTTGATATTTTCCACAACTACGTGTTACTTTTATAAAACATAAAGCATTTTAAAGAGTGAACAATGATACCCAACAATACATAGGACGTGTTAAATTGCTTTCAACTAAACAGCATGCTACATTTAAATACAGCTCACATGTTTATGAATCAGTATCAATAATCCAACAGCGTAAAATATGATATTGAACTTTGAAATGAGACAATCTGCGTGATACATACTTATTTTATAGTTATTGTATTGCTAATACGTCTGAACCAGTAAAGACACTCAGGTCCAGACTCACAAAGTGGCGCTAGCTAAGAAGTAAAGTGTACAAGATAATACAAGCTAGCTAAATTGAATTAGCTCTTAAACTTTACTGAAGTATCATTTATCTAGTCTGTAAATGTTCCACTCATATATTTGATTAATACAGTAAAGACAATCAGGATTAAACAACTATATGAAGTGAACAATTCACAGACTAGAGGAAATATGCTTACGCAAAGTTTAAGAGCTAATGCAATCTAGCTAGCTTGTAATATCTTTTAACCCGTACTTTAGCTAGCGACTCGGCGCGTGTTAACTTGGACTCTCGGTGAAAACACAGCATACAACTGGCTAATAAGCAGTTTGAGTTCTTACCCTATTGTTCACTGGGTGCTTGTTGAGTTGCTTTTGGTCCAGAGAAAACTCCGTGTTCACTGGTGAAAGGCGGTTGAGCGAGTGAGTGAGACTAGTCTCTGACCGGACCGTTCTATGAGGAACCCAGAACCTTCTATTTCGAACTTCTGGCGTTCGCTGGACCACGCCCCTTGCTGTGACGTCACCCGACCGCGCGATATGTTTATTATTATCACCTATTTTTAAACTGGTAAATGTTTGTATTATTTGATCATGCATGGATTCTAACATTCATGTCAATCACAACCACAGCACTGTGTTCACATTTTTTTTAAAGTAAAAAAATACACTTTTAGTGTCAGAAATATATCCAGAAAACATAAATGAGTACCGGTACATCGTTCCTCCTGTCAACAAACTTAGAATTAAACAGCAAGCATCTGTACACTAAAATATTAGATCAATAGATCCTTAATCTTGCTTTTAATAGTTAAAATATTTTCATTAAAGAAGTTCATAAAGTCATTACTACTGAGGTCTATAGGAATACTGGGCTCCATAGAGCTGTGACTCTCTGTCAGCCTGGCTACAGTGCTAAACAGAAACCTGGGGTTGTTCTTATTTTTCTCTATTACTGATTAGTAGTAAGCTGCTCTGGCATTACGGAGGGCCTTCTATCTCGCCAAACTAAGCGGGATTCTTCCAGATTAGTTGTACGCCATATGCTTTCAAAGCTTTCGTGACGTTTGCTTTAGTTTGCGGGTCTGAGGGTTATACCAGGGAGCAAACCTCCTCTTCCTCACTGTCTTCTTCTTCAGAGGCGCTATCGAGTCCAGTGTCAGTCTCAGTGAGCCTGTGGCACTATCAACAATTTGATGAATCTGGGACGGACTAAAGTTAGACCAGGAGTCCTGTTATATTGAGACATGGTATTGAATCAAATGCAGAAGGAATCGCTTCTTTACATTTAGCTACAGCACTGTCAGTTAGACATCTAGTGTAGAAACCTGTGTGCGTTCAGGAGCAGCTCGATCTGACTCCAGTACTGAAATCACTTCATTGACTCCCATTCAATATATCCTACTTATAAGATTATAATGGCCAATACGTGTGGCCTGGGCTACTTATCAAGCTCCATAGAGCTTCATGTGTTCATAGATTTTATCTGTTGAGACAAAACGGTGGAATTCTTCAATTTTGCCATTGTTCAAGTTTTATTAGAAGCAGTCAAAGCTGATCCAATCCGTGAGTCTGATGAAACCCAGCTGAGTGATAGAGCAATTCTCAAAGATTATACAGTAGATTTTAGGGTTTTATTGAAGACACGATACCAGAGAAGACTACTCTACCAAATTCTATAAAATACAATGTCTTTCTAATCTAATGCGTTTATTTTCACTCAACACACCACAAAACAACAAATACCACCAAGATATATATATATATATATATATATATATATATATATATATATATATATATATATATAAATATATTTATATATTTATATATATATTCATTTTTTTGGATTTTTTTTATTTTTCGTTTTTGGACAGTATCTTAATTTACCAAGTATACATAGGCACAGGTGTAGTAATTAATATATACCATCCGGTCTTTCAAGTTAAATAATATAGAACAAATAATATATATTCATAGTCAGCTTATAGGATGTTTTTTTTCATCAATGGCAAAATGTTTCCTAAAAAGAGGTGAGGACGCACTTCTCCCTTCAACAAAATGCTCCACTCAAAGTTTTAGTAGCAGTGGTTTTATTGATACATTTAAATGGTGTTCAATTTGTTTCTCAGTAACTGTAAATGGATCATCGTCTGTTTCTTGATGAAATGACTCAAGAAAATACTTTTATTGTGTATAGTATAATAGTATGGTATGTTCTACTACAACGTATGGATGAGTATATTAACAATGACATAGTCTCAGTGCTGTAATCTCACTGACTGTGGTCCAATTAATTAATTAGATGTTGGTACCTGCTTATTCCTTCACAACAACATTAATGAAACTATTGATGTTTTTCAGTTTGTCACTATCGAAGTTGACCAACAGCATGTTGGAGCCGACACTCGTGGGACTGAACTCAACGGTGGCCTTAATGTCCTGTAAGGGGCCCACGGTTCCAATCCTGCAATAATTATACACAATGAGTAATCACAAAAAATATTAGACACAAATCCCAGAAAAAACATTTTGTACTTGGCTATACAAGTATAAGATGCATTTTATTACTGAAATAGGAATAACTGAGTTGGAAAAGAAATGGGAGTTTAAGTTTTTGTGCAAAATTTGCACAAACACCAACTGTAAATTAATGGAGTAAATTAATTGGAGTTGGGAGACACAATTAAACACATAAAGAAGAAAAGAAAGCATATAAGAAACTCCATTCATAACAGGATGGAGCCGACATACCTCACTGTTATGGGTTTGCTGTCAGTGAGGCCGACCCCCTCCACGGTGAAGCTGCAGTCCTTCACCGGCTCTGGCAAAGGGTTCAACATGGTCAGCTCGGCTGTCACAAACTGGTTCACCGTGGCTTCTCCCAGCAGCTGCAGGGAGGTGTTAAGATACACATGTTTCATGATGTGAGAGGTTGTATGATTCAAATTATGTCATGAAGAATCTGTGATTGACCATTACTGAAACAGCTAAATTGTGTGTGGGCCTCTGGCCTGTCAACTCTACCAGAACTAATAGCATATACTTACCAATTTAGCCTCAACCTGGTATGCATAAAACCTCCACATAAGCTCTCTATTCTAACTGGTTACTTTACTTTCACAAACTGCAGTTGCAGAGTGATTCAGATTGGACGAGAAACAAAAGAATATACAGCCTTCACAAAAGCTGATACAAATAAAGAAAAGTAATAAACATGTAGAATCAAATCTTCTTACTGATGTTCTGTTTTAGCCAAAGGTACAATTATGTATTTATTACCTTCGCATTGAAAATGCGGAAGGTAATGTTTTGATCGCCGTGTATTTATTTATTTATTTTTATGCGTGTTCCTCTCATAACAAAAAAAGTTTTAAACCGAACCGCATGAAATTTGGTGGGATGATTGGTTATTATCCGGGGACCATTTGATTCGATTTTGGGATCAATCGGGTCAAAGGTCAAGGTCATGAAAAGGTCAAAATCTTCATTTTACCATAGCGCGGTCAATTTTTATCCAATTGTCATGCAACTAATGCCAACATGTTCATAATGCAATGCCCAATCGTGTGATATGCGAAGGTATGCGCTCTACCGAGTGCCCATTCTAGTCAATGGTTTAATAAAATTAAAAAAATTGACTTAACACGAGAGGATATTTGTATTGCTCATGAATACTTTACTTTTACCCGTCCATCGCACATACCTTGACCTCTATCTCTGGCTCGTCCAGCACAATGGTCTTCTCAACCTTGTGGTAATGTATAATCTGCTTGTCGATGGTGACGGCTGATAGCTGGATCAACCTGTCGGGGCTGATCACTGACCCGTAACGGTCGTACTCCAGTTTTAGGGATAGCTGCCTTTCTAAAAAAAAAAATACATGAAGTAAATGTTTATTAGGTTATTCAAATCATGTTAACGCAATAATAAGCATGAGAAAGGGCTCATGACAGACTGTGGTGTTAGGTATTTGCACTTAGATGGAAGCGGTCGACCTTCTCCAGAGGGCACCTCCACTTTGTCTGACGTATACCCGCAGCTCTCTCCTTGTCTCCCGTTGTAGCCGCCAGCTTTGGCGGAGAACAGGAAGGTGCAGATCTTTGCTTCCAGGCAGTTGTTAGTGAGGACAGCGTGCACCTCAAAGTCCGAACCCACGATCATGTTATCAGCCAGTTTGATCTGAAAAGAGATTTACAAGATGATTTTGTTTATTTAAAGCACGAAATACAATAATATAAATGGATTTATGTTTTTAAAGAATCTGCAGGATGATTCTGCGATAAAACCTTTTTATTCAGGAAGGCCGTTCCGTTTTATCGTAAGTTAATTTATTGTCAGCTATTACATTTCACTATCTATGTGGCACTCTGAGATTCTTTGAAAGAAGAGTGCGATAAAAATGAAATGCATTATTATTATTTTATTATTATTATCTTGGAAACCAAGCATGTCGGGAACAGTGCCCATGGACTGGCAGATCGGGGTGGTGGTGGTTCCCATTTTCAAAAAGGGGGACCGGAGAGTGTGCTCGAACTATCGGGGAATCACACGACTCAGCCTACCGAGGAAAGTCTACACGTGATTTGTGAACTTGGAGAAGGCTTTCCACGGAGTCCCTCATGGGATTATTATTACCTTCGCATTGAAAATGCGGAAGGTCATGTTTTGATCGCCGTTTATTTGTATGTGTGCGTGTTATTCGCATAAGTCAAAAAGTATTAAACCGAATCGCATGAAATTTGGTGTGATGATTGGTTATTATCCGGTGACCATTTGATTAGATTTTGGGATCAATCGGGTCAAAGGTCAAGGTCATAAAAAGGTAAAACAATTTTTTTTTACCATAAATTTGTATCCAATTGGCATTTAACTAATGTCAACATGTTCATAATTCAATGCCCAATCTTGTGATATGCGAAGGTATGCGCTCTACCGAGTTCTAGTTTTTCTACAGTATTTGTTGTACCACGTGAATATGTTATGACAGTAAAATAAATAGGAACAAACACCTTGAGACGCAGCCCTGGCTCTTCTCCTCGCTGCTGGACCTTGTTGTGGTGTTGTGCCTTCTCGTACACCCGCCTCTCCTCTTTTGAGCCTGAAAATCATCAGAATCACAACAAACGCAAAAGTCTTGTTCAAGATGATGTGTCAAATACAGGTTGTTTCCTTTAAAACTATCATCATATAGATTTAATAGACATAGATTTGTGCAGCGTCATTAAATTCAGGTAAATGAGGTCATATCCGTCTCTATGTGTACAGGTACAGTGTGACATATATGACACCTGTGTGTCTCTGATTACAGTGGAAGGAGAATAACACAATGCATGTACACCGACTCCAAACCACACGTTTGTGTACATGGACAATATTTTAATTAAAACATTGAAGCTGCAACTGGGATCTTTTGAATATGTTTAAATATGTGTATGATTTGGAGTCGTTGAAGTCTGCAGTACCTTCTGGATACTTGTACTGGTGTGTGATGTCGTGTCTCTTATCTGAGCCCACAGCTTTGGTGCTGATGAAGCGTCCAACAGATTTAGTTGATCCACTAAACTTGACAAACTCTCCATTTGACAGGCGCACCAAGTCCACAACATCTGCATTAACCTATCTCCACACACGACATGAGGGGACATGAACTGACATTTATTATCAAGACATTGAGTCATTTAAACAGGTGTGCAAATATACAGGCACTTGACACAACCTGTAACAGCAGAAAAAGATATGTTTATATGCACAAATTCATGAGCAATCTTGTGGTTGAAGAAAACCTCTAAATAGGACCCTTATTAAGACCATTGGAGTTAATAGAGCCCAACGTAAATGTAAACGTATGTACATTTCCTGTGTGATTCTCTTTAAAATGTTACATTAAAAAACTCACCTCAGCGTAAATAAAGGGAGCGTCATACTTCTTGGTCAGTTCTCCTTCCCTGATGGCCTTCAGAGAGGACGGTCCGCAGCAGAAAACACCTGACAGCATCACACATCGACACACGAGGGTTCATTTCAGCAGTCAATGCTGGGATTGCTCAATATTTTTGGGTGATGATGTGTCACGTCCAGAGAGAATGAGCAGGTCAAGTATGTTAAGAAATCTAAGTGTTGTTTTTCAGTGAGTGTTTGAACACGAGATCGAGAAGTAAACATTGTGTAAACACTTTATGGCAAAAGAGATTTACTTTAATATGACTGAAATGTAACAGCTCTTTTTAGCTCCTGTTACCTTCATATGTACTAAAATCTTTTACCCCTGGGGTCAGCAATTTAAACCGAGAGAAAATTATTTAAATTAATATTGTTTCCCAAGTTTAAGTGTCAGGTACTTTATGTTTGTTTTTTGACTACCTAAATAGCCTTTTAAATGAATACAAAAGTTGATATTTCTTATATGTTTTACAGTGAAAAACAGCCTGGGGTCAAATTGACCCCAAAGAACACCGATGGGTACAAGTTGTGTTCAGGACATTCAAAACATATCACCATGTGAATGTTATGTTTTCACAGTTGTCGCCCATAAATTAGTAAAAAGTCATGAAATATGAAGTAAAAAATAAATAAAAAATAACCCCAAAGGTAGCAGGAGGGTTAAAAGTGCAAATTATCTGTGTACGGTAAAATAGTGAATAAATAAATAAATGTTACATCTGGTGATGCGTTACATATCACTTGTTTTTACTATATGAGGATAATTGTCTTGAAATAAGGAAACCTGCCAAACACAAGCTGTCACAAATTCGTCCGTAACTAAACTCCTGTGACCTCTAGTCAAAGCTGAGACTAACTTCCGTAGTTAAATATTGTGACTTGGCATGCAACTGATTAGGACCCATCTTTGTACAATGTTGACGCGTCATTGCTCAAGTGTTCAACAATATTTAGTGTTTTTCTGTAACTGGTCTGCTATGAAGCATGGAAACTGTCAATACTCAGACTCAAACTTAACTCATTGGATGGGTTTTGGGGAAACAGCACAAATAACTAGGCATTCAAATCAAAAGTGTACCTTCACTTGTCTCCTGTGGAGTTGGGTCACTGGTTTGCCACCCATCAAACTCTGATCCCAAATCAGGACGGCTCATCCAGCTGTCCACCCAAACGTGGAAGTTCCTGGTAGAAATGAAATGGATAAAGGACGGTGACATGAGCGTGCTTGGATCAGTACAGCAATGTAAAGTAAGATGCTTTGAAGACAATTGTGTTTATGACAACCTGGTAATAATCACTACCACACGCTCACCATATTGAATCATCGTGAGACAATCGTTCACCGTTTTCATCGTACAGGTTTTCTATCATCAGGTTGGCGTCAGTATCGTGAGCGGATCCAAAGTTAGTAACCACCCGACATGGGATACCCAGGGCGCGGGACACTGGAGGACGGAGGAGAGCCACACTTCATCACAGCCGCTAACTCAAGCAAAGAAATACTAGAGAGAGTCACCATCATCAAAACGACTCAAACTAAAATCATCACATGGGGTAGGATGGCATCAGTTCCTGAACGTAATGCACTGATAAACAGGTTGGATTGTGTGGCAGTGGACGGGACTGGAGGATGTAGCTGAGAAGAAGTGTGTTCTAACAGACAATACAGCAGTAGTCAGTACCAGTCATTGTGTATATCTAGTCTTGGCGAGTGATGGCATGCAGTGGGTTAGTTTAAATGTTTCAAATTAACTTAATCACATGCATTCAGTTATGCATTTTCTTTCCATTAAATGGCATTTGGTCGATGTGACATGTGAATATCATCACTAAGTATGTAAAACACAAGAACTGTTCATAAAATGGTCAAACTTAATTTCAAAACAAATTAATACACTCTTTGTGGGACGTATTGGGCTCCAACCTGTGCATGCAAGAGCAGCAAAGACCCAACATTGGCCGTAGCGGACGGAGCCGCTTTCTGCCCACTGGTGAAGGATGTCCCCGCTGCCGATCCACTTTCCTGGATGGACCCCATCAGTAATCTCGCCCCAATTTCCCACCAGCACACCTCTGTCATCATTACTGTTAATCTGTGGGCCAGAGGGAGAGATGAAGTATGGACAGGGAGTAGAAGTGAATGAGCGAATGGGAATCGAAAAGTATAAGCATGAAACTATAAACATTTAAAATCTATAAGTACAAGGTTTTCTTTACGTTTTTTAAGATTGTATTTTCTAAACTCCAAGTGTTCGCAGGTCTTTCATGGATAAAGTAATGTAAAAAATACTTATTAAACTCACAGAGGCCTGAAAAGATGAAAGCACATAATTGGAGATATTCATACAGCAATATGAATATGAAAGAAATTGATCTTTTCAGGACTCCTTATTTTCTCATCAGATTTCCATCAGCATTACTAGATGAAGATCTCTCCATGCCAGATAATGAATGCATGAAAAAGAAACAAAGTGTTGACTAAGCATCTTCTGATGCCACATCGACAGTGCTGGATTTCTCATTTAGCTATTTTGACAAAACCTGCCGACTGACTTTTAAATGATCTATACTGCTCTTTGTTACTTGCTTGTAATCAGAGCTGCTAATGATGCTAGATATATGCAGCAAAGAAAGGAGTTTCTTTCTCAAAAGTTGCCTGGGGAGATGATAAACATTTCCCTGGTTCCCCCGGTAGAACAACAGGGGACTCGGAATATAAAGTAGCAGAGAGAGGGTTTTCCTTTCTGGTTCACCATGGTAATCTCTGCCTATTCATCGGAACTGAAGGCTATTCACAGGCTGGATTAATAGCATCCAGAGGGTCTTACAAGTAATGGACACAGACGTACCATAGCACTCAGCACCCTGGTCACATAAATGGGATTTCTCCTGGCAGAGCAGTCCTCGTCGGCGTTAGAGATGAATTTAGGATTCTCATCCATGATCTTCAGACATATATCCAGTATTCCTGGTTCAAACTAAGGACAGACCAACAGAGAAGATGGAAAGAGATTTGTGAGCAGCATTTAGGAACATGTTTATTTGCTTAATGATATTATTATGACCAGAGTAAACTATGGAAGACATCTATTTTAACATATTTTACCCATGGGGTCAATTTGACCCCAGCAATTAAAACCTCCACAAAATTATTAGATATTGTTTTTCAAGTTTAAGTGTCAGATATGTTTGTTTGTTTGTTTTTTGACTACCTAAATAGCCCTTTAAATAAATAAAAAAGTTGATATTTCTTAGATGTTTTACACAGTGAAAAAAAGCCTGGGGTCAAATTGTTCAGGACATTGAAAACATATGAGAATTTTATGTTTTCCCAGTTGTCCCCAATAAATTAGGAAAAGTCCTGAAATATGAATAAAAAAACATTATATCAAACATTTTTTAAGAGACATTAATCATTGAATGGGGTCAAATTGACCCCAAAGGTAACACAAGGGAAGAATGTTGAGATTATAAACAGTTTTTTAATTTGATCTGAACGAATATCATTTGACATGCTGTGCGTACCTGTCCAAAGTTCCAGGGCTTCCCTTTGATCCGTTTATGTGTTCCTCTGTAGATCTGTCCAGATTGTGCCAAGACATACTCCTGCCTCTTCGTCTCACTGTGCATGTAAACGGCATCTCCTGTGAGCCGGACAGAGCAGCCACACATTCAGCGTGATTATAGTCAATATGCTGTGGAATTTCAAATCTGACATGTCAATGCTTTACAGCTGCAGGTCGACTGTAGCTCATCTTTATTTTGTAACTTACATTTAGTTTAGCAAAGAAAATACAAGCTATAAGCACAAGACATAACATGAATCATTATAAATCATTTGGAGTCAAAACGTGATGTACTTACTGGAGCACCAGGCATTAAAAAGCAGGGTGAACTGTCCTAAACTGGTCTTCTGCCCATCCTGGTCCAGAGTCAGAGAATAGAGCCCGATGGGAGCGTTGGGTGAGGAATCGATAGAAACATTAACTGTGTTTCCGGAGGCATCGTGAGAGGCAGATGCGCTCCATTCACCGTCCACTGCGGGGTCACGCAGACCAAAAGAAACTTTGGTGTCTGATTCTGCTCTGGGTAACGGACCTGAAGAGACAGAGATGACATCTAAAACTATTAAATCTAAATTCAGAGGAGAAAAACACAAATCCTCATGCACGGCACGACTGTTAATAAACATGTCATCACTGGGAAACGCTCACCAGTTTCAACGATGAGTGTGAAGCTCGTGTCATTCGGTTTGAACTCTTTGCTGCCAGGTTTCAGATGTAAAATGATATTAAAGGGCTGTCCCCTTCTGACAATCAAACGCTCCCGTCCACACAGGTCTGTATGGTGGCTGCTGGTGTTGCTCTTAATGTCGAGGTCACAGCTCTCAATCTCCAAGGCTGTGTGTGGAGATGAACACACAGATCACTCGTCACATCAATTAAAAAAAAGTGAACACATGGCAACAGACTACAAATATGACAACTTGATCACTTCATGACGTGATCTAAATTAGATCACCCTCGCAAACTTTCTCACGATGATAAATCACAAGAAATCAGCAAGACATCCGATAGTCTTACTCTGTGCTCCAGTTTTGACGTATCCAATGTCATCCACCACTCCTGCTCATCACATTTCACATTTGACTTTCAATCTGACACTTTGAAATAGTTTGACTGTGTGAAGTAACACAAAGAGAAACTGCATATTCAGCTGTAGGTAAAACTCTCTGATAATTACATTTGAACCACTGTCCTACAATATGGGACACATACGGGGTTTCTCTCTGCTTACCTTGACTCATGACTGCACTTAAGTTCTTGTCCCTCCACTTGGTGCAGAAAGTGACTCTTCAGCTGCAGCCGGAGCTCATTGCCTAACGGTCCTGCAGCGTATTTATAGCATGTGAAACCCGATCTTCACGCCCCCATCTGTCCATGTGTTGCATCAGTGAATCTGTTTTCGGACTTACACTTAAACGTATTCCTCTTTATTCACACATGTTGACACTGACCATTAAAGATATTGTGAAAGATTTCCGGTGGAAACAAAAGCGCCAACAGACAAACAGCATAACATCCTGTTACTTTAGTTGGTCCTTCGCCAGCAAATTACAGGTAATGCACAGGTGAGGTTTTTTTGTGTTACATAATATAGAATATACAGAATAAACACACCTACATGTACAAGATGCCTTATAGTGATTTGCCTTCATACATTATTGATGGAACTTTTTTGTAGCTGCAAAATATTTCAAATTATTTTATGATTCAACATAAATAAAATATCATAATTCAAGATTCATCAGAAACTGTAAATGATATACTGTAAAACTGTAAATTATACATCATCATAGGACTTTCACGTTTACATTTTTGAGCTACTGGGGAAAGTTCTTAAAAAGGTCATGAAACTGCAACTTTAGTGTGCGTTATTTTCGGATCGGTGCATGGAAAGAACAAAACAGTTAGTGAAGCTGAACAGAAAGGATTGTGGCTCTAAATTTCATCCCATTTTTCCACAACATGCATTACATCATTTTAGCCAGAGGAATACCAATGAAACATAACATAAATAACTGAACACTGGTTTAGACTGGTGTGGTGTTCAGGTCCAAATTTAAAACTCTAAAAAAAGGAAATTGAACCTTTTGCAATAAGTGTCTATACGGCTGTCATGTGTCTGTGAAATAAGGAAGTGAAGCATCAACACAGTCTGGAGACAAATCCTCATTTCCCTTTTTGTCATTTAAGAGGGAAGAAACAACACAATGCAAAACTTAGAATTTACCTTAAAAAATAGATGAAAGAAAGAAAACAAAGATTTCCGCTACATTCAAATATGCAAATAATAATGCATTAACACATCAACGGGAAAGAAAAAGCTTGTAAGAAAACAAGCAATAAAGAAAGCAATACAAACATGGTTATGCCATGTCATAAAAAGTTATTGGCTTTGAAATATAATAAACAGAGGATGACAATATGACCTGTTTCATCAATATGTTTTGTTAGGATAACAAAGTAATCTGAAAAGTCTTTTTTGTGATGGTCCTTTTTAACACAGGTGAAGCTGGAGCATTGATGAGTTGGGAACTATTAGTGAATCTCTAAAAAACAGTACATTTTAGCCTGCAAACCTCTAGACATCTGCTTTGTCTGTTACTATGCAGTAATTACACGTGTGTAGACAAGCTGATTTTTCAAGATATTTTCTCTCTGTATTATATGCATGGGCTACAGAGCAATTCAAATATAAATGTGAAAACACACATGCAAGTGGTCAGTCCCATCTGATAAATTATTAAATACAGGACTACAGTACAAATCTCAGAGTCAGACAAATAAAAACAAAACAGCAGCAGTATAAAAATGTCCCAAAAGAAATGAATAGGAAACACTTAAAGAAATATCTTTATATATGAATTAAATCTATAATAATAAATACACCATAAAATCATTTTAATCCTCTGTGTCTGCACAAGTATAACATGCTTCTCTATTTATGGTCATCGACTTTAAGTCTGGACCTTCAGCTCGCTCTGGGCTGAGGGCCAGTGAATAGCGCTGGACTCAAACTGTATCCTGGACTGGAACAATAGTTTCCTTGTGATCCTGTAACCAAAACACTGTGGTTCAAGCGTGAAACAGAGTGGTGCACCCGTATGTGTAGTGATGCTGGTCCTGTGTGTTTTCTCCATGAAGATAATAAATGCAACCTTCGTTGATCCCTGTATATTTATATTTGTAGGAGCTGCACAGCACAGAAAATCTCCCAAAATGATGAATCCGTCAGCCACGTCGTCCGTGTAGCCTCTTCTTGTTTCTTGCCGAGTGTTGTTAGTCTATATGTGATTTAAGATAGCCACATTTGAGCGACTGACACATGATATCAACACATCAAACCTCAATTGCTTCAGTAAATCTTAAAAACAAAACCTTGTGACCAGACAAAGCTGACTTCCTTGTGATTGTGTAGCCACATAACATATTGTCTTTGTTCACACAGAAGAAATGTCCGTCTGGTGGCCAGAGGATCCCCCACAGGTCTGAACAGCGTCAACAGAGACGATCTGCAACAATATTCAAGGAACACAAGAATACAGATTTGGATTATTATAACACCTTTAATGCAAGACAACAACCAATTGAATTAATAACTATATAAACAAGGCAGAGAGATAGCATTATAACAGTAAGAAACTAAATACAAACATGCATTCGTATTTCAGGTTAAAAGAAGATTTTAAGTTGATTATTATGTTTTATTTGTCAAATGAAAAACTCAACCATAAGAACATTTATATATGTTATGTACTTTTTTTATTTCCTTTTTAAATTTGTACTTACCAGGGTTAAACTTCTGTCGATTTTCCAATTATAAAGTCATCCCCCTGTAATGCAAGATATCACCATATAATATTATAGCTCAATAAAATTTAAAAAATAAACCCACAAGAGTTATTGGTTAATAACACTGATGTGTGGTTAAAGATAATATATAATAGTTTCGTGAGTGTTTTGCTTAGGCTTTTTCTTGACACACATTCAGCCCTATTTCAAACCAACACAACTTTAGAGAAGCGACATGCGATCAAGACCATTTTCAGTCTTCAGTTGATACAAACTACTAAGAAGGGAGTCCTATTGTTACACCTTCACCTGTACCTGAGTATTAGCCACATGTGGAGGTTTGGGGGCTACACCTGGTTTCTTTCTGGTCACCATTGGTGAGCTGTCTCTCTTCAAGCTGGGGGTCCGACAATGTGGGGGGAGGAGCTTCGAACTCTGGGATACGATTGAGGAAGTGACGTCCACTAACTCTCCACCAATGGCCGACAGGCAGCTGCGGTCAGAGCTGCTGAAGTGGTTGATGCTTTCTCCAGATGATTCCGTGCTATCCACCAAGGCAGAAACAGATCCTTTAAGACACAATAACAAAGAGAGTTGTGCTTTATTTGACACTTTGAAAGAACAAAATGTCCAAATTCCAAAATCTAACAATGTTCACATTGTTCAGATGTGGTACATATCAGTGGGAACATCTGCCACAGTGTAATTATCGATGCTACCACCAGGGTGCGTCAGACTAAAGGAGTTTAACATTTAAAAAATACTTCCTCACATTCAAATGTTGGACTATTTTAGATCAACATTTAAAAAGGTTCATGGACCTCATCTGTAGTATATACTTGTTGTTTTACTCACGAAGTGGATGATGACCATTCCATTGGTCACAGTTACGATGAAGATGATGCTGACGAAGATGATGATAGTTGTCTTCATTTTCAGTCACACCCTCAGGGGAGGAGCAGACAGCAAGACTGGTATCCACCCCCTGTGACTGGTTCCCGGGATAACCAGCAGGGGGCAGCGAGCCGCGCCCAGAGGAGGAAGATGATTGGCTGACGGTGGTGGAGGCGGTGCTGCCAGAGCCAATGGAGTTAGGTCGTGGGTAGTCTAAGCCCCTGTGTGAACAACAGGTCGCAGGAACTGACCACACACATAGATAGGTGCCATCAATGATAAATGAATGGGCTGGGTCAGTGAGCAAAGCAGTTATTTCAGGAAAGCATATTTAATCTTTTACAATTGGGCTTTGTTTTAAAATAGAAAAGATCGAAACAAAAAATATATATAGAAAAATTAAACAGCCATGTTAGCTGTTCTGTGAGTGCTTTGAGTGAAATACTGACACTTACAATATTAACATGCAATTGATGAGGAAGTATAATGTTTACAATGTTTGTCATTTTTGTTTACTGTTAGTTTAGTTTAGTATGCAAACCCATATATCTTGAATATATTTTGTAAATTTAAGTATATAAAAAAATATAAATATATATGTATATCAATAACTAGTCATGTGAGGTCTTGCAGTATCATGTAAATCCTGATATACTGAGCCATGTGTAGATTAACATTCAACTTTATTACACTCATCATATACATACATACATGTATATACATGAAATTTGAACTTTGCATTTAACCATCCATATGTTTAGGAGCAGTGGGTGCTATAAAGATCCCGAGGAGTAAGAGCACGACCTTGTGGTTTAAAGTTTGATCCATCCACTGAGCCATAACCAGCCATTTATTCACATATGTATGGTGTAAAGATGTAAAGTGATACTAAACTTAGTTTGGAATGTAAAAAGTTGCTGCCAGTCTAAAGAAGATATTGATATTATATTATTGAAAAAGATGTTGTGTGTTGTTATACTCCTTACTTCTCCCAGGCAGGGCGCAGCTGACCGCTCGGTCACAGATGGCAGCATCACTGGGTTGAATGTCCATGAACGGTTTACGGCCCATTCCCATGAACACCCTCTCCTGCATGCGCAGCTCTGAAACATATAGTTTATCAAAAATAAGTTTAAAAAAATCCGGTGAAGCCCTTTGTAAACTGTACTATTAGTTAAGTATTTTATTATTATTAATAATAATAATAATAATGCATTTAAAAGACACATAACATATTTTAAAAAATCCTAAAAGCTATACAATAAAAATAACAAGAATTACAATAAAATAATAAAAAAAATAATAAGAACATAGGGCACATACTCGCACATTTAAAGCAGTTCAGACAGGTGGGTTTTGAATTGTGAGTTGGAAAGGTCAGTGCAGCCTCGGATGAGTTTGGGGAGAGAGTTTTATAAATAAGACATGTTGTTACGACCTCTACTGTGAGTGGCCTGATCCCACAGAATCCTCTCCAGGTCGGTGGTCCACGCTTGCTTCACCTCCATGCTGGAGACCTTCAGGGTGTAGGTGTCTTCACTTTTTCTTCTGCGGAACCAGATCTCAAAACACAAGCTGCTCACACTCGAGTTGTGGGTCATCCCAATGTCGCTCGTCTGGGAAATAAAACACAAGCAGACACAGAAATTACACTAAAGGCAACGAACAGCTGTGGTTAGACGTTTGGGTTTCACTCGGACGCTTAATGGAAAACACCTGTGACATAGAATATACTGTAAATCTAGCAAAAAGTATTTTCGTCTTTTCGTCTCCAACAGCCTTTTGATGAATACAAGGATGTGTATGGACCTTAAATGACTGCTTGTAGACATAAACATCGTTGCCAATATCTGTCCTTTTGGTCTTGCTGAAGAGGATGAGCTCTTCGAAGAGAAAGATGCGGCGGACACATTTCTTCTTCCGAAAGAAAACGATGAACTCATCCTGGCGAACCAGCTGGCCCTGCTCTTTTAAATTCACCTGAGAGAACAGCAATATGTACAGCAGAGCAGAGAGGGGGAAAAAGACTGTTAACTGAATGTAAATTCTTATTTATCAGGTGTGTCTTTTCTGTCATTTTAATATCTCACATCGCACTCCTGGATGGCGTCCATGGTGAGCAAATCATTGCCGTGACGCATCTGAAACCGAACCAGGTCTGCAGCAGCTTGTATCTCCGCCCGCTCACGCTCCCTCTCACTGCTCGTCAGATCAGGCACATACGACCCGGGGCCACACACACTTTGTGCACACACACTCGATGCGAGCAGTGTATTCTGAATCATGTCTTTTGGCCTGTAAGAGCCAGCCAGAGCCAGCATGTCTTGCAGCAGGAGGCTGTACTTGCTGATCCTCTGGATGGGCCTCAGCAGGTAGGATGAGAGGTCCATCATGTCCCCCAGCTCCTGCTGCTTCTTCTGTGAGGGGGAACAGTTAGAAAGGTAAAGCATGACACTAGTACTCCCAGGGCAGCCACAAAAATCTAACTTCTAAAATAAAACAAGTTGTGTTCAAGTGCAGGTGTACAAAATAGACACATCCTAAAAATGAGAACTGAATTTCTGAAAGATGGAGTTTCCATAGTATAACATTACATTACATGTCATTTAGCAGCTGCTTTTATCCAAAGTGACTTACAATAAGTGCATTTCAACCTAGAGTATATAACTACCAAAAGGAAAGGATGTACAACATCTGCTTAAGAAGATATAAAATGGGGAACTCCCGCTTGTATGTTTCAGTTCAGAGAAAGACAAGACACACACACACACTGACCTTGAAGATGTCATGGCGACGGTGCAGGATCAGGGAGTCTGACAGGGGCTTGTTCTTGCTGTACAAAGCGTACAGGCCAAAACTATCACTCTGTGGAAAGAGTTAAACCGTATTGGAACAACAATTCATGCACCAACAGTTACTCTTACTAGCTACATATGTCTGCAATGATATTAATCATTTATCATGATAATTTGACTGAAATCCTGGTCCTGTATATGTCAGCGTCAGTCTCATCACCTCTTGAGAAGTAGGATGGACTATTCTGTATTTTCAATTATACAATCATTGAGAACAATTACAAATGCACAAAATATTGATAAACGAATATAAAGAAAAACTAGGCCAAAATAATCATTAAAATGATATACATAAATACTGTTCACTATGTTCATACTCACGTGTCTGAGAAAGCAGCGGGCCACCATGCCGGGCTCCCTCTGGCAGGCCTCCAGCTCTGGCAGAAAGTAGTGACTGTGGAAGTCGTAAAGCTTCTCCAAGTTACCGAAGATGACCCCTCGCTTGCCCCTGAGGTCCTGGGGGATGCCCGGTCTGTCCAGCAGGGGGAGGTAGTGGGTCAAGATGTAGCCCAGAGAGCGCACGTACTCCCTCTCTGTGAACAGCAGCTCCTCCAGGACACGCTGCAGCCTCCTGGGACAGAACAAGACTGTTACTTACACGACATTATGCAATATATTCTATCTATATCCAAAGGATATATGCGGAAGGTAATGTTTTGATCGCCGTGTATTTGTATGCGTGCGTGCTTGTTATTCGCATAAGTAAAAAAGTATTTAACCGAATCGCACAGAATTTGGTGGGATGATTGGTTATTACCCGGAGACCATTTGATTAGATTTTGGGACCAATCGGGTCAAAGGTCAAGGTCAAGAAAAAGGTCTAAATCTTCTTGAATCGCACACAATTTGGTGGGATGATTAATTATTATCCTGAGACCATTTGATTAGATTTTGGGATAGATCGGTTCAAAGGTCAAGGTAAAGGTCATGAAAAGGTCAACATTTTCTTTTTACCATAGCGCGGTCAATTTGTGTCCAATTGGCATGCAACTAATGCCACAATGTTCAGAATTCAATGCCCAATCTTGTGATAGGCGATGGTATGTGCTCTACCGAGTGCCCCTTCTAGTTCCTCCTTTAATTTTTAACTAATGATTTGCACTGAGAATAAAGTGCAGCGTCAACATTAATTATTTGAAGTGTATTACTCTTATCTTATTTATACTGGCCTTGATATTCAAACGTTCTGCATGTTATCATTGTGTGTTATATATGTATATATGTTTTGCACATTGTAATGCGAATCTGATAAGTTTCTTCAATAATACTTATGTAGTATTTGCAAATGACAAATTGTATCTTCTCACCGAATCTTTTCAGATGTTTGCATTTGTATAAACCAAATAATATCAGAAAAGGTGAGAAGATAAACCTCTTTTACATTTTATTACATGATACAGTGACATGCTGTCATTTTACTCTCCACGTACAATGTGATAGAAAGGAAACATGCCAGGTATGGATGGATTATGAGAATGAGCCCCTGTGCAGTCACCCCCCCCCCCATCCTGCATATCAGTTCCTCTGCTGCTTATACATATTTAACATGATTTACTAAATGTGATATGTGCTTATCATAATCTATAAATAGGCGGGCAGCTCTATTCCATCGCAAAAGAAATCAGGAGCCAAATATATTACTGGGATATCCCTACTTATGACTGAGGCCAAGTGGTACATGGAGGGTCTATATCTGGTGTTCAATAATCCATCATGTTGACGAGTATGAAAAGAGAAGCAAAGAGAATCAGAGGAACAGTACCTGTAGTACTTCATTGGAAGCTTACGGACAGAAAGAGCAAATACAATCTCAGTAACACTGATGAGATTAGTGAGATTAAAGGCATTCAACTCACAGCAAATAGGATCTTGCAAGCATATTTGACCAACATGTCATAAACTTACAGGACATTGCTGGCATTCTCCTGTGGAGTTGCCAAACCAAACCTCCCCTCATATCTCCTGATGGGCAGGCTGGAGTGTTTGCAGCATACGGCCCTGTTCGCCCCTGCCGCCCCCCGGTCGCTCGTACAGGACTCTTCGGAGCAGAAGCTCCCGTGGCGGGAGATCTGGAACTTCTGAGCCTCCTGGAGGATCCGACAGGACGGCTGACCGTGGTGTGAGCAGGATGAAGGGGGGCGAAGCCTCTGCTCTGGAGGAGTGGACGACCCTGCTGCTTCTCCTGGGGTGCAAGAGTCCTGGCTCACCGACCTTGATGCAAGACCTCGTCCCCATGGAAACCACTGGCAGCCCACAGTGTGGGACTGAGACAGAGCCGCAGCATCCCTCTCGCTCCTCGCTCTGCTCGTCTGTCTCCTCCTCGTCTCTCTCTCCGTTCTTCTTGCTGTCCTACTATTAAATGACATAAAGGCACAAATAATGAGTGAAAAGTACCTTTATGTTACAATGGGCTGAGATGAATGCAGCAACAAATTACCTGGGAGGTGACTGTGGAGTGACCTTTGACCCCTGGCTGTTTACAGCATCACTGGGATCCCCACTTGTGATGTTACGGCAGGCGTCCGTGTTTGAGTTTGTGTTGTTGCTGCCCAGAATCGGCCTCCTCTTCCCTAAATCCACGGCTCCCGACACGATGCCCTCCCACTGAGGGTGCCCGGGGCCGGGTGTTGACTGCACCACCAGATTCTGCCCACCGGAGGACGGCGTCTGAACGTTAGTGCTCCCCACGTCGACGTAGTGGAGTTCACACCAGCTGCTAGAATCTGGTTGGTGTTGGAAAACCTCCTCCACCTCCTGCATCCTCTCCTGCAGCTGCTGCCTGGCCTCCTGGCATCTCAGCCAGGCTGCGTTCCAGACCTGCATCCCCCTGGAGCCCCGCAGGGCGCTGGCTTGGGACTCCACCTCCTGAAATCTCTCTAAGTTGAACTGAAGGAACCTGTCCTGGAAGGTCTGGAGGACAGAGGTGTCGTTGCTCGACAGTAAAGCGCTGGCGTTGGCTGGGCCTGAGGCGTGTGCCGTGTGGGTATCAGACGGGCAAAAGGATGCAGCGCTGAGTCTGGGGTCTTGGTTTTGGTGTTGTGTTGGCTGAGTGTTTGTTTGATTGACAGGTGGTGTAGTCTGGTCTAGGTACTCAATGCATTCAATGGCGAGAGCTGTAGCCTGTTTGGAGATTACAGAAGTTTTCTTTTATACATTTATATATGTCTCATACTTAGTCTCTGTGAAAGAGTGTAAATGGATGTATCTATCAATCTCTGTCCTAGATGATGACCTCATTATTTATAGATTACCTTACAAGAGTAAGGAGCATCAAAGCAACATAACTGGTGTGATTATAGTCAATGCAAAAGTGTTTGAAGAGCTATATAGATAATAGTTCAATAAACAACTACTTAATTAATAATGACAGATTTTGCAAAGTTCTCAATATTTAGGATGTATAGTCATTATAATAGTTAGATACATATACTGTAGCAATATAATTGCAGATAATAATAAGAGTAATAAAAGTTGTACAGAAGAAAAACTGGATGGATGTATTTGTGGGTCTGTGTCCAGAGCGGGACGGAGTAAATGTTTCTAAGAGCACAAGCTGCAGAGTCATCTTGAATACTGATAATGAAATATCTTACACCAACCTGCTCACAGAAATCACACACGTTGACCATGATCTGCAGCTCCCTGCCACACGCCTCCGCCCGGCACAGAAAGTCCTCCAGGCCGGACTTGAAGGAGCCGGCTAGCGTCCCGAACGCCTCCGTCTCGGAGTAGAGGAGCCCGCTCTGCTGGAGTCGCTCGGCCTCTGACACCAAGGTCATGGCATGGTGCCTACGGTCCTGGCGGAGGAGGCGGAGAGGGATTCAGACAGGGGGACAGGCAGAGACACATGAATACATGACAGCCGCTAGAGAACATACTCACATTCGCTTCAATCAGGAACCCAGTGAAGCTGTTGAGGATTTGCTCCATCCGTTCTCCGGAGTTGTTGACTGTTTCGGCCTCTAGCATGTGGCGCTCTCCCTCTACGTGAAACCACTGTTGCATCTGCAGTCATGGAAGATGGAAACACATATTGTGTTTAGTAGCATGAGCATGAGATCATTTATAATGTCATTTGCCCTAGTTGCACTTTCTTAAATCCTTAAACTGCTGCAGTGTTTCTCTTTTTGATTATGTTTATGTCTTAAAAGAGTGAGTCTCCAATATAAGATCAAAATGTAAACAAATCCATAAAGTTGAGCCGAGCCACTTGACCATCAGCCCCAGAAGAAAATGCAATAAATTGTGAAATAACACAAAACACAGACAAACAAAACCAAGCTTAAGAAACTTTCACTATTTCTTCCAACTACTGAACTGTCGGATATGGTCCCTTAAGACAAACCAAAACGAATATTTTTTAAACACAAGACGCATATGTCTGAATATCTGAAGGCAGATTTGGCGGTCGGTGATCAGAACGCACCTGCATGAAGTGTCCCTCCACTTCTCTGAGTTGCAGCAGATACTCCAAGTGTTCCAGTGCCATGTTGGACCTCTGCACGAGGACATGAGCCTGCTCCTCCACATGGTTGTACAGGCTGGTCACTGAGTCCACTGCGTCACTGAAGGTGGGAAAGATACAGATCATAGACTTCAGAAAGATAAAGAAGAGATAAGGTGAACTGGGGTTTTGGAAATAGAAGGATTTGGCAGCATATTGAGGCATGACTTGGCTTGAGTGGGTGAAAGAAATGGCTTTGAATAACCAGCTGTCCCAAAAAAGAAAAGAAAGAATCGGCTCCATTGTGCTTTTAGCTGCGCAAAGTCAGACGTTGAGTGTTACGGCTACATTTTGAGCTCAACGTATGATGGTATTTACTCCACAAAGGACAAAAGGCTACTATTTGTTTCTGTTCTTTATATTTGAAATCACTTAATCAATTAATCGATTATTAAGCCTGGAAATGTGCTGCAGCTCAATAAATAATATATATATATATATATATATATATATATATATATATATATATATATATATATATATATATATATATATATATATACACACACATGTATTCAGTCACATGGTATCAAAGGTGTTAACAAGCGTATCCCTAGGTAACACACCTAGTTAGTGGCTAGCTAGGCGTGTACATATAGCAGGAGTTTACCTGAGGTCCTCGCAGTGCGGGTATTTGAGGTCACTCTCCTTCCTCAGCCTCGCTAGGATGGCCCCGCCTTCCCTCTGCAGGCTGACCAATCGACTGTCCTCCAGGACATTCCTCATCAGAGTCCTCTGTTCCACCATGCACTGCTGCACGGTCTGTATGGCAAAACCACGTTTTGAGATCAGCTAATTAAACAATAACTTGTTCAAGTCAACAATATTATTGTTGGCCAATTTCCACAAAAAGCTATATACAGCTATCCGAATAATACATGTTATCCAAATAAAACACACACAGTATATATACTGTATTATCAGTTATGACAGAGTTGCACAACTAGGGATAAACCCTTTTTTAGAGGCCCAAACAGCAATATATATATATAAGCGGTCAGCATTAAAGTACCTGTACAGTGTCTGTCCTCTGGGGCTCCTCCAACTTACTGATGGCGCTCAAGAGAAGACTGGACGCCTCATGAAGATTGGACACAAATGGTAAAAGTTTCTGGAGAATAAAAGACGTGGACATGAGTAATCAAACTGTCGTGCAGCGTCAGTGTAGAGGAGGGAGCTCATGTATTGGCGTGACTGACCTGGTGCAGCTCTATCCAGTCACAGTGGCTGTGGGACAGTGCGCCCTCCAGGCAGGAGCTGAGCTGACTCACCTCCACCAGCTTGACCAAGGCCTTCATGGACGTCACCACTTCAGTCTGCTTTGAGGCAAAATGTGTCAAAGTAACATCAACACGTTTTCACAGCCACAGATTCTTACATCATCATTTCACCCCATAGCCCAGGGGTCAAGAACCTTTTTGACTGGGAGAGCCATAAAAGTCAAATATTTCTAAATATATTTCATTGAGAGCCATATAGTATTTTTAACGTATAATAAATTAAATATGTATTGCTTTTAATGCGACTTCTGGTCCTGTATGATGCTACGGGGGGGGGAGACGATCAATAACAGACGTTTAGTTTGCGATGATATTTATTAGTTCTGTAAGATCTATTATGTTATTAATTTAGCAGGTGCATTGGGCTACAATAAACTGAAACCTTAAATGTGCACTACGTAACTGTTTTACTTGCTCCACAGCCCAACGTGGGATCTGACTGGGTTGTTCATCAATACCAACTCTTATTATTAGATACAATTATAATTGTCCTGATTTCTTAGCTCTTTATGTTTGGGCCCTTACTTCCTGCTTCATACTTATTATCTTAGTATGTTTTATGTGCCAGGTCAAACGGATCGTTACTACCTAATTTAGTTCATAAAGTATTTTGTACTTCTTTCTTTAGTCTTACTAAAAGACTACACAACTATGCAGTATATCCTATTATATCAGTTTACTCACACTCAGTTTGCACCTACATTATTTTGCATTGTTAATTCTCTTAAACCAGGATCTATTTGGATTAACAGTTGATCAATATTTAATCCTATTAATTACCAAAATGTCTTATTGTTATTTAACCTAAGACCTGCTGTGGCTCCCAAAGTTGATGGTCAAATGATGTTGAGATATAAAATAAGTCAATAAAACGACAGACCAGCTGACATGTCTTATGTAGCTAAACTGCTACCACTGTTAAAAACACACCTTGATCAAACATATTAATGAACCCTTAAGTCTACTCAGATTAATTCTTGTTTATAGAAATCCATACAGAAATATTTCTCCTCTGACGGCGTCTTGATATTAATAAAAATTGAAAAAGCTGACCTGGATGCCGGGACATCTCTCTGGTCGGAAGCTGTTCTCCTTGTTCACCAGCAGCACAAAACTGTTCACTGCATGGGGATTCAGCTCCTGCAACAGTGCAACACTCAATTATACACAAGCACATTCAAGTTATTAAAAAAAGAAAAGTGACATTCTTTTATTAATCATCACAAATAAATCTGAGAAGAAAAAAACAAACATATGGGCATCAAAAGAAATCATTTGTTATCAAATGTAAATGGGTTAAACTATGTGATACATAACACAAAAAACATGTATATTCCAAAGTACAGTATATTAATTACAAATGAGAGGATGAATATGACATTACACAAACTATCCAATAAACCAGAGGACGTCTGGATATGCTGTTTATGCTGCGGAGATGCTACATCATTCAGCATTGACATTTCCCTCAGAAACAAGCGTCTGTAATCAACAGCACTCCAGCCAAGAATCAACATACAAACATCAGTCAGCACTGAGCGGCTGTCGTCATCTGCAATGTCGAGCTGTCTGAGCTTCTTACCTGAAGCGTCATCAAGGCCTTATAGAACTGCGGCTGAGGATTTGTCCTCCTCGAATCAAAAATGAGCGTCAACCCAGCTTCTCGAATCTCTCTCCTTGATACAGAGATGGAAAGCACACAACAGGGACTACTATAAAACATACATGGCCACAAAGGTGCTAAAAGTTCCTTTGAGTATGAATCTGGCTAACTGGTTGATCCCTTAATTCATTCATGAGCTGCTGGCATATGGATGCTACCTGGTGATAGTGCGGAAGTAGAGCAGCATCTGTAGAAGCTCTTGGCTGGTTACAGCTGATGTCCATCCATGGTGGTGTCCATAGAGCTCAACTATTGCCCTTCCTGTCCGGTCTCTGCCACCTGTAGGGGTCAGAGAGAGAAGAGGTCAGGTGACATGCTGTCCTCCGTGAGCATTTCCAGTGACCTAATGACCTCCAAAAGAGGGGAGAGGAGAAAGTGTTTTCACTTTTACTGTGACTGATTTATTTCACAGTTCCCAAAAGACCCTGGTCACCACTGATCCTTGAGAAGGAGTACAATGGAGAGAGACTTCTATCCATGCTAACGGGTATTAGCATATGAGAGTAAATCACAGACCAAGATGCTCAAAGAAAGAAGAGCAGAGAGCGAAGGCAAAGAGGACAGAGGGTCAGCGCTTCTGTTCATACCTGGGTGAGTTTTCATTTCAGAAAAATGTAAGAGTCGTATGATCGACTGATATACTCCTTGCTTGGGGTACTCGGTTAATTATTTATTTAATACAGATATATTTCATGTGTTTTATTTTTGTGTACTGTGAGAACTTTGTCACTCAGCTTTTAAAAATGTGCCAAATAATGTATATGGGTTATTATGGTCATCCTGGTTGTTTGATGTTATTTGCTGTTTTTTTTAACTAACTCACCTGTGATAGAGGCCACTCCTAGGTAGAGGGGGTGGGCTCTGGGGTCTGGAGATCCCAGGGGAAGGTGGTCCGGTCTGGGACGAGTAGAAGCAGGATGGGAGGTCTTCTGTGTCTCTATTGCTGGAGGTGGATCTGTCTGTGACGGGTTCTCCATCTGATGGCCACTTCTACTGGTGATGAAGTTACTGTCAGGCTGAGCAGCATCTGTAGAAAGTGGTCATGTGTTGCTGTAAGGAGGCTGATGAAGACTGATTTTCATTGATTAGTAAGCAATAATGAAATTAATCTATTGAACCCTACATGCTAAAGATTAAATTAGATCAGAACAAAAGAACAACGTTACTTTGTACCTGGAATGACCATCTTCCTCCGGTTGATCTTAGGTGACACCAGTCCAAAGGCCGTGCTGTTTTTACATTTGACCACATGCAGCTGGGGAATCTCTGCACAGGAGCCAGAATGTTCTCTTCTTCTCACGTTTTGACCTTCAACAATGACGAGCCCACACTTTTCTGAGGTGTCCACCACAGCTGTGGAGAGGGATGAACCTCTTCCATCTGAGATGTACTCATGTCTGTTATGTGGTGCTGAGAGAGGCTGAGGAAAGTTTGGACTCACTCCCATGGAATTGGTTTTGTTCTGTCGCCTTTCCCGAGGCTTGAGGGTCGTGTTCATTGCTGACATTTCAGACGAAGTAAACGGTAATCTGTGGTGTTTGGCAGAGATCACATCTGACTGGTTCGGATCCTTCAAGCTTGTCCCACTCTCATTGTATACATTTCCATACATATTGACAAAGTGTGCATCCCTTAGATCACTGATTGGCAGAGTGGTCCTTTCAGTTGTTGGTTGTGGTAGCCCACCGACATGTACAGCATTTGTTTCCCTGTAATCCGTACAGGGGGCCGTGTTTGTATTTCCTGTTTTCCAATATGGAACTTGGTTCTTCTCTCCTGACTCTTTACAGATGGCTCCACTGACAGAGGGCGGAGACTGTTGTTGCATCACAGGATTAAACCACGTTCCTTGAACGCTGCACCATGGATCCCCCGTTTCCGTCTCTGGTAGTCTTTCATCACACTGGGAGAAGGCACTATCCTCCTCCACCACGGCTAACATAGTCCCCCTCTCCTTCTCCTGTCCAAAGGAGACAGGGTTTTGTATAGCAGCCTGGTAGGAGTCTCTGTATCGACACCTCAGCTCCTGATCTTTGGACGCAGTTCCGCCCTGTCTCCTCCTCATACACGGGGTACAGGGTTTCTCTGAGAACCGGACGGTACGGACACACTGAAAAGGTTCAAGGGAGTCAGGGAGCGGGTGATGGGATTGGGAATGATGGAGAGCGGTTCCGGCAGACATGTTGGGCGTCAAAGCTACAGTAGCCTCTGAGCTAGAAGGACCGTGTGTTTGTGGTTGTGTTGGTAACCGGCCATGTGCTTGTGACTGTGCTTGAGTTGGGCTCTGTTTGTTAGGCTGTCTCTGTGTTTGCCTGTAGGTCTCCATTTGTGGACATGGTTGCATTTGTGCTCGTCTTTGTGGATATCTTTGCATTTGCGGTTCCATTTGTGCACGCGATTGCATTTGAACTTCTAGTTTCTGTTGTTCTTCAGCTGCAGACTGAGCTCGACTGAACAGCATAGTTGCCTCTAGAATATCAATATATTCTCCTTCGACAACAGTGTGACCTTCTGGCTCTCTCCTGCGTATATCTTGAGTGTTTGTATCTTTATGTTTATCTGGCCCTATATTTTTACAAACAATTACACTCTTATCTTCACGTTTGCAGGTAGTTCTATCTCCACTTGCGGCGGTGTGTGTACCTGAAACAGTGCTTGTTTTTGTGTCTGTATTTGGGCCTGTCCCAGTAAAGCCCCTGTCCCACGTATTAGGAGACACCCGGCCGATAGGCTTTGGCTCACTTTCGGTCTCTTTGACTTTGACTAGTCTCGATGAAGAAGCAGCGCTAGTATCCACCAGGCGGAGTGACACCGCAATGCCATGCCTCGCTGGACATATACGGGTCTCCACAGAGAAGGCAGAGGGATGTGAGGAAGATGCTATAATAGAAGTTTGACTGGTAACAGGGTACTGGTTTGGTGAAGATGTCTTTGGAGGAGAAAGAGGAAGTGAACGACTTATTGAAGAATTCTCAGGAAAATGAGGAAGAGGTGGAGGATGGGGAAGCGGAGGTGGTAATGGAAGATATGAAGGAGGAGCCGAGGCCATACTACTCCAAGCACACGGTGGCACGTCCACAAAATCAGGCACGGCCACCCGTTCCCATGGCAACCTCACCACGCCCTGCTCAGTGGCAAGCAGGCATTGGCTGAGAGGCGTTCCATGGCGACCCTTATTGATCTCCTCCAACCACTCACGGCTGAATAAACAAGGATAGGAGGTTTCAGCGATCGGAGTCTCCTCCACAACTTCCACTAGGAGCCCCTCCTCTTCCAGGAGGCTGCAAACCAAGATGCGAGCTGATTGGTTGCAGAATGGTGCGACCTGGAGGTAAAAGTCACCAGACTGAAGTAGCAACGGGTTGATGGGTGCGAGATGGACGACAACTTGATCACGCAAACACAGAGGCCAGCCCTCACACAGGAAAAGTACATCAGGGTACTGAGCCTATACGAAGAGAAGGACATTATAGGGTTTCAGTTTTAGAAGTTACATTAAGTCCAGCAAGAAGATCTTGTATGTGAATGTATGTCTCTTGAGACACTATAGTCAATAGGACAGTGACTTACACATGCAGCCTGCTGCACCGTGTCTAGGATGTGCTTGGCTGGAACCAGAAAGTCCAGCAGGCACCGCAGAGCATCTCCTCGATAACGACTATCAACGGTTTGGAAGAGCTGGCTGAGAAGAGTGGGGGCGGTGGCCTCAAAGGGAGGGTACAGCTCCGACAACAGGTTCTGGATCGAGCTTTCCAGAGAATTAAGGTTCTGAAAACACAAGAAAGAGAAATCAGAGACTTAAGAACAGCTTTGCTCGATATCCTTCTGGTACTCAATCAAACTTTTATTTCAGACTGAAGGTCCAGAGTAGACCATTATAAGCTAATTGGAGTCTCTGTAAGGTTGCTTTTTTGTAATTACACCACAAGTTTGTAGTATAGAGTGTACAATATGCACATAATGCTCTAAACAGAGACATCTTCACTCCATCTGTATACAAACAAAACGTGTGTGAGAGTCGTTGCTTGTGCAAATATCCTACGACATCACCTATAGATACTGTATCTTCATCATCGGTCATCTGTTCTGTAATAAAATGTCCAAGATATGTTCACCTTATCACAGACACAGAGGTAATTATCAGACAATTTGAAGTCAGGGAAATGTAGATGTGTGTCCTCTTTGTTTCTCCAGATCAGGATAGCAGTCTCACTGGTATTGCAAGTTATATCATGTTCCACATCATATACAGTACATATAGTAAGGAGCTGCTGGAGACCAGCACTACAGGGGCTAAGGATCACAATCTGCATACATAATATGTTTAACTTTATTCGCATTGCCAATCATGCATTGCTGACCCCAAATGAGGTTGAGACCCTTTGGCCCCATTTGACTTCCATCGTCTCGTGAGCATACCAGTAAGACAGAATTCTCACAATATATTTGGGGGTGCCTCTTTGACTAATTTTTACAAACAACTGTCCATGAATAACACGGGGAAAAGCTTTGAACACATTATTAAAACATATGAGAACGGATGAGTTTTGAATTCTATATTTGTTGACAATTTCCTTGAAGGCATATCTACACAAGTCAGTGGCTTGTTTGGCTTTGAAGCCAAACTGGTTAACTGTGGAGTGAATAAACTCATTGGATCTGTCTAACATGATTATTACTCAGACTTTTGACAGTATGTTGACCAAAGCAATGGGCCTATACATATCTACGTTACCTACTTTACCTGCTCTCTTTTTAATGACGGGCACTAACAGAACAGACAGCATTCAGTCTGGTAACAAGCCATGAGTCATGAAGCTGGTAAACAATTGTTAAGGAGAGGACCGATCCTCGGACGAGCATGAAAAACAACACGTTCTTTAAGCCTCTGCTCAAAGTAACATACCCAAACTAAAAAGGGTGTATCTCTGCAACCACAAGGGCTATTTGAATAATGTTGGTGTTATAATAAAGGCAACCCCATTTGTTCGGTGTTATTAAGGTTTCAAAGTGTTCAGCAGTAATATGGTCTAAAACACTTGCTTTGCCATCAGCAAGCTTATTTATATCTTGGTATCTTTGTACTCTCAATCGTCCTCCTTATATAAGTCACTTTTGATACAGTTATAAGGTACTATAATGTTGTCGCCATTACTCAGCGATATTGTCTTTTCCTGAAATTCCATCAACAGTGCACGGCAAAGATGTTTTACAGATGTTAAGAACTCTCACTTGTCTCCATAAATACACAACATTGTTACTTGTCAACACCTAGGCCATGCAGTCAGCCCTCATGGCTTTCTATTTTCTCTCAAATGAAGTGAATGGCATACTTATATCTTGCATTAGTAAGCTTCTTGTACTCGAGCACAGGCCCTTGTCTGGGTCTCCCTGCGATGGCCCGTGATTTCAAAGCTTCACAGGCTTCAGCTTGATACTCAGCTGCATACTCATACCAACCAGGTCTGATGTTATGGGTCTGTTATGCTTGTATTAGTATTGTATTGTATTGCTGCCTTCATACATAGCATACACATATGATCAGTTGTTGCCCCATAAATAATGCCTATATTGACGCACGTGCATCAGTTGTATTAATACAATGGTACAGCCATGATGTAGTTGTGATTCTCAAAATAATTATTTTACCATTAACACTGCTGTCCTGACACATATTCGCACGTTGAACCACTCACACAACGTAAAAAGATAAGGAATCATATATATTACCCCCAGTGAGTTTGTTTTTTTGTGAAATCACATATTGAAGTAATAACATTGATGCTGAATCCCTACTAAAGCTACAACTATAAAATAACAGAATTTACGGAAGCCAAAAGAAAATTCTTAAAACTGGTTGTTTAATCTGACCAGCATACCAACATCTTGAGATATTTAATCTACAAAGACACGATACAGAGGAAAGCAGGACATTTTCAGATTAGAAAATCTGGAACCAACAATTTTGGGAAATTGATTGTTAAAATGTATGAACATTTCCGACAAATAATCAATCTATTGTGTCTCCTATCTTTATGTGACCGACCTACAGAAATCCACAAAAACATAAATCCTGTGGAATATAAAGTGTCACACAAAGGAACCGAGGAGTCTCACAAGCCCCTCACTGGTGTCTTCCACAGTAAACGACACAGGCCTGGTCCTCAGCCCTGTGGCCTGCTCAGGGAATAAATACACAAACCCCCCGTGCTCATCACGAAACATAGTCGGCCAGCCTGACAGCAGACATTCAAGTAAACACAATGTGTGATGGCTGCTCTCAAGGCTAGCCAGCTTCCCGGTTTACAGTTTCACATTCCCTTTGACCTGAACCCACGGTCCGCTCCCCACTTTTAGGCGCTGCTTTATTTAGCACGCAGCAGAGGCCACAGCGCAAACCTCGGGGTTAATGTATACACATGCATGGCTGAGGCCCTGTTGGGAGATATATGGCATCAGGAAGGGTTGTGTGTGTGAACGTCGACACACAGAATACATGTTGCTGCCTTTTCCCCCCGAGGGCATGTGCTCAGTGTCATTTACTGTGGGGGATTGCATCAGCGCCAGTGCACGAACAAGGAAATGCGCCTCTCTCTCCGTATCCTGAAATCTCCCTCAGGTATAATTAATCATTTAACACGACATGTTACATACATTTAATGCTTTCTGGTGGTGCGATACGAGAAGATCGATAAAAGTCTCACATCTGTTCGCTAAAACCAGACTACTGAACTCACAGGTTCCCAGCTGTGGTGATGAAGAGAGACATACATGGATGGAGTGAGCTGGAAACAGAGGAGGGTGTATTAGGGTGTGATGAGTTACGTCACCCTCAGATCTACACTAGTGTTCAGTCTGTTGTGCGTCTCCTTCTCTGCCCCTTTGAAAATAAAATAAATGTTGTGCTCTTGGTCTTTATTGTACAGCAAGGAGACTCTCACTGAATGCTCTTTCATATTCTGTGTGTTTTGTGTATATTGTTTGTTTCTTATGCATCTGCTTCGACATGGTCTCATGTTCTCTCTCTCTCTCAAGCAACTCTCAAGCGTCCGGTCATATCTCTTTACATTATTATCTAAAAATGCAGAAGCTGCGAGGCAGTCCGCAGCCCCCACTGCTCCAGAAACAACTCTGTGAGTCAGAGCGTTCTGGTCAGTCCTGCCCCACCCCACTGAGACTAAGCCCAGTGATGGTCATCATGACGATGGAGGAGGAGGAGGAGGAGGAGGAGGAGGAGGAGGAGGAGGAGGAGGAGGAGGAGGAGGAGGAGGAGGAGGAGGAGGAGGAGGGTGGTAATGGAAGCAACGGGGTGGTTGTGAAATGAGAGGAGGATGAGGATGTTCGGGGGCTTAGAAACACAATTTCAAATCCAGCTCATAAAATGTTTATCAACTGCGTTCCCAACCTGGAGGGCACCTGCTTCATCATCTCCGATATAATGTCAGTGTGTTGGTGTTTTTTTCTCAGTTGTCGGTGACAGCAGTCTGGGATTTTTGGCAAAGGGCAGCTTGGAAATTGCAGACATGTACATGAATGTGACCTTAAGAGGAAAAGTGAACAGCGATGTTGAGTTGGCTCCCCTGTCAATACAGATGCTTTCGAGCCTTTGGAGTGCTCACAGAATAAGAGTGACATTTTACTTGGAGTGTGTTTACACTGCTGGTAATATCTGTGAGAGCAACACATAGTTAATGTAAATCTGCAGACGAGAATACTCACTGTAAAGCTCTTCCCAGTTAACTTCTTTGTAGAGGGTGTGTGTTTTATTTACGCGTTTATTTATGCGTCTGTCTCAAGTATGAGGGGACCGTATGGACCTGCACTCTATATAAACACCCAGATCTCTCTCACCCTGTCACTGAAATAAATGAGGACTCACATTACTGTGGATAAGATGTCCCAGTGTGGGAGCTGAGAACAGTTTGGATGTCTCTGTCCGGTATCATTATGACACAGAAATAGTCTTCACACATTCCTGTTGTCGAGCAGGTTCCTGCCTAGACAAGAACTACATATTCAAGAGTGACCATTGATTGTGACATTATACATTCCTGTTGGACATGTCTCCCCTGATTAAGCATTAAACTGTGATATCAGGTTTTTTGAGCCTTTTCCTTTTTTATTATTTGATATTTGGCAGAGCGTGATAGGAACTGTAGGGAGGGGGAGAGGTAATGATTTGATTTGAGCGAGGATGTTGAATTACACAAACTAGGCCACCAAGCTGACCCCAACTGTGCCATTAGATTGCAACCACATACAAATAAATCAAAAATGTTTGTAGACGAACACAAAAAGTTTGGGCTAGAATGAAAATATTTACACTATATATATAAGATAGAACCTTTATTTTAAATTCAGTGTTTTTACGAGTTGAGAAATAAAAAAACGAATCAACCAGTCATGGTTTTCATGAGACTATACACACACAAGTATTTGAATAATGAATACTCTTCCCCCTCAGTTCAATGAAGTATCCCCAGTAGTCTGTGTATTATTGTGAATACAAAATGCCGGAGAAATATATGAAGCACAATAAGAAGAACTGATCTGATTTGGTCAAACGTCAAAGCCTCTACAGACATTAATACTGCCTCGAAATAAGCATGGGACAAAACTATTTCCTGCGTTCACAGGAATTACCCACAATTCATTATTACAACTTTTGTAATGATATTTTCCTAACAATCTGGACTTTTCAGGAACATTAAACCAAATATAATCTCTTGAAATTGTGTGTTAAAGAGGCTAGACAGATGACGGTCTGCATATAATCCTCATACTGGATGCTACTCCTGTTATAGAACTGTCAATCAGCAGATGTGACCTGTGTCTCCAGTCATTACGGCACATTAAAACATGATTTAAAATGTACGAATATTTCCTTTATTGACATTTCGTAAATATAATGTTTATTAATCAGACTAAAGCTGGTCTCTTTTAAAAGCAACTGAATGCTATCGATACCTACCTATGTGGCCATCAAAAACAACAACAAAGCTTTCGAGCAAAAGAGATTGATGATGTAATATGAGTGCAGAATATTTTCTCTACTTAAGAAGCATTTTAAAAGAACTTTGGGAATTTTCTGAAAGTCACAACAATGCTAAACGGAAACAATTTCCCCGGCATGGAGCGGTGTTTAAAATCCAACGTTTTGCGATGTTGTCCAACCTTTTTTCTCTGTGGGACTTTTTACATCTGTGCTCGTCTCGTCAGCACCAAGGACTCCCACATCAACAGCTGACTGACGCCAGATGAGACATTCACTGAGAACAACAACTTTCTCAATGACAACAAAGAAAATGGATTCATGCAGTAAACGGATTACTGACCGACGCAAAGATGTTGTGCAAGTGTCACATGGTACAACCTGTGTGGTGATGAAGAGTGAAAACAGACGGCCAGATGACAATACAAATGTAAAATCTAATGTTCTGAATTTCTTCCTTCATTAATGAAATACATTTACAAATCTTTAAATAAAACTACAAACTCAATTAACTAAATAATGACTGTACGTAAGGCTCCATATTTACTATAGTGTTTGTTAATTATATACGATATTCATTTATTAGTCCAACAGTGGGGACATTTCAGGATCACAGCAGTGGGCGTACATTAGAGCATTAAT
Source organism: Liparis tanakae (assembly GCA_036178185.1). Taxonomy (NCBI): domain Eukaryota; kingdom Metazoa; phylum Chordata; class Actinopteri; order Perciformes; family Liparidae; genus Liparis; species Liparis tanakae. The sequence goes on along the minus strand of CM070097.1, from coordinate 18,140,606 downwards.
AAAAATAAAATATAAAAATAAAAACACAAAACACAATACTAAAATACAAAATACCAATACTACTACTAAAATACTAATTACTAAATACTCATACTAAATTAATAAATACTAAAATACTAAATACTAATACTAAAACACTAAAATTCTAAATACTACAAGGGGAAAACAAAGTAAAGTGCTGAGTAAAGTAAAGTGTTGAGTATATATTGAATATGCCTTTTGTCTGAAGTCACATTAGAAATGGAGAAGGTAATCTAAAAAGTTTTTTTTATGTTTTCAATGTCTAATATTATAGTGTAATGTTATAGAGAGGGTCCTCAAACTAATTTATTTTGGAATCCATTTTTTTGATGTATAATCATTGGCTCTCTTGTTGCAACATTATGCAACAGCCCAAATGGAGATTTGAGACACACACGGTATGACATCTTTTTTGGAGCATTTTTTGTGTAAATAATTTAATATTCCTGTGCTATTTACAGCTTGTAAGTCTGCAGCAACAAAAATAGAAATGGTAACAAATTCTATTTTTTCTCATGGAGGCTTTTCTTTTTCAGAGTAAATGGATGTACCGAACAGATACACTATTATAGCTTTTAGCCTAAAAGCTACACCTTTAGACTAAAAGGTGCAAAGCGAGATGTATTTGTGGCCTTCTACATCAACACACCTGGTGACTTCCGAGCACAAGAAAATAAGAGAATGACCCTGAGGTCGGACGTAAACACGGGCTATGCAGAGCTGCTGTACATGACCACTGAGGCAGCGAGACGGCCAGACGGTATATTTAGTAGCTTCACAGGGATCAGCAAATCGGAGCTTGCGGAAGGCAAACACTAATCATGACGGCCTTGATCAGCAGGACGGTTTGAAGGTGGCTGTCAGGAGGCAGCGAGGCCTGTGTTTAAGTCATTACAAAACACGTCAGGGAATTATGAATGAGCCGAGACTTTAAGCGCATCTTCAAACTCATCGTGAGTAAGTTGACGTGTTTGCGCTGTGTGTGTGCGAGGCGTATTATTATATCAAAGTGTGGCTCAGCTTTCACTGACACACTCATCTCAACTGTAATTAACTCACAGCTGTTCTTAATGTAACTCACACTGGGAGATTTTACAGCAAACAAACCAGAAATGACCACTTAGATACAGGAAAAACAAATGAAAACACAGGTGAACTACATTCAGTGATGCTTATCAGACCTAATGTAAAATAATATATTGCATCAGAACATTATATGTATCATGGTGAAGCCTAAATATGTGCAGACACACACAGATCAAATCATTATCTCACTATTTAAGACATATGAATTTGGATATGAATTCTAAAAAGCTCTATCTGTTTGAGTGTATTCATGTGTCCTGCAAAAACATTGTCTGAAAAAAGACAATTAGAAAGCCTTTGATGCACTACATTTCAAAACTAGGCGTGGGAATTATCAGTGTTTGTTTTGCTCAAAGAGTAAATATGAACACACTCATCAGAGATAAAATCATCGTCCATGTCGATGCGTACTCTGAGTACAGGTGTGCACTCGATCCGAGCCAAAGCGACATAAACAAGTCTGCTCCGTGTAGAAGGGAGGTGACGATTTGAGCTGTCGAGCCGTCTGTTGTGTATTTCCATTGCATCACCAGGGCCGGACAAGACGTCTTTCTGCTCAGGGAAAAAGGATGCTCTGTGCAACCGGGTCAGCACAGGAACAAATACCCAAACATTGAAGTCACTCCCCAAAACAGGAATCGTCAGGTTAATGGACTGGCTTCAACGTCATGGCAAATATGCAGGAAACGGGAGCGGGACAGCGGTATAGGCACACACTCACGATATCCTGCCAAATGAAACCTACAGGAGAGCTGGGCGGGTAGTTTAAAAGTCAGCTCCCTGCTGCACAGAACATCCTCCCAGAGGGGGAGCGCCACACAAAATCGACTCTATGTGCCACCGGCCACACCCTCTCTACACACATCCAGAAACCTCCTCGTCAGGATGTGCCGGCTGCGATTCTCAACAGGCCAAACTGAGTGTGTGTGTGTGTGTGTGTGTGTGTATGCGTGTGTGCGTGTGTTAAAACATTCAAATCCACTCCACAGCACTGGTTTCTAACATGACATGTCATTTAGCAGATGCTTTTATCCAAAGCGACTTACAATAAGTGCATTTCAACCTAGAGTACAAACTAAGAACAACAAGAATACAGAAAGTAACATTTCCTCAACATAGTCGAACTACAAAAGTACCACAATAACAGCTATTTAAGTACCACTGAAGTGCTAATCTGTGTTTTAATCCAGATATAGTAGACAACATCACCTCCCTGATCCTGTGGGACGGTTTCTCCTCCTCCGTGACTCACTTGCCAGTAAATGGGCATCCAGGAAGGGGGCAGGTACAGTGGCCGGTTTGTGAGATGGGCCGTAAAGCTCGGTAACCCGAGTCCTCCACAGAGTCAAAACACTCCACAGAGAGCAGCGGGCGGCGGGCGCTGTGGGAGCGCTGCCGGACCCGTGCACAGTCGGCGTACGGCGATGCACGTTCCAACATAAAAGACCACTTGTCAGGACTTAATAAATAAAAGACTGTGGCACTATTTAAGACGGAGGCAGAGGTTCAACTCCCATGTTCTATATGTTATAGGGACGTTATACATGAATAAATCATTTTAAATGGGATCCAAAAGAAAATGTGTGTATGATATGATGTTTAGGGCTGTTTTTTCAATTAATTGATAGAAATAAATAGAAAACAAAGAGCCATTACGTTATATTTCAGAGTGCAAGATGATTTCTTCAAATGACTCACTTTGTCTGAACAGCAGTTAGAACCCTAAAGATGTTTAATGTACAAAATATATAAATAGAGAAAAGCAGCGACACTTGAATCATGTTTGTTTGAGGTAGGACAAAGACAAATCATTTTTCAATTAATTGTCTGTTCCAAGACCAATCGCCGAAATGTTTAAACCCTAAAGATTATATTCAAGACTTGGAGGTCACCTTTTAGAGTATTAGTTTAAAGCGCCTCACCCTCCTCACAGAGAGAGCCATATAACAAGCCATAGGGCAATTATGGATTAGCAGTTGAACGGCGGGAAGTTAAAACTCCACAGGGCATCCAACACCTTGACACAGGTTGGTTTTCATTTCAATTCAAGCTCAGGGTCTGACGGAAGTCACACAACTTTATGTTCAACATAAACAAATATCATGTATCTGACAGCTCTTAACCTGTTGGTAACGGCTCCTGTAGAATATGTCATGAAGCATTTTATAGTATTAATTAACAACTGTTCGTTTTTCCAGCGTAATTGTCTAACTTTGATGTCAGTATGACGAGAAGGTGACGGAAAGGTTAGAATCATGCGTGAACAAAGAGAAAACAGGAAGTAAAAGCATCTCAGAGCAGCTTGTCACGTTACCATCGTCTGTTCTGCCTGCTGCATCCTGCACAACGGCTGAAATAATCCAAGAGGAGTGAGAGTAATCTACTGAGCTGCTGCTGCTCGGTGGCTGCTGGACCAAAATGAAATCCATTCTGTGACACTCGTTCACAGCGGAGTGAGTGAGGACAACCTCAAGCCAGCCGGAGGAGCATTCACGAGGTCCTCAGACCTCAGCTGGGCTGCACTTAGTCTTTGATTTGTTTCCCTCCCCTCCTCTCCGTCTCTGATTGGCTGCAGTGCCTCTGCTTTCTGTCTCTCTCTGTTTGCTCTCTACCTATCGCAGCACCTCGAGTGTCGGCCGGTATGTATGTCTGAAATGGTCAGCGCGACCAAACATGAGGGGAGGGAGAGAGAGAGAGAGAGAGAGAGAGAGAAAGAGAGAGAGAGAGCGAGAGAAAGAGAGAGAGAGAGAGAGCGAGAGAGAAAAAAGCGCCTCCAAAGTCTTAGAGATTTTTCTGTGGCATCTTCTGAATCATGCCTTCTAAATTATGCCTTATGCAAACAGAGAGACACACACACACACACACACACGCACACACACACACACACACACACACACACACACACAGGACAATAACACTGTTATAAATAGAGTATAATGTCAAACATAATCCTTAATACCAACAATCTGACAAGAAATGGACCCACAAGGTGTATCATTCCATTTTAGGCTAAGGTTGAGGTTAGGTATGTACTTATGGTTAAGGTTAAATCTCAAGGAAATGTAATTTTCTGTGGCAAAAGTGACAAAACAATTGTGTGTGTGTGTGTGTGTGTGTGTGTGTGTGTGTGTGTGTGTGTGTGTGTGGGTGTATGTTTGTGAGACTGTGTGTCAGATTGAAGGAAGATAGCCGAATGTAATTAAACAGCTAATTACAATGTTATTTTACTACTATACCATTAAAGTGTATTAAACAAATGCTGCACGCCTTCACTGATGTCAAATAAATCTATTTACTCTTTTTTCATTTTGAAAATTATTGAACTATTAAACTATGTAGAGGTGAGTGTAAAAAAGGCACAATACCTACAACTTTTAACTATTTTATTCAGTGAGTTTCCCCAAAGAGCAAAAACCTCCACAACATCAGTTACAAATAGTAGCAGCAAGAATATCTTATCTCTGTATGCTTGACCTGGTCATGTGAAAGTAGAAACAAAGACAGAGGGCAGACAGAAACAGACGGACACCGACCGTCACAGCACATGTGGAGCGGCATGAACATCCATTTGGAGTCTGGTGAGCTGGATAAGCTCCCCTGGCTAGTTGCTGACTGTGTCTGCTGTTGGGTGCCGAGCACATAGCATACGACGGGCTGCTGCTGAAACAAACGCTATTACATCACATTATTACATTACATGTAATATATGATGTATGAGATCGATGATAGAGAACCACAACTGAAAGTGCAGTCCTGAACACAAAAATTAAAAGCTGAGTGGAACTTTGATCTGTTTCCCAATTCCATAATACACATTTTCAAGGTACGTTGGTACTTCAGCAGTATGTTTAACCCATGTTTCCAACTGAAGAAGCCACAAACAGCATCACAAAGAAATCCCTTTTGCAAGTGTTTTGCAAATTGTGCTTCAACCAGTGCTGTGGCCTTTCAAAACATGCCTGTTGGGAATGGGCCGAATGCTCGGCCTGTGCGGCGCTCACCCAAACAACTCCAACACTGAGCGCCTGCTATGACATCGATGCGTCACACACACAAGTAGCAGCGACTCAGAAGCACCAGTTTTAATAAACGTTGGTTCTCAGAAAGAAACTAGCGGTCAGAAACACTGGTGAAATACACTAAGCGGGCATATACATTCCCAAATAGGTATATTAGTGGCTTGCTTTCACCACGGTTATAAATTGGAGAATGAATTATATCACTACATAAAATGTATTATTATATAAAACACTGCAAATCCTTCGATTTAATAATCCAACACAGGTTTGACACATTTTTGTTAATTCCTTTTATCAACTAACTGATGAATCAGCTTCTTGTTCCAGCACTAATGTGCACTGTAACTAGGGTACCATGTGGCCATACCATGCCCTAATTGTGTGCATTCAATGTGCATGCAATGGCTGACGTGATGCAGAAAGGAAACATCAGCAGTTTCTTACCCGGCAACTGAGCAACCAATGCATCCCAACGCATCTGAGACTAGTGTGCCCTCCGCCTCGACTTCTGCAGTTGAGAACAAGCCTGAGGACAAGTGTGTGTTGATGTTTTTGTTATGCATCATTGTCGCCCTCCCTTTTTATCTTCCTCCTCGAGGCTGTTAATCCTCTGTCTCTGCTGGGTGACAAGGCAAATGTGCAAAAGCCACAAAGGGATTGAGAACGGGAGGGAGAGGGGGAATGGGAGGCAAAAGTGTCATTGAGTGGGGTTGAGGGAGAACACATTGAGTGACTGTGTGTGTGTGTGTGTGTGTGTGTGTGTGTGTGTGTGTGTGTGTGTGTGTGTGTGTGTGTGTGTGTGTGCGTGTGCGTGTGTCAGCATGTCTGTGGTATTAGGCTTGAGCAGAGTGAGCGTGTCCTTGCCAGAAGACAGAAGCTGTTGATACAACTGGTCTCAGCCAAAGCCTTGTCGCCCTTGTCCTCATCTCTCTCTTTTAAAATCCCCTTCTTACTCAGCCGCTCCGTTTTACTCTCATAAGACATTTTATTTAATCGCAAATCTCTCCTCTTTTGCTTCTTTGTCAGCTCATAAATTGTGAATTACAATCTGTACAGAATGTTCTTTGCCTGTTTAAAAATACATGTTCAACAAAAATATATTTATGATATTCGGTGTGTCCTCAGACAATAATTGTTCACCTTAGCGAAAGATGACAACTGCTTCCCTCACACACACTCATGCAGGGTTCAGACAGACGTCACTATGCTGAAACAAGACAGTGCCAGGTAATCGCTACTGTATGATGCTTTTCTTTCTTTTTTAATTTAATTTTTATGTTCTAATATCTTTTATGCCCATTTTATTCTTACATTCTCAACAATGAAAACACTACAGATATATGTGTCAGTCAAACTGGGAACAATCTGCTAATTAAAAGCAAATTAGAGGTTTTTAGAGGTTGTCATTTGATAAAATAAGTGTTATTTAAATGGTCAAAATATAACAACTAAGCCTTTCCTAAATAATGTGCCTCACATTTCCAGAACCCGCTGCACTGAACGACAGCTTGGAAAGCCTGGATTTTCAATTTCATTATTTGACACCTGCCAGGATAAAACATACAGTAACTAGAAGGGGCACTCGGTAGAGCACATACCTTCGCATATCACAAGATTGGACATTGAATTAAGAACACGTTGGCATTAGTTGCATGCCAAATGGTAAAAAGAAGATTTTGACCTTTTCATGACCTTGACCTTGACCTTTAAACCGATGTATCCCAAAATCTAATCAAATGGTTCCCGGATAATAACCAATCATCCCACTAAAATCCCATGCGATTCGGTTTAATACTTGTTGGCTTATGCGAGTAACACACATACAAATAAATAAATACACGGCGATCAAAACATAACCTTTCCGCATTTTCAATGCGAAAGTAAAACGTATTTGCAGGTGGTATTGGGTTGTATCTGCAGTCTTCCCTGTCATCTCTCTATTTATCCCCACTGTGTGCAACATTAACAACTCCAGACATATAAAAACCAGCCTGCTGCTGCCTGCAACGCTGCCTTCACTGTATTAGGAAGCAGAGCAGTCAGTGTTACACTGTCAGAAGACATTTTAAAAGGACTGCGTGTGTATGTATGCACTTTGTTACAATAGCCTTAAAGGAATGGAGCGTTTAAAAGCTGCTAATCCCAGCTAGTGACGGAAACAAACTATTTTTGCCTCCAGCTTCAGGCACAGCACTTCAGGCATGCATGGACCGGACTCCTGCTCAGGCTCATTACCACTCGGTAAAGCCGTTAACATAGCTGGGGAAGCCTTTCCTGCAGCGAGCAGGCGGAATTCAAAGCTGGCTGAACAGGAAGTTCATATTATTTACATTTTGATGAGCAATTGATTGCTTCAGTGTTTTCTTCGACATATTTATGGAGTCCGAGCATTTTTCGGACAGTAAACCAAACAGGCACATTTTAACGTGCTTTCCTCCCATACAAGAGGACCGATTTTAGAAAACTAATGAATCAAGTTTAACATTGTTGGCAGGAGGTGATGCTCTTATCAGAAGCTAAACCTCCTGTGTTATTAAAACGACTAAGTATTTAAATTATAATGAAACAATTAAAGTAATAACATGACAGGTTCTTCCCCATTTATTCTTTGAGTTTCTACAAACCAGTGAAACAGGACCCCTCTATGTCGCTCCAATGAATACATATCACTCAGTTTGTGAGTGTATCGCTCTTCTACAGTAGAATGAAGGCAAATATCAAGTTTACTGAAGGGAAGAAAGGGATTCTTTCATTCTGTATTGATATATTTCACTTATAGTAAAGCAACAATACTTCAAACATTGTGAATAGTTAAATGCGTGTGTTACTAGATACAGTGTAGACAAAGAGACAAAGAATTAAGTTTACATTTCAAAACAAAGGTAAGGATTCTGTGGAAAAAGGCATCTGATTGAACGACGTATCTTCCCCTGGCAAACAAGCTAAAATCTTAATAGTTTGATTCACATGTTTATATAATTTCTTAGCTGCAAATAATTATGGTATTAATGCTTTAACAAGTGCATATTTAGGTGTGTGTCTCTTGACTGCAGGTGTCTGAAACCTTCAAATATCAGATGTCTGTCCAGAACTGACTCAAATAGACGGATGGGGTATCTGTGACAATGGCTCGGTCTGGTGTCGGACACCATTATTAAACCAAATAACAACTCAGCAAATTCATATCTATGTATATGTTTCTTAAATTTTGTTTTGCAAAGTTAGGAAAGCGATGTTTAGGTCAAGCCTGATGTTTCCTTATATATACAATGACGATCCATGTCACCTTTCACAAAGTGAGGCATCTTATTAATGAAACACTGGTGTCGGTATAGGGACTGAAACCCTCGGGTTGTGTGTGAAAAAAATGCTGTTTTACACACGTAGTTTTACTGTGTTTTAATGTGGCCTCCATTTACTTCTATACATTAAGGTTTTACATCGATGGAGAAGAACCTCTACACGTCACTTCGCAAAGGCGCTTACAGGCACGGCAGGAATGTCATCATTATGGTCGCGACACCCTCGTGACAGACAAAACTGTTCGCTATTCCATCGGGTGCTAATATTACACACCGATGCTAACCCCAGTGCTAACAGTAGCAGAAGAACTCCACGCGGTGCGGGTCTTTACACAGTGTGACCCAGGAGATCCGGGCTGTGCGGTTCAACACTAGTTTTACGGTGACAGCTCTTAGTCGAGAGAGACAAATCGACCCGGTGGGGGAGAGAAGGAGAGGCGTCTATTTTGGCCGTTCGACTGACTGCGTGACCCCTCACGGCCTCTTCGGGAGCCGACGCTGCTGGTCGTAAATCACCATGAGCTGTTTGTCACTCTGAATGAACTGCGAGGCCGGCTGGATTTTTTTTTTTTAAATATTGTTCTCACAGTATTTGTATGTGCTTGCATGTGTCTGGCTGAAATATGACGGAAACAGGAGCCGGATGGACAAACAGAATAGACTAATAATAGATAAAGTAACCAAAAGAAAGACAATACAGGTCAGAACATTCCTACTATTATTGATATTCATATATCATGCTACAATGAATGAATGGCCAACTAATGGCAACTCTAAGAAAAGGAGTGAGTCCAAAGCCTCGACCCACGCTGACCTGGTGGCGAGGTCTTATGGACCTTCATGCTGGACTCATTCAGCGTGTTCCTCAGGTTCTAATGCCATGACTCCCATATGATTCACATGCAACCCTGACCTTGAATGTCCAGTCACGGCACGTATGGAGAAAATCACGTTGATCACATGACAAACAAACTGCAGTGCGTCTGCACATTTCTCGAGGATTGGAGAAAATCTGACTTTCTTCTTGGTAAATTCCACCGCTTTGCTAAATTCTAGGATACTTATGAAAAGGTACAGGAAGACTGAATAAAAAAATTATATTAGTATTTTAGATGTACATACGTGTTTCTAAGTAGTGTGAGACATGTACTGTAAGCACTTGATGATGGTCACTATTAACATTATTGTAAACAAAAACATGGACTGTGCATCTGTGTTTACCAAATGTTATTTCTTCTTCTAAATTTATAAAAATAACCATCAGCTGCCATCGCCTCGTGAAAGTAAACCAGCCATTTAGAAGAGATTAGCTTAGATAAATCACAACCGTAATGTCTTCATGTGTTTTTAAAACTATACACATGTTAAACAATATAATGCGACCAAATAAACAGGCTTTCTCATTATATTTATAGAATGAACACTAACCTTTTTAAAATTAGATTCAATGTAATAAGTGGACTCTACAAATATGCTCTCTCGCGTGGCTCTAAAAGATGGGCTCTCCAGATTTTAATGTAAAAGCAATTAGCCTACTATGAACATAATATATATATATATATATATATATATATATATATATATATATATATATATATATATATATATAAATATATAATTTATGTGACTGCCACTGCTGGTGGTCTGCCCTGCAAAATTTAGGCCACTTTCCCATGCTTCTCTTGGTCGAGACAAGAACATACACACACGCACATGCACACACACTCGCGCGCACACACACACACACACACACACACACACACACACACACACAATGAAAGGCTATCATTTATCTAAGGGCAGTTGTTTTAAAGATCAGAAATAGCATAAAAATCTACAAATAAAGGTTCTTAAACTTGTTCTCATCTGTAAGTATTCTCAGTCAACGCACCAGTGAAGCATTCCTCACACTCTGAAATAACGAGAGACTTTTTGGAGTTCATACTGATGCTTTTTGAGCCTTAGAATCTCAGGAAGTAGGGCAAACTACAACCTGATTAAACGTATGTGTGTATATCACCAAAGTGCAAATAAATCGACATATAATGTTGAAATATGTTCCAAAAATAAGGAGCGAGGACAAACATTTTGTCATACAGCGGGAACATATTTCAGGGATAATACATAATAATACATTTCAAAGAAGTTTTATTGGGAGTTTTTCCTGATCCGATGTGAGGTCTTGGGACAGGGATGTTGTATGTGTACAGATTGTAAAGACCTCTAAGGGCAAATGTGTAATTTGTGATATTGGGCTATCAATAAATGAATTGAATTTATTGAAAAGGGTCCCTCACAGCTAAAACACAGGAGACAGATGATGTTACGCAACACAAATAGACTCAAATCCTTGAGATAAAAGCATTGAGACTGCTGTCGGGGGGTTGGTGGGGGGCTTAACAAAGGCCCGGGAAGAGCATCTAGAGGCCAGCAAGTACACCTGAGAGGAGAGAGATAAACAAACCTCCCCAGCAGCTGGTTAAACAACACACATGCAGGAAAACCTCGAGACTCTTATTTATAACCTCGCCCACACAGCAGAGAAGAGCATCCACACAGACAGACAGTAACAGCTGGTTTCAGGGGGAGCAGAGAGTTCAGGTCACACAGGAGGAACATTACGTTTGAAAGAAACCGAGAGGAAGCAGTTGAGGGGTGTTTCCATGAATGACTATCGATCAATTACTTTGTCAACCTATGGTTTGGCCTATAGAATCAAGTTTAATGAGAGATGTGCACAATAATTTTCCATGTTGTTTTGACAAGGAGGGTTAGGAACATATATATTATAGTATGTTTAAATTATTAAGTATTTAAAAAAAAAAAATGATTTAATGAGACGAAAATCAATTCTGCGTCAGTGTGAAGCTGAAACAAACTCCTCTTCAGTTCAACAAATCTACACTGATAATCAGCTATAATTCATATTGAAAATGCGTGTTACTTAATCTCCTGTCAGTTATTTCATCTACTAATTCAACAAATGTTACTTTGACTAACCTCTTTGATTTCAAAGGGATTCTGATATTTATATACAAAAAACACTTTCCACTCAAACCAACATTACTCTATGTTCAGGGCATGGTAAACTATAGTATTTTAACATGATTAAAGACGGATATGACAAGAAATGTGTGTATTTACAAACTGGATATCCACCAGAAGACAATAAGATGGATGATGGTCTAATTTATTATGCAATTATGTCTCAAACAATAAAAGCTTGCACAGCGTGTTACACGTCATGGCCTTTTCACAATTCACAAACACCTCGTTTAGTAACAACACTCTCGGAGCGGAATCACACCTTCAATAACACACAGCAACCCTTTGAAGAGGAGTCTTCAATCATGCTAATTTTGATCCAGACGAGTGACACTTGAGCACACTGTCTCGCATGTGTCATCACATCATCAGTCTGTATGGAAGTTTCTGGAACTGCATGCAGAGCAAATAGTTGGGAGTAGTATCACCTTCGTTTTGGCTTCTTATTAAAAGGATATGCGCGTGAATTCATGAATCCACTAAACACAGTCGTAATGGTGCTGATGTGTGTATATAAATAAAACATAATTTCGCAATTATTATAAGACAGCCTCTGGCACACATATTTGTGGATGATAAAGTGTCAGAGTTAGTTGTGCAGCACATTCATATAGTATCAGATTGGACCTGCATGTTGATTTAAATAATTTTTAAACATAAATCAACATGAGCTGCTGTGAGAGAAGAATACATAAATCCTAATTCATCCTGGATCTCCAGCAGTGACAAACTGCATGCATTTATAATATGGCAGCTTCAGTTTCAGCATCGTGACAAAATAAACACTATATGCCTCTTGCAGTTATGCATGCACATTTACACACAGCTTTACCAACTTCAGTGCCTGGAGACTCCAAAGACTGAAACACATGCCATTATGAATCCACCACACTTTGACGTGTACATTAAAATCGATTTGCTTGTGCTAACACATCTTCGCCAAAGGGCCAACAGTGCTGGGCCAGCTTGAGACCCTTAAGCGACAACTCAACTCTCCCCATGTGACAACTTTAAACACAACACAGTTCATGGAAGCTTTAGTTTGTGGTTTAACATTTCTAGATGCATAACACACCAGGTGTGCCGTTGTATACACGCATAGGCCATCCGCCATATACGCAGCAACGCCACTTACACACTTATCTTAATGAACGTGGGAGCTCATACCTGCTGCGTCGCTCCGTGAGTCCGGATCAGGACCGTGTCCGTCCCGCTGGAGCGCGAGCAGCTGCCGGAGTCTGCGTCTGTGCGTCCAGCAGGGGGTGCTTAGGGTGCCCTGATGTGGGGGTACTGAGGGTGTCCTGCTGAAGAAGATGCTGAGGTTGTCCTGTTGCTTGGGGTACTGAGGGTGTCCTGCCGCAGAAGGTGCTGAGGGTGTCCTGCTATGGGTGCTGAGGGTGTCCTGCTATGGGTGCTGAGGGTGTCCTGCCGTTCTGCGGCTGGCATCGAGGGAGTGGAAATCCATCTATCGTCTGCCACATTAAAGCCCCACTATGTAACTTTTTCCCTGTAGCGCCCCCTTCAGGTATTTAAAGCCCCACTATGTAACTTTTTCCCTGTAGCGCCCCCTTCAGGTATTTAAAGCCCCACTATGTAACTTTTTCCCTGTAGCGCCCCCTTCAGGTATTTAAAGCCCCACTATGTAACTTTTCCACCTTAAAATAACAGCTTGAAAAAAATTGTGCCGCTACAATGACTTTTAATATGTTGATTTGCTCCTCCGCCACTGCCATCGGGGGTCCGTGGCCAGAATACTGCTGAATGTAAGATGGTTGGGACCGACCCGGTACTTCCGGCGGAAGTAGATCAACTTGCTGTCTGGCAGCTTTACGCGACGTCTTATAGTGCCAGTCCACGCTCACAGGTGACTTTTTATTTGCTCCGCTACGCGACTCGTAGAGACGGAGTGACATGCTGCTGTGTTGAACACCGGGCTGCCGCTGATCAGCGGCAGAGAGTCGCGTTCAGCGGCAGCCCGGTCGCGATCAGCTGGGAGCAGACGAGCCGGAAAAGCCATATATGGCTCGAGACCAGATGTTAAATACCTGAAGGGGGCGCTACAGGGGAAAAGTTACATAGTATCGCTTTAAACATAAGACATTTGAAACACTCATGCTTCATCTCACTATTGATTCTGCGTTTGATGACTCCCCCAAAAGAATATGAACCATGAACATCAAATAAAGGAGATCAGAAGGTTGATACTGATACATTATAATGTAGACATGATATAAAGGCAGGCTGGATACATTTAAATGTATTCATCAAACAGAAACGTGTAATACTCTTCATAAGTCATTTGAAAGACATTGGTTTGGATGAATGTGTAATGTGCAGCAGCTTCATCTTGATGTGGGTTGATTTGACCGTGTGAACATCACAAAGTTCACATACAGCCTCCTGATAACATCGTAACAGATTCATGCACACACACACACACACACACACACACACACACACACACACACACACACACACACACACACACACACACCACATTACAGTACGATGATGCCACTGATGTTTACATCACTACTTCCTTTCTCATGGGAACGATGAAGACCATGATTATGATATGAGAGGCATAAAGGAAGTTCCTTTGGTTTTGGTTTCCAAGTCCTAATCTTCTTATTGTGTGATATGAATAAAAGAAATGTGCTAGATAGAGTTCAAATAAAATGTTTTGCTTCATTTTGATTTTCCAGCTGACTTGCTTTTCATGTCCAAACGTTTGACAAAGGTCCCTTTCATAATAAAGTTATAAAAAAAGAATTTCCTGTTTATGTTAGAGGTTGTATTAATAACAGAGAGCACCCAACTCAACAATAGTGACTGATAGCAATGACATCATAGTTTTTACATGTAATAGTGTAACTAATGCAGCTTGAAAACCACCCCCTGGAATGATAGAGCATCCCTGTGTTTCTCTCTAAACAGATGGAACCAGACGACTTTATAAAGGAAGAATATTAGGGGAGTGAGAGGCAGCTGTCTCTTGGCAGATACTATTTGCTAAAAGAAGGAGTCATTTAACCCTCCTGTTACCTTCAAATGTACTAACATCTTTTACCCCTGGGGTCAATTTGATTCCAAGAGATTTCCGAGAGAAAAGTATTAAAATTAATATTGTTTCCCAAGTTTAAGTGTCAGGTACTTTATGTTTGTTTGTTGACTACCTAAATAGCCTAAATAGCCTTTTAAATAAATAAAAAAGTTGATATCTTGCATATGTTTTACAGGGTCAAATTGACCCCAAATAACACAGATGGGTACAAGTTGTGTACAGGTCATTGAAAACATATCATATAATTTTATGTTTTCCCAGTTGTCCCCCATAAATTAGGAAAAGTCATGAAATATGAATAAAAAATAAATATGTTAATCATTTTTTTTTAAACGTTAAATATTGAATGGGGTTAAATTGACCCCAAAGGTTACAGGAGGGTTAATATAAAGTGTTTCTTGGTCTAATTTAATCTCTATCAGTACCATTTTATTTTCCTTCCACCAGGTGGAGCCCCAGACAGCGGCGGCCTGTTCCATCCCACACTGATCTCTGTTTCTAAAACTTCCTCCATGACATTTAAACGGTCCTGAAATGATTCCCTCAAACACACTCCTTTCTACAAGTTTATTGAACGTTTTACTACAACACAATGGTTCACATACAATACAGCATAGTGATGAGCCTATATATACAGAGCTGTGATTCTTCACATAATCATGATGACGCTACAGTATAGGCATACGGAAATAAATTAAACAAACATTTCTCTGGACAAAGTTAGCGTGTACCTTTTTCATTTTGCTATGTCCTGGCACGCTATTTTACTTACAAGATTAACAATATATAGCACATGTATTTTAGATATGTTGAAAATCAGACAGTGGAACAGAAGGTGACAATATAATACACATTCCCCCCTCCTTCAGATTTATTTAATACATTTAAAACATGATGCCAAATAGAGGGACTGCTTGGACACGTACAGTAGGGTTTGACCAGAGGGAATTCTTCTTCTTCTTTTGGGGATGTCACATGCTGGAATGGAGATGCTATACACTATGTATAAAATAAAGTTAGGTCTGTAGATCTATCGTCCCTTCAATCTGCTGAGCCTCAAATAACACACCCTGACCTGAATGTACATCAGCACTTGCATGGTTTTAACTCTATGAGGATGATGTATGGCGATGACCCATGGTGGCTGTGATTGTGAATGTGAAGCCCTGAGATGTTGTTAATGCCAGTGAAGACCTGTCATGAATGAGGCTGATAAGGATCAGACAACCTTCACTTAACATACTAGGGTCCTATCTGGGCTCACTGACACATAGAACAAGTCCAGTCATGCAATGAAATACACTGAACTGTAACATTTAAGATGTTGTTTCTCAAAAGCTGTTTGGTTGTCCTGCTCGTTTCCTTTAAGAATGACACACTTTTGGTCGAATATGTCCTTCAATTCAGTGACTCGGTTTGTCCAAACACATTGGCAACCTGAGACGTGCTAGTTTCTTCTATCCTGATTGGCTGATCAGGATTTCTGACAGAAGAATAGCAGCACGACTTGGCAACCAGCGTACCCAAACGCGCCAGACTGGTGGCGGCTCAGCTGGGGACCCGTTTGTAGACACTCCCTAATCATCGGACTTCTTATGGTTCTGGTTGAAAAGCACTTCATCACTGAATAACTTACATATAGACTAAAAGGGGTGACTTCACTTACGTTTTTTGAAATTTGGATCACACAGTATGTTGATAGTGTTGCTTTAGATTGGTAGACAGAGGAGCGTCATGATTTCAGCCTTAATACCAAATAGTAAAATGCATCAAGTAGTATATAATCAACGTGGTATACCTCGACACGGCCAGACAAGCCCTGATGTCATGAACCCAAACCTTCTGATCCTCTGCTGCACTAGAATATTTTGCATGCACTTTCTCAACCCAGTCCAGATCCTGTTACATGGTGGAGGAGGAATCTGTGTATGAATGAACTTCAGGTGAACTACTGCTCTCATGAGAGCATTTAAATCTACCTACAGCTAATGGTGCTTTTTTTAGAGACCCTAAGTTCAGCGCCTATTGAGCGTCTGAGAGGATGTTAGTATACTGTAATAAGCGTATAATGAGTAGCTCTACAGATAATAATTACACATGTATGCTCATGACAGCGTGTTAGTTTGATGATCATGAGAAGTCAGCTCTTGTTAAGGCTCAGTATGAAGACTCTCAAGGTGTGGGCGCAAAGCAGGGGGAAAGCCACAAGAAATGGATGTAGGCAACAATACCTCAACGTGTAGTGGGATCATACCGCTACAACACCACAGCATCAAAGCAATTACAAAAGGTTTCTTGGACTCAGACCGTTCAGTCCGGGCTGGGTTTCCCTGACACATGTTGCATCTTCTGTTAAATTAAAACTAGACCCTAATGTGTTTTGTGTCATTTCTTTCAGTGTTTATGAACACAAAAGTCCAGTTTTACTTTGAAGGAGGAACTCTAAAGCATGGTAACCATGATCTCTCTCTCTCTCTCTCTCTCTCTCTCCCTCTCTCTCTCTCTCCCTGTGTGTGACATCTGTCGGAGTCGATCAGTGCGTTCACTCGCAGCATACCAACTCCTGAGTGGAATCAGGACACATGCAAAGATTTGAAAGCTAACCCGCCACGCGACATGCATGCAGCGTGTGGGTCTTCTGTTACAAGCTGGCGTTACGCACTATACTCTTATTTACGACAGAGAAAAAGGTCACGTCTGCCTACAGTATATGTCATCCACGTGATGCCCTAGAAGGTGTGTGCAGGGGACGGTGGAGGCTGTGCATTCACACACACAGTTGCTGGTCAGAAACCTCTACTGGAGTATACAGCACTATTATTTACAACATGTGTGTCATCATCGGGGATGGAGTCAGCCCTGTTTCACTTCAACCACCTCAGGAGGTCATCAGCATAAGTGATGTCTTGTGACAAATTGATGGGTCAAGAGATAAAAAATTATTAAAAAAGGAAAAGCAATTCTGATTCAATTGACTTCCTGTAGTGGCTGAACTGGAAGGGACTGGACCTCAAAGCCGAGGGGGCGGTCACCGTCGGAGCAGGAGGGGCTTCATTAAGTTTGAAAGCGACAGCTACAGCTCTTCTTCATCGTCATCTTCATCAGAGATGCAGTGGAGGGACGGGGATACGGGCTGCATGCAGATGGGAGAGGAGGGTCCGTGGACGGATACAGTGTTTGGTCATCTTCTGGAGAGAGGCAATAAAAGGAAGTCAGCCTTTGGAGAAATACAGAAATCTGTGAACATTTCTGTTGAATGTTTTATAATGTTTAATGTTAAAGAACCGTCTCAATGTTGTTGTTTTTTAACGACTTAAAGCAAATGTGCTCTGCAGTTATTGCCACGCAGACACTGGTTTCTGGTTCACGTCAGTTTTTTAAGTAAATCAATTTGCAGTGACTTTCTCTTCTCTTGCGTGACACAGGGAACCCCCAACCCATTGAGGCTTTTGCCAGCAGCTGCACAGACAAAGAGGATTTTAAAGTGTGTTAATCACCATGGCATTAACTTGCAGCGGTCTCCTGCTGAATGATGAAATGCCTGTTTGAATCATCCACCTCGGTGCCACAGTGAACATCACTTCTGTTGATGAAACCCAACACGCATTATACAACTGAACTGATAACAACAAGGTAATAATCGATTTATTCCAATGTAGTCTGAAGTTAAAGTGAATGAAACAATAAACAGCTAGCTGGCATCCTCACCTGTTGTCATTGATGTCTCTCGTTTCACTGATTTTGTTACCTGTTGGAAACAAAACAATAGTTTGATTTTATTGATCAAAAATAAGTGATCATTAATTTATCCTACATAATTGAAAAGAACAGAACTATCAAGTATATCTTGTGGTAAAAACAGATCTGAAGTCTGTGTGCATGTCCTCTTGTGCTTACCGTTTTCAATGTTCAGAGGGAAGGACTCCAGTATGTCTCCAGTGTATCGGCCTGCTCTGTAGCCCAGCGCTGTGGACACTCTGTGTGAAACCCCACGGAGGAAAAACAAAAAGAGGTCAAACATAACCGGGCCTTCTCGGCAGCCGCACGCCCCTCAGGAACGCTCTCCCCATCCACATCCAGTTTGTTTTCCTTTCTTTATGTTACTGTTCCTGTTTGTTCATTTGGTCTGCTTTCTTTTTGTTTTGTTCTGTTTGTCTCTTGTTCCCTGTAAAGCATCTTTGGGTATTTAGAAAAGTGCTATAGAAGTCCGAATTATCATCATTATTGCTATAATTATTATAATTATTATAATTGTTATAATAATAATAATAATTATTATTATTATTATTATTATTATTATTATTATTATTATTATTATAAGCACAGTGGGATGCTTTACAAGGGAGGGAGACTTGTCTGGACCAAAAATCCCAAAAGAGTCAAAAGGAACACAATGTTAAAGCAATGCTGCATCCAAAAAGAAAACAGCCTGCCGGTTGAATACTGAAAGGACAAATTTTTGGATGAATGACCGCTGTCATCGGGCATCTGTCACTGAAACCAGTGTGAGGAGCGATTGAAACTCACGTGTTGCTCTGGACAGAGTTGGGGTTGCAGTTGCCGCTGGCGGCGCTCGGCTGTGTGCCGCTGCTCTGGAAGAGAGCGTTGCTGTAGGTGTTGGCTTGTTCAGTGGCCCGGATGTAAGTGTAGAACGGGTTGGTGGGAGAGCAGACGGGCAGCTGCTTCGGTCTCACCGGCTTGGCTGTCAGGAGGATAAAGTAATGCACAACTATGATGAACATTACTGCAGACCATAGAGGTTAAATAAAAGAAAGCCAGCTCAAATGTGTTCACTTCAGAGAATTCCAATACTCAGACTTTGACATGAATCAAATGAGATAGCGTTGCAGTACCGATCTGTGCTGCGTGTGGGCGCCTCAGGGCGCTCTTTGCCCTCATGGCATCCTTGATGCGGTCGACCTCCTGCTGGTAGCGGCGGCGGTCCATCATGGCGCCCTCCTTGGCGTCCCTCAGTGCAGTCTCCAGGGCCTTAACTCTCTCAGCAGTAGACCGAAGACGCTTCTCCAACTTTGGAAGCTCACAGCGCAGATCTGCATTGTCACGTACCAGCTGGAGGGGGAGGAGAGAGGGAGAGAGACATCAGATGGGAATTGGAATATACATTTTAAAAAACAGTAACATGATGCAATGTAATTAAGTTGTCCAGCACAATTTGCATTTGTCTCACCTGTTTGTGAACCTTTGTAAGTTGGTCCAGGTTATTCTCAAGAAAGGAAATCTTCTGCTTCTGGGTGCAAGACCCCCCACTATCATCAGGCTCCATTTCGGAACTCTGCAGAGAGGAAGACAAAAAACAAAGATGAGAAGATGAACACAAAGCGAGGTCAAGGAAGAGGTTCTATATTTCACTAATGCAGAGTAAGTGTTCAGAAATTCCAGTGACCAGGGATTATTACTGGGAGAAGACATTTTTAAATGTCCACCTTATCAGATAGTAAAATATACAGTAACATGTGGCAAACACGCCCCTTTTAGACTAAAAACGAGACCTTTAAGATTTTTAAGTCGGATCGTTAGTCCACTAGTCTTCACAACAATTGAATGTCTTTTTTTTAAAGTCAACGGGATAAGAGATATGCTTCTCCACCTTGTGTAATTTTTATCAATGGGTATTCTGACCACACAGTTTCCTTATCATGGTTTAGACACTGCCTTCTCTCATCATCTTGAAGCTGCTTACTTTTTTAACCCGCGACGTGAGGTCTTGAACGAACAGCTTGCGCAGGTTGTGGAGGGTCTGGAGTTCGCGGGCCTGGAAGACAGACGGATGGAGAGGTTAGGAAGAACATTTTCTGGATGGAAGACCTTTGTCTTTTTAAACAAAAGAAAGAGAGCAGACTGAGGCAATACAAGAGAGAGACAGAGTCTCAGCAGGGGTCAATGTTTCAGAAGAGACACATTGACAGGTAGAGGTGTATATTATACTCACGACAGTCTCCTCCAGCCCTTTTAAGTCTTGTTTGGTCTGCTCATGGCGCTCATGCAGGAATCTGACAGAAACAGCAAAACCATCATTATAAGACAATATGTATTCAATACGTATGCGTTGTTTTAAGGGCCCTGTGCTAGAATTTAACAGAAAAGAGAGCGGACCATATCAATTCAATACTGTTTTCATCATCTCTATTTAAATAATTTCCCATCAAGCTGCTAGAGTAATAACGTGTGAGAAAATGGACGTCCACAACACTTACGAGAGCTCCTCCAGGCGCTCACTCTTGGTGGTGTCCTGAGTCTTCAGGCGCTCAAAGTCGGCACGGACCTGAGCGAGCTCAAGCTCCAGCTTGAAGTTACGACTGAAGACGTGAAGCAAAAGCACAAAAAGAGACAGGGAAAGGGAAGAGGAAAGGGAAGAGGAAAGGGAAGAGTTGAATGTACAGTAAACCTGATTGTTCTACCGACTTTTGTACATGCAAAGAATAATGTATGAAAAGATGAGTGCAATATTGTCAATAATAATAACTTTGTATAATACGTAATAGTAACATGATAATTCATTATTTATAAATGGAAAGTACTGATTAAATGGTCACGCACTCGGTGAGCTCATCAATGATCCTCTGCTTCTCGTTGATCTCATCCCGCAGGCGGGCCAGCTGCTTGTGATGGAGGCCGCGGTGAGACTCCCCCTGCTGACGAGAAACCTTCTGCAAGGGGAAAGAGAGGCTGGCGTCAGCAGGGGGAAGTACAACATGAATATAGAATAAAAAGCCAAACAATTTGTTTGAGATTATTCTTTGAGGAGCCTTCAAGACAGCATAGTTTATCATGTCATCCCAAAAAATGGAACAAAGGAGGCAGATCTGAAAATGAGTACTTTGCTTGTAATTCATTCACTTCTCACCTTCACATTTCCGTCCTCTATCTCACCCTTCTCTCCATCCTTCTCCTCAAGCATGGAGTTATCTGGTATAAGAGAAAGAGAAAGAACGCATTGACCACAGACCGACAGCCTCATTGTCACGATCCAGAGTTGTTGTGTCTTATTTCCTGTCTTATTTTGAAGTCCCTGTCTCTCGTGTCCTCTGTTTCCCTGCACTTCCTGCCCCTCTGATTGTCTGCCATGTTCCTGATTGTTTCCTCCTGTGTGATTTCCCTCGTTGTGTCCACCTGTGTCTCGTTCCCCTGTGTCCAATCACCTGCACTGTCCCTGTCTATTTAAGATAAGATAAGATAAGATAATCCTTTATTAGTCCCACCGTGGGGACATTTCAGGATCACAGCAGCGGGTGAACATTAGAGCATCAATACAAATAAAAGATAAAAATAGAATACGAAACACAATGAAAATACTAATACTAATTATACAGAGGCAATACAACTGCAAATAAAAAATAAATAAAATGTAAACCATGTTTGATTTGATGAAAATATGTTCTCTTCCACGGTTTCTCCGACAGTCAGGACAAACTCAATAAAGAAGCTCAATAAAAAACACTTGCCCCATTAAGTGTTGTATCGTGAACCTACAGTGTATGTACATTTTGACCTTTAAGTTCATGTCAAAGTTCCCTTAAGGAATGTCAAAGTTCCGTTTCCGACTGTCAAAGTTCCGTTACGGAATTTCAAAGTTCCATTTCGCATTGTCAAAGTGTCCCATTCCCGAGTGTCGGTTCGTACTGTTTAGTTCGTCATAGTTTGACCTGTTTTGAGTAAAGAGATTACATTTTCTGTGGAACGTTGCTGGCGTTCGGGTCCTATCTCTGGCTACAACAGACCATCCTGACACTCATAACATTGTAATGCAAGTCTTAAAAAGAGGTTGGCTAAACTATTCTGTATAGTTATATATTGTTGGTGTGTGTGTCAGTGTGTGTGTCTGTTACCCTGCTCTTGCAGCTTGGCCAGCTCTTCGCTCAGGGAGTCGTGGCTCTCCTCCAGCAGCCTCTTCTTCTGCTCCACGCTCTGCATGTACTCCGTCAGAGAGCGGATCTTAGCTTCATGCTGCACAGGGAAACATAAGATGTTAAAAAAAAACAGCTCAACTAAACTCTAACAAGAGACTAATTCACGCGTCTGTTCATCCCTTCCACGTCTTCCGTCCCTCACCTGAGAGATGAGCAGCTGGCAGGAGGAGAGCTCCCTCCCGGTCTCCTCCATCTTGCGGTGGCACTCCAGCTGCATGTTCTCCAGCTGGCGGCAGCGCTTCACCATGCTCTTCACCTCAGACTTGATCTTGCTGATGTAGAGGCGAGCCACCGTGAACTCCTCCTCGATCGCACCGCTGATCTCCACCGGCTGAGGGGGAAAAAAAATAATTCTCTTCCACGGTTTCTCTGACAGTCAGGAAAAACTCAATAAAGAAGCTCAATATTATAAATATAATTAAAAACGTATTTATATGGAAGATGTATGTGTTAGTATATATATATATATATATATATATATATATATATATATAATTTTTTCTTCTTCTTTATTTTATATTACTTTTCTGATTTATTTTGATTTTAATTTAGGATAGGAATTTATAAGCATTTTTTTGCTTCTACCTATACCTTTTCAGTCTTTCTCTTTTGTATATTATATAGGATAATATTGTATTGTCTTTGATTTGATTGACTGAATAAAATACACAAACAAAAATACACAAACAATAAAAAACACTCACCCCATTACGTGTTGTATCGTGAAGCTACAGTGTATGTACATGTTGACCTTTAAGTTCACTTTTATTTTTATACTTCCAGCATCCAACTCACCAGCTTGAGCTCCCCGTTGCCCACTATATTGCTGAACTCGCTGAGGTCCCTCATCAGCCCGTTGAGGACGTCAGCGATGCGTTTCCTCTGCTGCCCGCTCACTTCCTGCATACGAGACAGCTCCGCCTCCAGCTCCATCAGACTGGCCTGTAGAGATAGAAAGAGGACGCAGTACGGATCAGTGAACAGCAAGCAAGTGAGTGTCCTTCTGTTCCACCTCCTCTCTCTAATGGGAGCTTTCCATCTGTAAAGCTCATTCACAGCATTCCTCTTCAAACCTACCATTTTCTGGGACAGTTGGTCGGCCAGCAGCTGGTTCTGCAGCCCTTTCTCCTCCACCTCCTGGCTCTTCTGGTCGTAGTTGATGGCCAGCTCCTCCAGAGCTTGCAGCACCTCCTTCACCTCGGCCTTGGCGCAGTCGCTCTCCACCTGAAGCCTGCCGAGTTCAGCCTGGACCTTGTCCCCGTCGCCTTTGGAGGAGGCCAGGAGCTGGAGGGAGGGAATGAAAAGAGAGGGAGACAGATGAGGATCCTCTGTTGAGACATGTGATAATTATCATTTGGTCCAGTCCTCAATTATGAAAGTTGGAGCTTGGTATTAAGTCTACATTTAGACTAGCTAAATAACCTCTCAAACATAGTCTGTGTATGCATACAGTGCGTATCAATCTGTGTGAGTTTGTGCTGACTGACCTCATCCTGGTCCAGCATTTGCTGCTTCAGTTTCTCTCCCAACTGGCAGTGCAGGTTGATCTCATCATCCTGTGTAAACATTAAATTATCATTAATACCAACCTCATTGTCATCCAGACTCCATCCCCCGCATGTGTGTATGAATGTATGTGACACAGGAAATGGTACAGGCTTTCATTTGCCTTATACGTGAATGTTTTACAGGTATACATCCATAATTACATGAGAGTCTATATTTCATCATAAATAACATTTGCACAGTGCTCTAGAGGTGTAATGACTTAATGTACAGGCAAAAAGTGTCCATTGTATGTTTGGACCTTGTCATCCAGCTGCTTGTACAGCTTGCGGATCTCCTCCTCGTACTTCTGGCGCTCCTCCTCGGAAATGCGGACAACGATGGAGGAGGTGTCGTTGTCCAAGACGGGACGCTCCTCCACCGTCTCGAAGCGGGTCACCACATCCTCCGTGGTCTGCTCCGTCTCAGGTACGTTCTCTCCTGAGGGGAGGGATCAGGCCACGAAGAGGATAGAGAATCGATAACATCAGGATGAGGAACTTTTGTTTATGATTTCAGAAAAACAGTTAGTCATGAAACACGTCATGTGTCTCACCGTTCCTCCAGCGGTTGAGCTCAGTCTCCAGCTTCTGGATGGTTTCCTTCAGAGTTTTGTTCTTCTCCTTCTCCTTCTCAAACTTCTTCTTCCACTGCTCGGCCGTCAGCTCCAGGTTGATGGAGGCGGTGTTCCTGATGGTCTTGGCACTGTGGCGGAGGAAGGCAGAGACAGAGAGACACATGGGGGACACATGGGGGACACATGTGAGTCAGTCTGGTGGGAATGGACTGATGAGCGGTGTTTGTGTTGCATAACAGTTCTTCAAAACCCAGCTGGATGTTAGACAAACAGTTCAAAGGTCATCTGACGGTCATGAGAGGAAACAACTACATACATGACAGTTATAATGCCAGATTCTTTTAATATTTGGTGAACTTGAGCCTTCTGACCTCTAGGCATTGTCCTTTAGCATCTGTATCAGCCTTGTTTGGATTTGAGATCATGCCCATAAAAGTTCATTCCTTTAATTTTCTTGCAGAAAAACATTTTCCGCATGTGAAAAGACTTAAAGGGGTAGATTATCATGCTCATGTACACTACAATTTATTTCCATAGCCACACTTGGCTGTTTCCACAAATGTATTTACCGTTGCCCGAACATCAGAGTGGACTTGGTCTCCGCGTCGTTGTAGCTGGAGGGAGAGCAGCAGATGAACATGGTGGTGCGACAGTTCCCTCCCAGGGAGTCCTGCAGGATGCGGGTCATTTTACTGTCGCGGTACGGCACGTGACTTTTCTGCAGGAGATAGAAGGATAGATGGAGAGTGGGGAGGTCGGAAGAGGACGATGGAGGAAAGATAATGAGGGAAGAAGGAGAGAGAACGAAGGGGAGAAAAAAAGATCTACATTAGGAGGCAACTTGGAAACAATAGAACGGCCTGATTTTGCACTTCTGCAGTGATTCATCAGCAGGTTATATTCTCAGAAAAAAACTTTCCCATTTTGGATTCAAACCAACACCCAATATGTGTCAAATGTATTTTTCCACATCCAACTAATATATTAATTGGCAGATTTAGTTTGGGCATTTGACAGCCAAACCATATGAACTGGCAGGAAGGAAATAACAGTTTGGGTGCTGGGCAGGATGAACTTCACTAACACGTCAAGAGGAGCGACGGACAGCTTCTCTACATGAGTCTGGATGAGTCAGGAGGGCCCAAGGACCCAAAGAGTCAGGGGCCCCGCATCACATGCAAAACGTCACTTGAGATTCAAAATGACCACGATGAAAATGACTGCATAGGGACTCAAAAAGACAAGGGGCCAAACAACCACAAGAAAACAGACATAACTTGCAAAAAAACTGCATAACAATTACAAAGAGACGCAGAACATCATCAAAAGGAGGCTGAATAACTGTAAAGTCTGTGCCACATGTGTACAATTGTCAGTAATGAGAGAGGAGTGATATTTGTTACAGCATCTGAACCTGAAGGTAACCTGGAGACATGTTTTAATTTAAGTTTCATCCTAAATTTCTACAATAAAAGTAATTTTCAGTTGTGGGAAAAGTATATATGTTAAACTATACTTAAATGTGAAAAAACTATTTTACATCAGCTCCTTAAATATCTCACATATTGGCTCAATACTGACATCAAATCATACAGGAAGAACTACCACTTGTCACTTTAGCACTGTTTAGTTGATCAATTGTACTTTAATGTGGATCTGTGCCTGTACATCTTCAGTCTCAGTTGTAAGACACAGGGTTGAGATAGCTCACCGTGCCCTCAGCCAATGCAGAGATGACATTTCCCAGAGCAGACAGAGACTTGTTGATGTTTTTAGCCTCATCCAGGACGGCTCCTGCAGCTCCAGTCTTACTGACCTGGGGGAAAGAGAGAGAGTCAGCAAAGAAATGACCAGCTGAAGAAAGCACACATGAGACATGGATGGAAAGCAGCTGATGTGCAGGTTGGGACTTGTTTATTTGTGATCAATCTTTCCCTCAGAGGGTCTTCTACCTTCTCACTGCCAGCCAGATCCACCAGGTACAGTTTCCCACACAGTTTCTGCTCAGTCTCCACGTGCTCCTGCTTGATGTTGATCAGGAAGATGCTGTGGCTGCGAGAACTGTGCTCGTTCATGTCTGCACAAAGAGAGGAAACAACCGTTGGTGGCACCACAAAGTAGAACGAGGCCTTGGAGCTTTTGACGTTATAATCTGTGTTTGAACCTACTTTGCTGACGCACAAGAAATGCACAAATGAGATCTGATCAAACTAGAGTAATAATGGAGCTTTCAACCTAAAAAGGGACAAATTCACCATTTAAACATGAAACATTTTGTTGTACGACACATTACTGCAGCAGAAGGGCATATTGTCATTTCACAGAGGTCAGAGAGATAACTGGCCACCCTGATCTAACAGCCCATCTTCCTCAGGCAGCAGGTAACTTCGGTTTCTCTGCAGACGTTATCTGCTCTGAGCGCAACATTCTGCAGCACCGTGCGTCCGCCAGGAAACAGAGGCGACCGCTGCTTGTGAACGCAGCCTCAGGCAACTCGGGTCCACTGCTGCATACATCCAGACGGTTTTCAAAGCTAGATTGTTGTAGGATTTGATTGTTTTTACATTTTTAGCATCACAATGTTTTGTATTATTTCTGCTCTCCTGAACAACCGTTATTTTTACTCTTGTAAATATTTTCTGAACAAGTATATCAGTACTTTATATGTCACAATGAAGAGATTTGTCCTGGGCTCCGTACTGAAATCCAAAGTCTAAACCCATCTCTGCATGCTCCTCATACAACCCCATTACGATGACGCTGTGTATTTGAAGTCATAGCGTTCAGGCATATATACATATGTATAGCTATTTCTCCCTTTGCTGCTGCAGCTCAGTGTTTAAAGTATGAGTTGGTCAGACACAATCCCATTGGTCCGTCTGGTAGATCTGCTGAGATGATTCACATACGCATTTTCCAATTTCTTCACCTTACATAAGACACAACAATCTCTGCAGATGACTTCTCCTTCTAGAATTAAACCGTTGACTGGATACAGACAGCCCCAAAGTGCACACTTTATTTTTAATAGGTCTATTATAATGAATAATGGTATTTCTAAATAAAGATTAAGTATTACTGGGCCTCTCAACTCATGACAATTGTAAACATAACCTATCATACAGGAATGGATGATATTTTTAAGTATTACTGTCAACACATTTTCAACAGCATATAGGTAAACAACGATTACAGATTGAGTTGTTGACTGTCTTTAAACTTATTTATAGTGCAGCCTTCTCTAACACGCTACACTTGACTTGACAACAACAAAATATTATTTAATTCATTATTAATCTAAATTAAATTTCAACCCTTTGCTGTAAATGTGGCATGATGCCTTTGGGTCAAATATGTACATGTTTGCATTTGACAACCAGTTTGTTAAATGTATAACATTTCTATGAGAAGGTAGCTTCCTGTTCTCTTTCAGACAAGCTAAGAAAATCGTCTGAAATTAACTTTTATGGAACTGTAATGTAACTAATTTGGTTGCAACTACAAATTAACATTCAATAATGAATCTATTAACTGTGAACAAAACACATGAAGTCATAGTGACTTGATAATTTAATAATGGTGAGCAACATTAATTTATACACTGAGTCATGCACTAGTGATTAGGGTTTGTACCTTTGTTATAAGGTGTTTATTTTTAAAGCGAGCTCACTCTGACCTCTGATTCATCTCTTATTACCCGCATGCTCCGACTATCGGAGCATCATAGTCAGGAAGCCGGACGGCAGTGACTCAGTTTAAAGTGACGAAGGACTCGCACTGAGAGGCAGTGATGTAACATGGCTGAAATGTACCAAATAAAGAGTATTAAATATACTTTGTGTTTCTAGTGAACAAGAATAAGAAGTTTTATGAGGGGCCATTTACAAACGCCATGCAATGGCTGACAATAAAAGGGAAGCCGAGTCATTCATTTTGCAAAAGAAATGGCAAAATCAACGATTCACGGTTTTGTGAAAATGTCACAGAAAGTCTGACGCGACGACGAACCAACATGCGTAGTGTTGAAGCACAAAATGCATTCTGAAGGAAAGAAAACGGCACAGCAAAGAGTCCCAAAGCCCATCTGGTCTCCTTCCCTCAGGGTGAGTCAGCACAAGACTCAACCAACATGTTGTGAAGGCTCGCTGCTCCACAGCGATACACGATGGGCCTCAACTGGAGGGATTGAAACTTATTCTTGATTAGAGAAATGTGTTAGTTGCATATGATCATTGTTTTTTTAGTATAACTGGCTCAAGATTTTGACAGCAAACCAAATTAGATGAATCCTCATCATAAAACATTGTAAGACAACTTCTTCTCTACGAAAGCATGTTTATAGATTTGATGTTGTGCAATCACTGGGTTAACTTGTAATAAGGTAACATGTAACATTTTTTAGCTGTATCGGTGCTATGATCAGAAAGCAGTTCATTAGACGAGCTGATTCTCTTTGTTGGGAATCATTTTATTGACATGATGTCTCCGGCAGAGTTTTTGTGCTGGTCTGTTATTCTCTTCAAACACAAAGTGACTGTCCAAAGCTGCTCATTACATGACACTAAATGCCATCTGACACGGTCTAGTTTATTTTTACTACAATGAATGGAGAAAATCATAGCCATCTGTAACACGAAGATTACATAACGTGACATAATAACACATGCACTGAGCTGTCACTTCACACATCAGTAACGGGATGTGAGCGCTGCTGCAGGCGCTGAAGAGGAGCCGGCTCTCAGCTCTGATACGGACGAGGAGGAACAACCTTTTGTATTCTGGATACCTTCATTTCTTTTTACAGGAAGCATTTGTCCCTTGGGATGTTTTTTTTCATATATATATATATATATATATATATATATATATATATATATATATATAATTTTATTTTAAATTCAATACTTTAAAATTTCATGTATACACTTTATATCCTTTGTTGCAACAACAATATTCTTAGATAAAGACTCACTGGTCACAGCAACGTGGCGGGCAGCTTTGCCCTCGTCAATCACATCCATCACCTCATCAGGGCTGGAGACAAAGCGCTCAGTGCATCCCTGAGGAGAGGAGAGAAGAGGAGAGGAGAAGAGGAGAGGAGAGGAGTCAAACAAAACAAAATGGCAGGAGAGGAAATGAGAGGAGAGGAAGCCATCAGAGAGACATAATATGAGTCAAATTCAATATCATGGATGTGATGAAGCCCACACACAGATTATCATCCAAAAACACAAAGCACTTTCACAAACCTTGACAAATGGCACCCTATTCTTATCCTCATGGACAGACAGGTTGGTCTTGGTCACTAAAATAAAAAGAGAGCAAATATAAAAAGAGGAAGGAAAACACTAAATAAAGGCATCAAATGACTATTCAAAATATGAACATGTAATTGAATATAATGCAGTAAAGCTCTCTGTATTGCTTTCAAATATGTATTCACTAATAAATCAACGTATCTCATTTAATAAGATCCCTGCTAAGTCAACACGTGTTGGCATTATTTACTCTTCTCTCCTATTTTTTTACATCTTTTTTTCAAGGGGGAAGTAAACTCTTTAAATGTGCATTTCACCTTAATTCATTAATCCATTTAATAATATTAATGTATAAACCCCAGGGCTTTAATAGCGCATTTATTAGTTTATGGAATTTATTAGTCTGTGGAAGAAAGGACATTCAACGGCCCACGAAGAGATCATTAACACTGACCATCCAGAAGGTCACGGATCTTGTCCATGTAGATTTCAAAGTATGAAACCTGTTGGAGAAGTAAAAGGGAAACAGGATGCTAAATTTAGAAATGTGTCATCATGAAAAAAGAAAGTGCATGATAGTTTTTGGGTTGAATTGTTTGCAGACAAAGGGGTAAAGCAGAACACAACACAAATATGCTACCTTGATGTGGAATTCAAGGTTTTCATCCATTGCAAAGATGTGATTGAAAATGTCCTCAGCGATGCGAGGAATGATCCCCATCTGGTGAGGGTCGTGCAGCTTGCCCTGAAACAGGAAGTCACAGATAAAGGCAGGAGTGAGATTGTGATAGCTGCGCGGGTTCATCAAGAACAACAGAAGAATCACAGTTTCTAGTGATATCAAAATAGTCTTTATGTAAATTCTGCAACAAACTCCCCAAAATGTTTGATGAATGTAGAGGAAAAAAACTGAAACAGAAAGAAACTTCCTTCAAAATAAAATCAGACATCAACCGGCTACTGTACCTCCATGGTGTGAGTCTTCCCGGAGGCGGTTTGTCCATATGCGAAGATAGTGCCATTGTATCCACCCAGAACATCTATGAGAAAAACAGGACAACAAATTATTATTATTATTATTATTATTAGAGCACCTTTTAAGCTGGGAGCACAAAGTGCTTTCCATACACAGCGGATCAATACCAATACACAATAAAATACGTAATAAAAACTGCTAAATAAAAGCACACAAATAAAAGACCATATACAAAACATTTACCTCTAAGGAAAATTTATAATTTTTGAAATCGGGCTGTACAAAATAAACTTAATTTATTTATGTAAAAGGCATATACGGTAGCAGGTGAAACTATTAAAATAAATTTAGAGCTTTATTTAAAATAAATGAAAAATTAAATAAATCACATTTATTATCAGGTGGATTGTCGTGAAAAATGGTGCCTTAAGTCCGGATTTAAAAGCGACAACAGAGTCAGCGGATCGCATGCTAACTGGAAGACTGGTTGAGAGCGGGGGGGCAGTAAAGCAAACGCCCCTAACCTGGAACAGCTCGCGGCGGATCAGAGAGGCATTTTGGCCAAATTGGAAGTAAATGCTCACTGATGAATTCTGACACCTGGCCAAGCAAAGCCTTGTAAGTAATGAGCAACATTGGTAAATGGATTCTAAAGTAAATCGTTGACAGACTGGCGCCAGAGTTCTGCATAGTCTGAAGTTATTACATCTGAGGAAGGTGAACTATCACAACAGTCCAGTCGTGAGGAAATAAAAGCATGAATCATTTTCTTTGTGTTGTTGAAAGATAACAATCATCTGATCTTAGAGCTATTCCTGAGTTGGTAAAAACATGATTGTACCAATTGTGTGTGCTATGTCCAAAGCGTACTGTCGACACCCAGGTTCAGTGACCTTAACGTCTGAAGAAAAGGGATCTAGCGGCGGCTGGAGGTGATCACAGAAATACATTTCTGTGTTGTGAGTTCAACTGCAAAAAGTCTGTGTATTCAGAGGGTTTAATGGAGGTATAACTTGTAATCGTCTGCATAGCAGTGAAGCGAGATGTAATGTTGCTGACTCATATGACCCAAAGGAAGCATAAGACCACAACACGGACATTTTAAATCATCATCCATACCTTTGACAATCTGCTTGGCGCAGGTGTTGTACACCTGCTCCTGGGTGGTGTTGGTGGGAAACACTCGATCGAACGCATAGGACTTCCCCTGAAAAGACAATGAACAACAACAAACAATTAACAAAAAACACCAAAGATAAAGAGGATTATGTTCAACTTGAGATCATGATTTTCAGTTTAATCACAGGACACTCAAATAAATCAAAGGAGCAGTATTTAATCTCTGATGTTTTCTAATCTCTTTTCTAGCAGCTAGTCATCAGGCTGAAATGATGTCATCGGTGTGAGGGGCCAGTGAGCGTCATCATCTGTGTGCACATGCCTGACCATTCAGAGAAATGAGAGATGAAATGAGTGAGAAGGAAAACAGACATTATAAAAATGTTGTTGTCAGTTTATAATTCAAACTGATTCAATAAAATCTCTATAAAAAAATAAATGAAATTACAGCCGATAGAACAAGAGGAGTCAGGCTTGTTTCTCAGAAAGATTATCTTGTATGAAAACTACTTGTTCACAGAAGTAGGTCAAAAAATACATAAAGATGAAGCTCCTACGCACTGTTTTAAATTACTGCAGAGCTTCGTAGAAAGCAGAGCATAACCGCACACTAACGTTCTTTGAGTTTTACATTGATGTCCGCCCTCAATTTGTGAGAGCGTTGGAATCTAAATCCAAAGGAATGCATTGTGCTTATTCCACAACTTGCCACCCCCCCAAATAAATCAGCTCTGACTAAGATACAAACAATCTTGCGTGAAACACGGACTGTAGCGAGTCAGCCCTGACAAGCCTTGCTGCAGAAATCAAACTATCAACCCCCTGAAATATACCGAATGCAACTCAGTAATATGAGCTGCCAGAAAAGGAGCAGAATGAAATGTTATTAACAAGTTGACTCATCGGCAGACGTCACGACAGAGTGATTTACCAGAGAGACAATGTTAGTCCCATGGGAGGGAGGGGGAGGGGGAGGGGGAGGGGGCACAAAGAGAGAAATACAAATGGTGACAGAGGAGCAAAGGAGAGACTTGGGTGAGAGACAGAGGCAGCTGCAAGATAGAGAGAGAGAAACAGTAGAATGATGAAAGACAGAAAGAGAGAGAGAGACAGACAGAGAGACGCCAGAGACATGGACAAGCAGGGCGGCCGGTGATGCATGAGCTCGCTGGATGACTATTGATCCTCTTTGTGGGCAATTAGAGAGATCAGTTTCTGACTCCACCGTTCATCGTCATGCTGAGAGGAGAGAGGAAGGTCAGGCTCAGGTGTTTCATTATTGCCAGAGAAAGTTTCAACATGACTCCTCACTCTGCTCACTGCGTTCATCGGCCTGAGAGAACCAACGATAACTATGTTTCTCCGTTTAGGACTCTAAGTGAGTTTGTCCCAAAGACTGGGGAAGGGGAAATCTCATTAAATAAATGATCTGAATTTATTTGAATAGACTTTCATTTTACATTTAGAACTGCAGTATACTTTCGGACCACATGGGGGAGCCTGAATGTGTGTTTTGTTCTGACAATATAGTCTCCATAGAACATTGAATGTGTTATGAAAGAATCGTTTTGTTTTTTTAAAGGAGAGTAAATAAAAAGCATGAGATAGCCTCTTGACCCCCCCCCCCCCCCCCATTGCCCCCAAAATGTATTTATTTGTATTTACACACGTATATGTTTTCAATAACACGTCAATACAACCAAGTTGATTCATCAAACATAGATATATTTTCTGGTTGGTTTACCTATTTAAGATAATAATAAATACAGTAATGTCAGTAAATATGGAAAAGAACGTTAATTTACACTCAAAGTCGGTCTTTTCAGAATTCATAGATAACACTTATTGGGAATTGGATCCTTAGAAAGAAAATGTGTGGGGAACACTGGAGTCCTTCCTCAGACACAACACATCGAACCAGAAACACATACGAGAAAGAAGAAGAAAGTATAGTCATTGTATTTGTCATGAAGGTATTGTTATGTAATGAATTTCTCTGAATCTAAAGTCAAAGTGAACCAAATCACTTATCTAATAGATATTGATGCAACACAATCTTCCTTGTTGTTTATCCATAACATACTTTGACATTAGTATTTGTATCCCTAATAATTGCGAAAATACACCTTACAATAATTTGATTTGTGTTATGACATCCTTTTTATTTTTAAGAGTGGGTTTTATACAAACATGAAATCGGTTGGCAATGTGTTGCAGTGTTGATGTGTGTAAATATATGTCTTCAATTGTGGCAAAAATGTAACTCAAGTGTCCTGAAAGTGTGAATGCTACGTTGGCATGTCTCACGTCGGTGTGTTTTATGAGGTGTGCTGCGTGTATCATAACAAGATGTTTCAGACCAGCTGATGCAGGAGGCCAGTTTGCGCACTTTGACAACACAACATGAACGTGTGCTTCGTCATGTTAAGGTGTGACATGTGCCTGTGCTGCATCATTACCATGTTTTGCTGGCCAGCCACGACCCACAATGACGAGTCGAGCTGATGATTTATTGATGAAGGGCCTGCATGCACAACAAAGCGCCTCGCGTACTCACCCCGACGAGGACTGTGTCATCGCTTTGGAATTTGGGGATGAACTGGTCCCCACGTACAATCTCCGACTGGTTGAGAGGACGAAAGCGACAGAGCACTTTGATGTTACACTCCGCCGGGACATCGGCCATTGCGCAGATTCAGGGAGGAGGAGGAGGTGGAGGAGGAGGAGGAAGGATGCTGCTTTCTGCTGAGCGCAGGGATGCTGCTGAGGCTGGAGGCGAACTGATCGCCGATCGGGCCGTCAAAATAAACGAGGGATGCGCGGTGACTTCGTCCTTCTACTTCGACACGACTCCAAGCTCGGTGGAGAGGTCGGACGGGTTTATCCAGACGAGCCGAGAGAGGATGCGATTGGTTCGTGCGCAGCTGGACGGTCTCTCCTTGTCGCAGAGAAGCAGGCGAAATTAGATGTCAAATCACAAAACGATCGCCTACATCATTAAAACCACCGACTGTGACGTTGCTCGCTGCTCCTTGTTGCTTTGTTTGACGCCGTCTTCCTCTCGAGTATTTGTTTTTCTTCCTCTCCTTTTCGGGTGCGGCGGTGGATGTGCGTCAGGCCGGTTGAAGGTGATATGCTGCTGGAAGGGCAGTGGGGTAAAGCTGCTGCTGATCGGCCTGTGTTGGATGCCACAGCGCCCTCAATCGGCGAGAACAGGAAGGGCGTGGTCTGCATCCGTCTCTTTAAAGTGGTACCCACCGCCACAGCATCATCTCCCTCGCGGGAAGGCGGAAACCAGAGGCCTGCGCGGCTGCGTCACATCCTCGCAGAGCAGTCAAGGATAACTTCATCCCTTTCTTTCTGTGACGCGGCAGCCGGGCCCGATGATGCAGCGGCTAATCTTAAAAGTCATACTTTAGCCCCTCTCTGATGTCACCCTGTATTTCTTGGAAGGTGTAACACACCATGATGGGAAAGCAGTGGAGATTATTGATTCAAAGATGAGTTTAGGAAGGAGCATCGGTGTCTGGTGAGATGGGATGATGCAGCACAATGTCACAACGTACACATCGCCGTGCCCTTTGTAGAAATACTGATTATACTGTCTTACTTCAAGCTAACAAATTCGGCCACACAACTCTGTAAATTAATTGTCAATAATCCTGGATATGTACCTGCATCATCAAATATACAATTGTGAGTTATGCTGTGCCAGATTTGCTAATTTAAGGTGTTTCTCAATTAAATACATACATTTTAAAGTTATCCTGTTAAAACAGGACATACATTTATCTCAAAACAACTTCCTTCATTTGAGGTATAAACTTGGATTTGTAATTCATTGAAGGTAAACAATACAAAACTAATCCAATGAAAATGACTAACTATGATAAACTAGCTATTGCAATTGTTAATAGCTGTTGTTGACAACTTCTTTGTAAAAAATATTTTCTTTGGCAGTAATTTAAGCTATCAAATAGTTGTTTTTATATTTATGGTCATCAACGTCCAACAATGTGTTACGCATGTTATTATAATCCTTGATGTGTGAGAGTTCAAAGCAAATTCAGATACAACTACATCATCAAGTTTCTCACATGCTTTTAGAAAAGAAATCAACACAGGGTACATTTTCTGTAAATAGTTTAATATTAAATAAAAAAAGACTCCCATATAAAAAAAGAAAGCTACAGTCCACAATTTAATCATCTTTTTTAAACATAAGTATTGAAAGCAAGGGGTAGAAGGAGAAAAATACTTAATTACAATTCCCAGAAAGTTCACAATTCATTGTTTTCTCTCTTGTCTCTTTCTCTAACAATATAAAATCAAAATAAAACACATTAACTGTACATATGTACAAATCTCCAAGTGTAGAAATTGCATAATCTGCTTTCTTTTTCACTTTCTTTATTCTTTTTCGTTATTTTTTTTAAATACAGCAAGAGATGCCGGGACTCTTGGGGCAGGGCAGTGTGTGGAGGAGAGCTCGAGACATGAGGAGACAGAGGGAAGAAATTACTCCAAATCCACAGAAACACTCAACAGATCTACGCAAGACGTCATTGCTCACTGTGTTTAGGTTATCCCGGCATTCCTTCGTCCAATCAAATGACATACTGTACTTTGTATGGACTCGGGATTCCTGAAAATATTAAATCTAAAAATTCAATACCTTTTCCAGACATGCGAGGAGTGGAAGTTTGAGCGAGTGTCAGATCAATGAATACAAAATAGTCTCCATCACACCAAAGCTTTGTGCAATTCTTCAGTGACAGATGACAGGATGTGAAATGCAAGTGGGTTGGCAAGATTTGACAAATGATGCTCAAACATTTTCGGACTTGCTCCACATCTACCTTGCAAGCGTCAACATCGAGATGTTGTCAGATGCACTCCATCAGTCTGTGACCTGTCGGGGTATCCCGACGTGTTACGTGACACGAGTCAAACGATAACTTTAAATTAACGTTTTCTCATTTCTAAACATGATTGGTGAAGTACAAATCCCAAAGGAGCGTCTCACAGGACACATGGACTCAGGATTAAATGGTATTTTTTGTGTGACCAGTGGCTCATGTAAACGGATTCATGAAACCTGATACGGTGAACATTATTTCCTTGGCTTGTCTCATACGAAAGATATTCTATATTGTGACAGAAAAGAAAACTCAAGTCTATTCCTTCTTATATTCTCTTCCAGCACCTTCTAAAGAATAAAAAAAAAAAATTCAAAACATTTCCTTGAAATACAACCACTGTGTGTCTCTGCAGAGAACGCGTTATCGTATAAACCGATAAGGTCTCGTTTCCTCAAATGACAATAACTTCCACTAACGGTCGGACAGTGAGGGGCTCAGCACTAGCACTGTTGTCCAACACACACTCTGACACATAAAAAGACACACACACATCCACACACGTACACACACACACACACACACACACACACTTTCAACAGAGCATCGTTCAAGTAGTTGGGCTTTATCCTGACTCACAGTTATACACTGATGAGAAGAAAACAGTACTCTTGTTTTGTGTGTTTTCTCATTGATATAATTCTAACAACAACCATAATTAACAGATCTCAGATCACAATGTCAAGCAACCATTATTTTGTGAACTAGACCTATGAGAAGACCGAAGTGAAAAAGTATCCACAAAATGTCTCTTAATTTTTTTTTTTATTCTTTTTTTTTTTCCACACATTTTTTATAAATTAACTTTTCTGACTAGAGCTCTCTCCTATGTGTTTTTTTCATAGTGGTTGCCATAACAATGGTTGACATGACAACGGCATAATATTAGTGCAGTGTAACAAAAAAAATAAAAAAAGGAAAAAAGAAAGACGGGTCTAAACGGTGGTGGAGATGGTGGAGGACGGCGGGGGGGAAGTGAGGCGTCGGGCCGCCTGTGGTTGGTGAGCAGCTCGGACTCACAGCTCCCTCCACCAATCACTGCCTCTGAGACCTGGCGCCTCGCCGCCTCCTGCCCCGGACCGACCTCTCCGGCTTCAGCAGGGCTGTCTGGAGCGTGACGGAGAGAAATAACAAGCACATCAGCACGATCAGACTCCAGCCCCCCTGTGGTGGAACGACTTCACCACCGCAGTCAGAACTGCACCATCATTCCCAGTATGGATCGATACTTGTTCAGATTCAATGCCACAACAACAATGCTAACATTATAATACTAAGCAGGTATGTTTACCACATTCATCATCTTTTGGCTAAACAAAGGTTATGCAGGAATATAGTAAAATAATAAAGTACTGAACAGATTCCGATGTGTTGTCCCGATGATGGCGCTGTATGAATAAATAAGTGATCACCGACATTATAACAATTCATCCTGAAGGTGAACATGAACGATGGGGTGGGCAAAACAAAAATCCAGACTGTTGCAAAGTACCAGTCACATTGCAGTGACAACAACAGCTGGATAAAAAAAAAAAAAAACAGGCCGTACCTTAATGTAAGACAGGTGGATTGTAAAAAGTAGAAGTAAGTAAAGTAAATAAAAGCAGTGAGTCTCACCGTGGCCTTGGTTTCCTCTAGTGCTGTAGCATCCATGTCTCTGAAGTCTTCTAACACATTCTGTAGCCTGGTGGGCAAAGTGACAGAACACATGATGCAGTCGTTATGTAACATCTTTGATTCATCGCCGTTTCAAGACCGACGCCAAGAGAAGCTGCACTGGAAATGGCTCTATAGGGGCAACTCCTTATCTGAGAATTGAACTGTTAGCAAGAACACTTACGTTTGTTTCCTTTTCCTTCCTCTTCTGGCTCCACCCGCTGCTCCCGCCTGATCCTAAGGAGGTAGAATCACAGTTAAAATCACAACGCCACATTCCTCCTCTGTAGTCTTGGTCCATGCCGTACTAAATCCTGGTGTCTCAGCAGGATAACTAGGCAGTCCCACTGAGAATATAGATATAGATATATACCATATAGAATCTTGTTTTCGAGTTGAAAGGAAACCGGAGACGCAGGTACTCACCCTTCCCGGTTCCGTCCGCAGCAACGTCCCAGCTGTCTCCTCATTGGGCCTCCCACTGCATCCATCCCTGGGACTGAGGTACCCCGCATGGGGATGATGCCCCTGCCTATCCACCCCCGCCTCCACATACGGGCACACAGCAGGCCCAGTACAGTCCGTTTTAGCTTCCTCAAAGTACATGGATGGGAGAGGAGGCTCGAGGTGGGTGTGTCCCACCACCATCACCGGTTTCCTTTGTAACGGTGACATGGGCCCATCGTCAGCGGGTTTGGGCGTCCCTTGGGCCGGGGAATGGGCCGCTGCTTCCAAGCTGAGTCGGGATAAGTCTGGGTTGCGGAGGGAACAGGCCCGACGTGGGCTGAGGGAGACTGGGGCACTGGCCTGGGGCAGAGTTTGAACTGGGGTATGGTGATCCACAGGGAAAGAAACCGGTGGTAAGGCACAGAAGGGTGAAGTGGGGTCGGACGGCCCCATGTGGGCCCTGCCTTCCTGCTCTTTCGCACTGACTTGAAGGAAGGACGTATAGATGGTGTCCATGAACGAGGTGTAGGGATCGATAACAGACCTGCCCTCGGATATCCGCTGTGGGGGTGGGCTGTGTTCTTGGGCCGGGGCTGAAACTGGAGCCGGGACTGGACTGGGTACATGGGGAGCCATCTGACTGGCTGGAATGTCTTCCTGTGGGGCGGGACTTTGCGTATCCTGCAACGACATTGGCTTGTCTCCTTCTGAGTGCGATGCAAGGTGTAGCTGGAGGAAAACGTAAAAGTAAAAAAAGGTTGAGGCAATTAATAACAAACTTAATTCAGTTTCGATTCAATTCAGTTAATTTGTATAGTCCAGTGTTTCCCCTACCATTATAACTGTAGTCCATTTTCACAAATTATAAATTTGCCTCAGAGTGCTTTACAATCTGTACACATAGACATCCCTGTCCCAAAACCTCACATCGGATCAGGAAAAACTCCCCAAAAGAAATGTGTTTTCTCATTGATGGAAAATAATCCAAAATCAATGTATCCACACTCTCATGTATTCAAATCCTGCAATAAGTGAAAAATAGGCTTACTTTTATTTTTGCACGACCTTGATCAAAGTCCTTCTACACTCCCATCCAATGCTTATTTTTTTACCTTTATATAATTTGATATATGTATCCGATTCACAGCTGTAGATCCAAATACTCAAAGTCTAGGTTCGAAAAAATGTAGTTTATTCATTCAGGGGATGTGAGATCCCTGGACAGAAGATGTCATACGTGTACAGATTCTTCTCATTTTTAACCGGTGCTGATGGTGGTCTTGGGCTGTACAAATATATCTGATATTTAAAACTGAATTTAAATTGAACGACCCACTAAGCTACAGGCCAGTTACCTACCTGTAGGTTGTTAAGCAAGTTGAGAGCTCCATCAGGCCCGTGCAGCAGAGGCATGCCCAATGCAGAGGTCTGCACTGGGGGCAGGAGGATGGACCCCGCGCCAATCCCCAACAGGTTGTGGAGTCCTGCGATGCCAGAAAGATCTCCTACAAAGATTGTGTATAAGTTGCACTGATTTAATGGAGTCCTGTTACAGAATACCTGCATTGTTTTAAGTATTAATAATAACAACAGTTGGTAATTGTGGCTGGTATAATTGAATTTACTCCAAACATAGAGGGTGTATCCTTTATAAAGAAATGACTCACCTAACACAGCAGAGTTAAGCAAAGTGGGCAGTAACTGTTGGAGGAGGGGGTTGTCTTTGCCTTGGAGAGAGAGGGGGATGAGGGTGTCAACACCAGCATCAGTAGGTACCTTTGAGAATGGAGTACAGTAGAGGACCGAAGAGGAGTTTAGTTTCAGGAAAACTAATGACAAGAGTGAAACAAAGACGAAACAAAAGAAGAAGGTAGAGATGGAGTCAGAGAAATACACACTTGCAAGATGCAGGCAAATTCGTAACATCTTTTAAATAAAACATATTTGCAGAAACATGTGCAGTCACACCTGAAGTACATTAAAATAGACATGCTGTACCCAACCCCTGGCAAAAAGAGGAGGCCTACATTAAAAAACAACACATTTTGTAAAGGAAAACTGTTGAAGGTTTTTTGAGGAAAATAAGATGAATTAATGCAGGGAAAACAATGGAGGAGTTAAGGAAATTAGTGTCTCGGTTTTTCTAGGGAACCTTAAGGATGCTCAGAGGAAATGACTCTAGGAGATAAGGGAGCCTACCTGAGGTTGGGAATGTTGGGTTTGTTGTGCAGAAGCTAATTGGGTGTGGGGAGATGAGTGGAGTTCGGCAGAGTTCAGGGCAGCGGTGAGCAAGGCAGGGCTGAGGGGCAGGAAGGCAGCGTGGGGAG
Source organism: Liparis tanakae (assembly GCA_036178185.1). NCBI lineage: Eukaryota > Metazoa > Chordata > Actinopteri > Perciformes > Liparidae > Liparis > Liparis tanakae. Next base: position 18,099,317 of record CM070097.1, on the reverse strand, counting down.
GAGGGAGAGTGCCAGAAAGGAGCAGAGACTGGAGGGCTTGGAGAGAAGCCTCGGCTCCTGGGGGGAGGGGGAGAAGGCCTTGGGCCACCTCCAACAGCCCCGCCCCCGACAGGCTGGATGGATCCAGGAGGCCGGAGGTCTTGTCCAAGGTGAGGCCCTCCAACGTGGTGGTGAGGTGTTGCGACTGCTGTAGGGGAACATCCAGGCTGACCTGGCTCAACTGACCTAGGCCAGAGAGCGGTAACAAAGGCCCCTGCTGTTGCCCGAGCAACAAGGAGGCCATGATCAGAGCCTGGAGGCTTGGTTTTTCCGTTAGCCCTAAATCAGCTTCCTGGCCTGGGTTGGAGGTCGAGCCTGGAGGTGGGAGAGGATTTAGCAGCCCCAGAAGGTTTAGGGGCAGCTCCCCATGTGCGCCGCTCAACAAGGGCAACAAGGTAAACAGAGGATTGTTGTTCAACTGCTTGTGTTGCTGATACTGGTTGTGCTGCTGAGTCTCTTGTTGGTGTATTAGTTGCTGCTCCGATTGCTGCTGCTCTGCGAGAGTCTGTGGTGGTTGCGGTGCGGCGGCAGGGGGTATCTGTGCATGTTGCCCTCCCAACCACATCCCCCCTAGGGGCAACGAAGCCAGGACTGTCGGGTCCAGGAGGGACGGTAGGCCTCCTGTGGATGACAGCAACTGAAGCAGCTGCTCTTGGTTCATGAAGGGGAAGGCCTCCGCCAGAGGTAAGGGAGAGGTGGAGTCACCCCCAGCTGAAGGTGGATGAGGGCTGTGATTATCCCCGAGACGAGAGAAGATCGCTGGCCCGGGGCTCGTGGCTACTGGAGGTTTGGTCACTATGGAGACCCTCGGGTCGGCACATCGAGACTCATCTGGCCCTGTGGGAGAGACATGAAGCATTTACATCAGTCCAGGCTGACTTACACATCGTATACAAGAGTCCTTGAGCCGGGCAGTTCGCTGGTTTATACACAGGATTTAAATTTGGTGATTGGCTGTAAACGGCATTACATTTACAAGACAGCCAAAGCACATGAATAAACATGTGCACACGCATCGATACCCAAAGAGGGTGAACCGCGCGTACAGATTTGGACCCACAAGGCTTCAATTAAAAATGACACACAGTTCATATTAAAACAGACTTGACAGCGCTAAAGTTGCAAGACTTTCTTGATGTCTATATGGTTGCATTTTAAACACATTGCAAAGCTCTCCAAACAATATTACATCAAACGTTATGGTTTCATTTACACTACACACATACTGTCTATATTTTATTTAATTCTACACTGCTGTATAGAACACACACATATATATATATATATATATATATATATATATATATATATATATATATATATATATATACACACACACACACACATGTATTTTATATTTCACTTTGTATACTTTATGCACAGTCACTGTTTCTTTCTTTCTTTCTTTCTTATATTTATATTTTATTCTCGTGTGTTTAGTTTATTGGTGCTACTGTGTCGACAAAATTCCCTTTGGGGATTAATAAAGTATATATCTATTCTATTCTTCAAGACAAAATACACACTTCAGACTTTAAATATCCTCACCTGCAGTGGGATTTCCTTGAGAAGACATCCCACCGTCGGTGGTTCGGTCAGAGGAGCTGCCCTCCTCTTGGGGTGCGGTGGAGGATGCTGCGAGAAGGGCCAGGACATGGTTGCTAAGATCAAGGGGCTTCGGGGAGCTGGATATCGCCATGGAAACACTGCCTTGAGAATTACTCAGGTCGAGTGATGAATTTATGCTTTTCGTACCGATCTCTGTTGCCGCGGTGCCCCGTGGCGAGGTTTCCTGCAATTGTTCCTGGGAAACAAAGTCTATTGTAGGAATGTGATTCTCAGTTTGTTGATGCTTGTCCGGAGTCGGGAACGCATTCCAAGACGGGCTGTAGCTGTTGTGTGACGCTAAACTCGAGTTGGGCAGTGTCGCTGAACAATGTCTCAGGAGAGGACTCGACCTTGTGGACTGAGGACGCGTTGGAGAGTGCACCGATCGGAACTGAGAGGAAGCCGGGGGAGGAGAAAGAGAGTGTAGAGAACTAGTGTTACTGGTCCGGCACGGTGAGCGAGTCTGTAAGTGCCTGACGTTAGAATGCGAGGCGGGAGAAGAGGGCGACCGCCTGGGGCTCTGTCTGTTAGTGTGTCCGCCTCCTTCCAGAGACGCCGATCCCGACTGAGCCGAAGCCGAGTGAGATGCCGAGGCCTGCGCGTTCTGCACACTGAGCAGGTGCAGCAGGGCGGACAGAGGCTGCGTCGGAGGGTCCAGGCCGAGGGCCGTCGGCGTCAGACTCGTCGTGAAGTCCAGGGCCTCGGTTTGTCTCGGAGGTCTGGAAAGGTGTCGAGAGACGGGGAGCCTCGGCGTCTGCCCGGGGAGAAGATGGTGATGGTGGTTTTCTAACAGGACAGCGTTCTGGTTCTGCACCGCTGAGGTAGAGGAGGAGTGCGAGGAGGTGGGGAAGGAAGAGGAAGAGCAGGATAGGTTGATAACTGTAGCAGAGTTGGAGTCTCCCGGCGGGGTCTTCTGCGGCCCGTTACCCAGCTGCTGGGTGTCTCGGAGCATGCTGAGCACCGTGGGAGACCGCCGCTGCCTCTTCCTGTGCGACGCGTTGCGCTCCGTTGCGGGAGGTAGGTGGGGCAGGGAGGAGGCCAGGGACTGGGCCAGAGAGTGGGAGGGAGGGAAAAGGATGGTGGAGGGATGGGGAGGCCTAGTAGAAGCTTTGGAGGAGAGAGGGTGGCTACTATGTAAAGTGCTGTTTGTTACCTTGGATGACTGTTGCTGCTGTCCATCTTTCAAGACCTCCAGGGAAAGGGGCAGGCCCACCTTCGAGCTCTGGACGTGGGTAATCTGGTTGGCCAGCTGAGCCTTGGCAGCCGCAGAGAGAAGGCTACTCGCAGGGAAAGACGCCGGGTGCGGCAGCTTCCCCTGATGGCTGTGGTGTTGGATCAGAAATGGCCCCAGAGGTAAAGTAGAAGTCCCCGCAGAGTTCAACCCAAAACCTGGTGGTCCTGCGCTAGGAGTCGGACTCATGGTGCTCTTCGAGGGCTTGGAGGAGGGAGCGTTAGGGTTGCTACTGCTTTGGTTGGTCAGTAAGGAAAGGTTGGTAGGGAGCTGGAGGTGGTGGTTATTAGTGCTGCTGTTGCCTGAGTTCTTAAACTGCTCCAAGATGTCCTCCAGCTTGTACTTAGGGAAGTGGGGGCTGGGGTTAGGGGAGCCACCAGGGAGAGGGGAGTGTGGAGAGGAAGAGGAGGATTTCCTCCTCTGAGACAAGTTACTTCCCATCAGTCCTCCTCCTGCCACCGTCGAGCCTCCGCCCTGATCAGAGAGAGGGGAAGGAGAGGCAGAAGGATGGCGGGACCGCTGGTGAGGAGACACACAGTTCATGTTGTGAACAGAGGGAGAAAGGGAGGGAGACGGAGAGAGGGGGGAGCCTCCCACAATGACGCCGTGATGATGAGCTTGAGTCTGTGCTCCCCTTCCTCCTCCACTCATGCTCATAGGGGAGGAGGGAGGAGGTGTCGAGAGGGGCCCGAGCCGAGGAGAACCCGGAGTCTCTGGGGTTTGGGGAGTTCTTTGACCTTGAGGTGTGGGGGTGCGAGGTGATCTCTGGGCAGTGCTGTATGCTGGGAATGGGGAGGTGGAGGAAGAGCTGGAGGAGGAGGCGGGAAGAGGAGGAGGATGTTGAAGCCTTCTCAAAGCCTCGAGGGGGTGGTGAGAGTTTGTGCCCGTGTGAAGGACAGGGGAGGAACCATTGTAGGGGTAAATAAAGTGGTGGGAGGATTTGGGGCTGGCGGAGGGGTGGATGTGGAGGTTGTTGTGGGGTCGGGCGGAGACCGGATGGAGTTTGGGATGGTAAATGTTGTAGTCCTCTTCTTCACGATCCACAAGGATTCGCTTTGGATAACGGCTGTCCACTCCACCGCTCATCTCTGAAAGGGGACACAGAGACACACGGGTTATGGTGAGGTCACCTGTCTGCTTCCACAGCTTGTATACAGACTTTGACCTACATTCAGAGAAATTACATTCTGTCTGCATGCTGAGGAGGAGCTTTTTGACGGTGGAGGGAGTTGGTGTAATTAAAGAGGTCGTTGACATACATTTTGTCAAACTATAAACACAGATGAAGACGGATTGACAGGAGCACAACAACGCATGCTGAGCGCCAAACAACTATGGATCTGTTTAAATGTACTGTGAGGGATGAACTTCAGCAAGACAACACATCTGAGCAAACAGGAAACAAGCACACGTTTTTTCAATCCAACACCAACCGGCTGCCACAGGATTACCAACCATCACTGACTGCTCTGACAGACACCGCCACCCCATCCCGTCTACTCCCGTAGTGATTCGGATCACACACATCCAAAATGTTTTCTATTGAACATCGCTCTTTTACAGGGAAATAGGACACAGTTCCTATCGCTTCAAGCTAAATCCATGTTTCTAATGACTGATTCTGATTCATATAGAACAGACACAAACCAGGTGGTAAGAGAGCGAACGAGAGAGAGAGAGAGAGAGACTAAATGGAAGCATCTGAATCCATCTTTTGAAGGTGTGTGGTTAATTGAAGGACAATGAAGTTACGTTAGTGGTGTAACAGGACGATTTTTGATCGGTACAGATCCCCTCTCGCTATTCAGCTAGCTCGTGAACCGCAGATTAATTACACAGTTTTAATGTTAACCATCAGTTTGAAATTAACTTTCACTGAGGATCATTATCCACACACATTCAGTCAAATATGCAATCAGGACAATTTCTGGTCACCGATCTCTGATAATGTTACGCTGTAAAAAAACATTTTTGTTTAAATTGACACGAGGAGAACAAAGGTTCTGTTTAGTTACATAATGATGCGTTCAGGCTCTGTTCAGTGAAGTATTGTGCGAAAGTAATTTAGAACTTGATCATTGTGTGTTCACTTGTAATATTGTAAAATGTAGTTAGTCAGAAACTTAAACAAATCCAGTCCAAAAATATGTTTTCACAACAACATAGCTATTAGAGATGTATTATTATCCGTTTACAATACCTCTAAACAGTGTATATAATACAGCATTTTAACAATATGGACAAGATTTGATATAATCCATAAAATTACAACCATGTATTTCCTTGTCATTTATCCTTATCAAAAACACTATAGGTTACTATAACAAAGGACAAGGATGACATTTAGAATTTGATGGTTTCAAAACTTTCAAGCACTTGAAATTATCGACAATAGCAACAAAAACAATTATCTGAAGCCTTGCAAACCAGCTGCTGTAATCAAACAGCAAAATGAATCAGCAATGATCTGCAATTACTATCGGCGAAAAAAATAGAACGTAATAAGGAAGCTCTCAATGCTTTTGTATTCGCTCTGTTTTTTTCTTTTCTGTTGATCTGATCCAAACCGTGAGTTTTATGATCCGTTGGACCTCTAATTTAAATGCATAGTTAAGCCCAATAATAGCAGCCTCTGATGAATTATATTTCATCTACCATGTATCCCATCCTGATGATTATACTGACAAAGTGCTCCCACACAGAGAGAATTGGTTTTGGTCCTGCAGGACTCGTGAGCTCTTCAACCCATAAGAGGCCTCTCCATGAGGCGAGTGCTGCGCACACAGCACACTCAAACACAACCTGATGCACCTCAACCAGAGAAACCGGAACTATGAGGATTCGTTTGGGAGATCAGTAGAATTTGTTTTACAGAAAAGCCATTAATAGATTAGTTGATGTTATTTTGACCTAAGGCTTGATAGTACACAGGTACAGGAGTGGATCAATTTGTCTAAATCTACCTGCATGATGAAGGTTGGCGAAGGGCAGCTGTGAGGCCTGCATACTCCGACACAGAGCAGCCATTGCTACCACTTTCCTGCGGTGGTTACACAGTTTGGTCATGTCCTGCTCTGCTTTGCCCAACGGCTGGCTGTGCTGCTCCACCTTCACTCCCACAGTGAAGTTGAAAACCTGCAGCATGCCGGATAGAAGAGGATTGGAGAGAATTTAGAGATAACTCATTGCATTTTGAGACAGTTCTGAGAGACATCTTTGCAAAACATTTCCTCAAACGTATGGCGTATGACGTATGTTAAGGGAGGGTATTTTCCACTTGTGATATGCACACAAGGATTGTTGCTTACAAAGTGCTTCACATTGTTTTGAAGAAAAGATCAGCCATAATTCTACACAGTTGGACAAGCTTAATTGAACAAGTTATTCATAGATATTTAATTAAACACGTTTTTGAGTGCTGACAATAAATACTGACTCTTTGAATATCACCACGAGTTTGACTCAAGTTTCTTAATGCAAACACAATGGCTGATATTTGAAGCTTGTTTCAGCCACATTTTCTACAGCAATATCAAATCACATTGCAATATTTCTTAAAAGAGCATTTAGTGATATCCTCAGCGTTCGAACAAATGACCTTAACCCAGCACAGAGTTTGAGTGAGTTTTAAATATGAACATTCAAGTGTCAGAGTTACATCTAACAAGTCCAGATAATATCGGGATGTATTGTACACTGCATGTATTTTGTCTCTTCCCATACTTATCACACACTAACAAATCTAAAATAAGGTATAGACTGGCTTTACCTTATTGACGATCAGTGGACACTCAAGGCCACATTTGCAGGTGCCATCAGTCAACAGATAGGTCTTGACCTCGTCCAGAGAGCATAGAGCAGTGCCACTGGGACTAGAAAACACAAGACAGGGACAAACTGTAACCGAAAACTCAATCAAACCGAAAATATGTAACAAAGATATGTTCAAAAGAAAAGAAAAGTTTCAAGTTGCAAAGCTCAGCACACACATTTTAGCCAAAGTCATTTCAACCAGGCCACAGAAATGTAACTAAATACTCTCCTAGATCTGGTTAACCTTAATTAACAACAGAATATGCAATACAAACCCAAAACCTCCAGCATAAAATATCTATAGCTGAACAAAGTTAAGTAAAAAAAATAAAAAAAAGATTTTGCAGCCCACATTTGAAGCTGTGAAAAAACAAACCTGTATTATACACATTAGGCGTTTATTTGAATGTGATCACAGCTTTCTGTCTCCCAGTCATCTGGTACATTTTTTAAAGAAACTGCGTTTAATTGGCTTACTAATTAAAATATGACTTTACCGATCACCAACCAAGGTTATAGCCCACATGTGTATAAGCTGCCAGTACATTATATTATCAAGCTCATTGCTGTGTGGATATTAAACAAGCTTGAAAATACTATGGATCCTAAACAATTTCATCCACTTTAGTTTTGAACAAGTTACAAGCAAATGTGCAATAACAAATTTGGTGCAAAACCAGCATTCGTATTTCCTCAGATTAAATAATAAACACAGATAAACAATCATGCATGTATACATTCATTAGCTGTCACATTAAATGAATGTCTTCAAATATTATAAACATCAGCAATTAATCTGCATATGCTTTCTGTTCAAATGAACCAACCTACCTGACGTAGATCACGTGCCCGCCCTCCACCCTCCTCTGCCAGCCGATGGGGACGTGTATTGCATTGGTGTGGACCCCATCCTTGTCTCCACTGACAGTTTCACTGCCTCCCATCATTTTGTAGCTGCGGCCTGCCAGCACCTTGTGAACAGCAGCAAAGTGTTCAAACATTTGCTCAGGAGTTTGCTTTAAATTATTTAAATTAATTAATTGTTCTGTATTTAAAAAGTATGTTTTTTAAATGTCAATGTCTTAATGTTGTAAGTTGTGACTAAAGATATCCTAAAGTGCCAGGAGTATTCAAAACCAAATGGATCGTCGGTATGACATTTCGATATAATTGTGTAGTATATTTAGACAATGATAACAACACTATTATTACAGTGTTACTATTAATACTATGAAAAAATTGAGAAAAAGAAAATCTGTGTTGTCTTTTGTTGTCTTTCACTGAGTCTCTAAGTAATTTAACATTAGCATGCATAAACAAATGTCTATACTGTGAAGTCTTCCGGATATCAGTGGTATAACCTGCATGCAAAATGTGTGGGTCATGTTCATCTGATTACACAACACCAACTGTAAAACACAAAATACTACAACATGTATGCATGATGAGATCAGTCAAGGTTTACCAAAATATTGAAAGATGCTATACAATATAAGGGCTGCTGTTATAAAGGTAATGCACCAGGTCAGTCAATGCACGCTACTGAGACTATACTTTCCATCTGTCCTCTAGGTCCTCTACGTCTGGCAAAGTTACATCTTTACTTTTGATAAAATGTTAACCCAAAATGTGGTAAATACACACCACCACTGGGTGAGGCCACAGCAAATGAATAAAACAAGGTTTGGGTTTGATGTCAGGCTAAAGTATCCCAAAATAGAACTGAAGCACATGAAGCATACCTTGTCATCTTTGAGAAGCCAGGATCTGTTTTGGCTAGGGTGTCCACTGTCCAATGTACATACTGGTGGGTTAGAAGCACACAGAATGCCAGTAAAACCTGACCCGATGCCCAAACACCCGGACAAGCAGATCTTGAATTTAGAGGATGACTCTTGTAGATTGTTCGGTTCACATCAGAGTATGGTCCAGGATGAAGATTAAGAGCCTGCAAAGAAAGGTGGAGGGGTATTATATAACGTGACAGGGACAACCAAGGCAAATACCGTACGTGAATAAACTATGTCCTGCAGGGATTAAAGCCTAGTTAAAAAAGAAAATCACATCGGATGCATCGCTCTCTTTTAAAAAAGGAGCACAACTTCACAGCAAGCTGCGGCTACTTTGAAGTGGGAGGGTGTGTTTGGCTAGGCCCGTGGTTTACTGGGTGTTTAGCTAACGTGACAAAATGAGCAGCTGCCCTCGCAACAAAACAACATACGAGCTAAGCGAGCAGGAAACGTGAGAACAACTTGAAATAAATCCCACTTGGTATAAATCTTAGCTGGGCTGAGTCGACACGTCTGCAGCACAACATCTCACCAACTAGCACGGCTGGTACGAGGCAGGCTAGCAGCTAGGCTAGCAGCTAAGCTAGTGAGCTACCCTACTTTGTGCCGTGTTGTCGTGACAGCTGTCAGGCGCACTAAACACGGCGCTGCAAACCTCTCGCGCGGTCGCTGCGGTTGCGAGACACGAGTGCGCAACGATACCGATTAATAAAAAACTAAAACTAAAACTCTTTGAATTTGATGAGATTACACTTACTTATTGACAGCCGTTAGCTAGCGTTAGTGTTAGCAGGACCTATCCACCTTTTCTCTCTCTCTCTCTGTGTTGGCGAAGTTTTGGGAGTCTTCGCTTTTCTGGCTCGCGGGAATATCCAGAGTTAGCTGGCGAGCTAACGAACGAATGAGATTGTTTAGAAAAGGGCCAATACTTTAATGAATAACCGTAGAAATACAGGACACCGCGATTCCACCCGCGCATTAACGCGTTTTATCCGCGCCCGGTGGTTATGTAACGTCTGCCGGTCCGATTTAAAAACAAAGGGCAATAACGCTTCATGTTACTGCGCCTGGGGTTCCGGGGCTAACGTGAGCGGCTATGCTACGGAGCTAACGGAGTAAATGTACTTGATTCTGTCCCGACCAGGCTGAAGGAGGTCCCGCTCCCGGTGGGCGCTTATCCAGCCGCGGGTTCGGTCTCTGCTCCGCTAAACCGTCCGGCGCTCAGATGTACTCCGACAACCATAACGAGCCATGTAATCCCAAATTCACAGTTTCCCACTGTTTTCTTTTTTTTCTTCTTCTTTTTTCCTTTTTTTTTTTACAGATTCCGAGCAAAAAAATAATGGAGTTTTCTGTTGGGCATGCGCATTCGGCGCTCAGGGAGTATTGTACCCAACATGCAACGGGACCTTTGTAGTGCTCCAGACAGATCAATGCAGAGCTCCTTGATAGAGGACATTATCATAGCAGGCCCGAGGTATGCGCCTGCTGTTCACAGAAAGTGGTTATATAAATATGACATACCCAATTAGAGAAGTGTTTTAAAGTGTTATATTTATTAATACATATATTTCTTCATCCCCAGTTTATCCCAAATAATTCCTCCATGCAGAGGCTACATTTGTGTTGCATTATATATAGACACTGTGTCCACACAGTAAAGTAGTGTCTATGGTTTTGGTGGAAGACTAAAGACTGAAATAGATCATTTAGCAAAATAGACAGTTGCCTGGCCCCAGACACCTAGGGGGCCCAGGGCCTTCAGGTTCACCACATGGCAATTAGTGTGGGTCACTAGATCATTTAGAATTAGTTTTGTAATTCTGCATTGAAGCACTACATGAAATACAATGAAGACGGCCTTAAAGTGACATTTTAATCAATACTCTTGTCGACGGGCCCTCAAGACTATGAGTAAAAAAGTAGTTTATATATATTCAGTTTAGACTGACCATACATGGCGCACATTCCTAAATATATGTGCGTCTTATTAAGTCACCAAAATGTAATTGCTCGTCACAAACTAATTCAGATACACTGCTCAGTAAGTGGGTAAAATGGGGTGATAAATAAAGGGCCAACAGCTCAAGTTTGACTGGCCCCTCTTGCTGGTTAATCTGGACCTGATTTTGGTGACCTGATAATGTTACCTCTAGCACCACCACCAGGACAAAGCTGGTGAATCATTAGTTGTATACACACAACATTTGTGGGGAAATGTTATGCTCTGAACAAATATAAACGTTTGTATTTTAGATTTTGTTAAAGACTGCTTTAGAATGATCCCCCTCCTAAAACCTACAAATATTACTGTCAGGGTCACTGCTGCCTTAAAAACGGATGTAAATGATCAAATAAAAAGTTAAATAAAAAGTGACGTTCAGGTTTGTGCTTTGTTTTATGTTCTTCAAGCAATACAAGTATAAGTAAAGTGAGCAGTATGAAGAGAGGGATAGAAACGTATCTGATTTCACTTCGTCATCAGCGCTCACACTGATGTCCCCAGCTGTCACATTCAGTCAGCTGGACACGAGTGTGGACACTCATGTGCCAAGCATGCACACAAACACACATTCAAACATGTACAAAACTCGACTAAATTACACAAAACAGACATTTGTGTCAAACAGAGCCTAAAAATCACATTGGAAATCACCTAAAAACTATAAAGGGAATAAACAAAAGGGACCTAGACTTTGTGAGAGTTGACACATAATTCTGAGGCCCTGGAGTGAGGAGGCACATTGGTCGGCTGGTTTCAGATCCGCTGGTTGTACAGCGCTCTAGTCATAGGCAGCAGGTGAAGGACTCGCTCACAGAAGATTTACCCGCACACTGGAGGTTGTTGTTTCTTCTCTCAGCTTTGTGGATCTTGACAAAAGGTATGTTCCAGTTTGAAGTTTGAGTTACTCCGTTACAAAATGTGTTTACAAGACAAAACCAAAGAGGTCAGTTTAATTAATTCTATTTCCATAAGGTAGTCACATAAAGCTTTGAAATACTAGTTGATAACTGCCATATTAAGTGTGCGTTTGCCAATACACAAAAACTGATCATACTTTTGAGAATTTTGCTCTTCTTTTTCCGACTGGCAGAGGCACCCAAATTTAGCTGTGATGAGATTGAATTTCACAACCCTAGAATAGTTTGGGACAGGCGGGCAAGGGCACTTGTACATTAAGGGAGTCTGCGAGTGCATAGCTTGATGTACCATGTTTTGTTCGTACAGACACAAGAATACATCCTGGTTGAGCCGCTGTGTGTGTTGTTTCTAACCACACCGTATGTGCTAATTCCACACCACATAAAATACTGCTGTGAAGTCATTATCATTGTAGAAGACAAAATATGATAAAATATAGAGCAAACAATAATGTAATATATGTTGACTTGGTGCCAAGATACCTCCATGAGAAATGCAAATGCTAAATACAAACTTATTTCATTCAGTTGTGTCTTAATTCAGAAATACGGGCTTTTCATTTGTGGTATCTGTAGATTTTATCAACCATATAATAATTGACAGGAATTTAATTATTTAATATACAAGTCCACTTCCCTCATCTTTCAGACAAGTTTTAAACTAACGTTGACAAAAGTGTTAACCACAAACTGTTTTTGTAACAGTGGGTAATAATTGTATTATGTCTTGATTTATTTTTGATTGTACAATTACACACTATATTTAAATATTTAACTATTCTGTTGATGAGTGGACTAGTTTTTATTCTGTAATGTATTGTTTATTTTTTATTGTAAGTATCAAATCAACACGCACTCAATGTTTACCTTTGCCACCATCTTGGCCAGATCATCATTGTCAAAAATATTTGATCTCAATTGGTTTTATCAAATGAAATAAAGGTTAATCCATTATCCCACTGATCTGCATGACTTGAGGCAAAACTCACAATTATTTGCTTCAGAGAAATACTAATAAATAAATATGTATATATATCTTTGTAGGTGGGGTAGTAGTGACCACTAAACAACATGGACCTGTAAGTATATTTCCTGTCATAAATTTAATTACTTCTACAATACAAATGTAATGCTTGCCCCATTTTCCCTGCCTGTTTGCCTTCGGCATCTCCACAAGTCTCCGTTCAAATTCTAGTGAGCTGAATGTTACAAGAGTCAAGACTGACAGCACAACAGCTTCCTAATCAATGTAGTAATGTAATGCAGTATATCCAGATACACAGATGATAAAGCAGCAACATGTTCATTTGAGAAATGTGTCATAGGCCTCTCCCAGAATAAATAATCAAGACTCAACTATTTTGAGGTGGAATGGCAATTTGATATCGGCACAAAGCCTGTCGGTTCCATCAGGTCACTCCATGAGGTTCCCATGTGGAAAAATGTTACCCCCAACTTTAAAATGTTCTATATTCAGCTTTACATGTTTAAAAACGAAAGAGAGAGCGATACTTTTCACATGGAGGTAATGGTATGTAGCTGCGTAACGTGCGGCTTTGTGTTTCTTTTCTTTGTGTGTGGGGTGTCAGGGAGGAAGACAAGAACTCTGTTGATATCCATGACAACCCTCCAGCTCCTGAAAACGTAGTGAGAGAGGAAGGAGACACTGTGAGTGACAGGACCATCTCAACCCCCTACTGTTGGCGGTGCCATTCCCGAGCTGGTTTAAAATAGCCATCAGCTGGGACAGGACCGCAGCGCAGCGTCATTTGAGTTTGAAGTTGAATTTAAGTCTTTCTGTCTTTCGTCCCCTGAAGGATGAAGTAACAAGGCTGGCTGATCTGTGAGGGACATAGGGTCAAAACACACTTTAAAGTAGAAGATGAAACTGAGCAACCAAATGCAATTCTTGTCAAACCACATTAAATAAATGACATGGTTAGTCAAATCAAATGTACGGGTCCTTTTTTTCTCTTTAGGTGAAAAATTCAACGATAGTCTTCACTCAGTATGACTTAGGCTGTGTAGTTTTTCGGCCAAATTAAAACGTGGGTACAAATCATATTGACTCTGGACTGGTAGGAACATTATTTTTCTAAAAAACAACTTTTATAGCGACAAAACTCCTCATAAAGGAAAATATTCATTATGTTTTCAAGCAACGGTAACATCAAATGAAGACAAGCGGGCGACACAAGAGCAAGAAAACTTATCGAAAAGATATTTTATACATATTTGAAATTTAATCACTTTCCTTATTAATCAAAAATATTTACCCTTGCAAACAATGCTTCCCTGGAAGCATCCAAAAGTCTCCCCTGTATGGAGTTTTTAAAATAACCCCTTGTGTGTCCAGGTCTATTTCATATATGACGAGGAGGTGGAGGTGGAGGAGAAGGAACCAGAACCTCCTCCTCCTGTAGTCCGGGTCAACGACAAACCCCACAAGTTCAAGGACCACTATTGCAAAAAACCCAAGTTCTGTGACGTCTGCGCTCGCATGATAGTCTGTATGTATTGGTAATTATGTCAAGAAAACACACGCACAAACGTCAACAATGTTACATAATGCTGTCTTACGCATGTGATTTTTATTTTCTACATATAATGCTTCACTTTGCCTGTTCTGATTTTTATTTTTCAGTGAATAACAAGTTTGCTCTGAGGTGTAAAAACTGCAAGACCAACATCCACCATGCATGTCAGTCCTATGTTGAGTTCCAGAGGTGCTTTGGTAAAATTGTGAGTCCTGCTCCCTCTCTCTAAAGAACAGATTCCCATGACCTTCCCCCTGGTGACACAGATATTCATAACTAAAATTGTTGGAAGTGGTGAAACAAGATGCTCTATTTGTTTCCTGCAGCCACCTGGCTTCAGACGGGCCTACAGCTCCCCGCTATACACCAGTGACATTTCCGATCCAAGTGAGTCCACCACTAACAGCATGAGTCGAGGCCATCTGGTTTCCGTTCCTTTATTGTCTGTGAAAGAGTACAGCCTATTAGTGAAAGTGTATAATCTAGTTAGCAGTACTTTAATTTAATAATCTGGCTAAATACTTTGTCCGTGACCAGACAACCCGAACCGGAACGACCCCGTCTTTGACACCCTGCGGGTCGGTGTCATTATGGCAAATAAGGAGCGCAAAAAGAATGAAAATGACAAGAAAAATGTGAGTGTGCAATAAACGTTTAATCAAACTGAAAACCTAAAGTCCTCAGATAATGTATTTCACTCTTTCATTAAATGTGCCTAATGCCAGCAGAGAACATTATTTAAGTATGAATTTAGGCATAACATTATTAAAGCAAAAATAAAGATTTGAAAGGATTTGAATGGGATTTTTGTGTATAGTTGTGATGAAAAGTATTTTTCTCTAGATGATGATGATGATGGAGGAAGAAGAAGAGGAGAACCAACAGCCCAAAGAAAAAGAGGAGGGTGGAGAAGGTAAGAAGTTCTCTGTGGTGTAGAACACACACCAGAAAGAAATCATTCTTAAAAATAAGAGTATGTGCATAATTCTATATTCAAAATAGAATTAATCAAAATACCACTGTACAAGCAAAATAATAAGTTACTGGGTCCATCAAGGATTAATTGGTGACTCTGATGTGTGATGATCCTACAGGGAAACCTGATGATAAGAAGGAGAAAGACAAAGCAGATGACAAGGTCAGAAAACATGTTTACAAAACAAGGTTTCTGTCAAGGAATATAACCAAATATGCTTACTGAAGTATTGTTGTACAGTTTTGAGCATTTCCTTTTCATGCTACTTTAAACCTCTACCCCATTACATCTCAAAGGAAAATATAGATTTTTTTACGCCACTACATTTATTTTAAAGTGTTCATTACGTGTTTCTTTGCACATTTATAGATCATTGATATAAAACCCAAGTTCAAAATGGTTAAAATATATTATTTTAGTTTATCAATCAAGTTAGAATACCTACAAATGAGCCACACCTCTGCCAGCTGCAACATTTAAGAGACACATACATCAATGCCCGGTTATACATTATATATTAATCTGAAATGGGCAGAGTTGAATTTCGGAAGTATTTTACTTCTGTACATTTTTTAATGCAGGACTTTTACGTCAGTATTTCTACACTGTAGTACTCATTTTAACTCAAGTACAAGTTCTAAATACTTCTTCCACCACTGAATAAAAGTACTACCTGGTTCCACCAGCTGTAATGGTGTATGTGTACATGTGTTTTGTGTAAATCTGTTTTATCCACAGAACAAAGGTACCTTCTCCCAGACCCACTACTACCTGGCTCTCTACCGCTTCAAGGCCATAGAGAAAGACGACCTTGACTTCCAGTATGTTTGGAAGACGCATACAACTCCCTGCATGCAGTGATCGCATACATTATATATATATATATATATATATATATATATATATATATATATATAGTATAACTTATTCAAACATACCTGCATTATATTTTTATATTGAAATGTCCAACAGACTGATTCAGCTTTGCTTTCACAAGGAGAACATTCCTGCCCACTGCTATTACTTTATAATAAACCTCCTCCTCAAACTGAGCATCAATAAACCTTGCACTGCTGTCACTTTATACTTTAGAGACACCGTACACACTTTCATTTTGTTTTCCTTTATTATTTAAATTCTTAAATGTAATATGCCCTGCTATTTTATTTTATTGTATTGTAAAACATGTTTTGCTGCTGAACAAAGTCAAATCTAATCTGATGACGACCAGAAAAGCATCGATAAATGAAATGTATTGTGTGTTTGTGCATCAGCCCTGGTGATCGGATCACAGTACTGGACGACTCCAATGAAGAGTGGTGGAGGGTGAGTCGAGCGTCATCGTCTCTCCATTCTTTTAGCTTTCACCTTGAAATGTGCCGTTTGTAGAAAACCAGTTTCAGCCGCGTCTCTTTTTTTGCTCTCATTTCCTGTCGAGGATAAACTGAAATTCTGCTCTATTTTCAGGGAAAGATGGGGGAGAAGTCAGGCTACTTCCCCACCAACTACCTCATAAAAGTGCGTGCATCAGAGAGAGTTTTCAAGGTGCTTCGTTCCTTTGTAGGAAACAGAGAGATGGGACAAATCACACTGAAGAAAGATCAGGTAACTGCATCGATGGGATGAACATCTTTTTGCCAGTTTGTTTTTGCGTGTGGTCAAAGCCGTAGAGGACTGAGTGAGGATGTATTGTGCTGAGATGTTTCGCTTCAGCTGCTGTCCCTGTGCGTGTTTCAGATCGTTGTGAAGAAAGGAGACGAGAAAGGCGGCTACTTGAAGGTCAGCACTGGACGCAAGCTGGGCTACTTCCCTGCTGATCTGCTGGAGGAGATCACCGTGACATGAACAAGTTAGAGATGTCACTGTTCTGGAGGCGCCTCTGAGCTTTTATCAATTTTCTATATTCGTTAGTTAAAATATCAACATGTTGTCTGTCGTAGAATAAATGTATTTGCTGTGATTTATTTGTGACTTTAACACAAAGTAAAGCAGGAGGGATGATTGATCATACGTGAATGTTGAAAGAGACAAGCAGGTGATGTATTGGGTTTGTTGTGAACAGCGTGGTAATAAAAAAAATGCTTTAAGTTACCTGCTGATTATGGCTAGCGGCAAAGAGAAGTAAAGAGAATGCCGTGATTGATATGAAGGAATTCAGATTATATTAACAAATAAAGTAAACCTTGCCTGGATTGGGCTTGAATTCACATGCGAGCCAGAACAATTGAGGAGAAGCTAGATGAAAACATTCTGTATGAAACAGCAATGATGCTTTAAGTGGTCTCTATAGTTTGCACTCATTTTGCTGATGAAATTAGACGAATGTATGAAGAATAAATGTTTCAAATATTAAACCTAAAGTGCACTTCCTAAACTTCCTTTCTGTCACGACGAAATTTAGGGTGGACCCAAATGCACGACTCAGGAGACAGATAATGCTGATAAAGATGTTTTACTTGAAGTCTTATCAGGAACGAAAAACAATGAACACACCGTGGAACGCTCAAGGGCTCGGCCTGAGAACACAAGACAATCTGGCAAAGGACAAGTGGAAGTGAGGGAGCTAAATAGTGAGGGACTAATGAGGGGATGGGCTGCAGGTGAGAAGGACGTGAGGACCAGGTGAAGGTAATGAGAGACTAACGAGGTGATCAGAGGCAGGTGAAGGGAGTTGGACTGACGAGATGGGAAGCAGGACCTGGAACGACATGATAGTGAGACAGCATGAAAACAACTAATACAAAAAGGAAGGTGTGGAGCTAAACTGTTACATTTTCAAATGTTTCAAAAAAGGCAACATGGTGAACAAAGGAGGCAGAGCGATGCACAGGGGCCTCTTTTCACGGTTTAATGCATGTGGCAGTCACGTTGTTTGTTCAGTACAGCAGTCTTACTGTTGCTGGGTAAGTTATCTATAGCTTGTGGAGTTTTACTCCATTATCTTAAAACTGGCAGTTCCAGCTTAAAATGCAGATTAAAATTGGACAGAAGAAAAAAAAAACATGTGACCCAGTAATAATTATCCTTGTGGGTATAAAACGTATCAATATATATTCTTCTAAACTCTTTGACATCTGTTGTCCTCCCTCAATGTACAAAAATAAATACTGTTTCTATATTTCTACAAACTTAATTGAAGGTTTGAACCATGTCAAATAAAGCAGCACCTGTGAGAAAGAGAGAGCGGAGCAGAAAGCTAACGAAATTTCCCCAAGTTGTGTTTGGTGAAAACCAGCTGCGGCACGTCAACGGGCAGAAGTCTGAGATCTGGAGCGACGGCATCTTCTCCGGTGCTCAAGAGCCTCTCGGAGGAGACGCTCGTCGGTGGGCAGGCCAAATACTTCACGGCCACTCGAGCCAGTGTTGGATGCTGTGCCATCTTGGCTGACCAGCAGCAGCAGCAGCGTCATTGTCACAATATGTCGCATCTTCAATCTTCACAATATCACGAGCATCCATGACTAACTTCTGAATGATCCGCCGTTTACAGGATAACGCGATTTTACCCTCGGACCTGCCTCAGCTGGTCGAGTCATACATCTGATCCTCATCTGGGCCACTTGACTTATTCTTCCACGAGTTGTTGTTGTTGTGCTTTTTTTCATCCAGAATATGAAAGCTCCTCCTCCTCCTCCCTCAGCAGCTGGCACACCGGACGAAACGCTGCGACGCCACTTAAATGTCAGTGATAAGCACAACAAATGAGACCAAAAAACAGTCTATTTAAGAGATATTTTGGTGGCGGTAGTGCTTCTTGTTGTTGTTGCATGACTTGAGGCAAAACTCACAATTATTTGCTTCAGAGAAATACTAATAAATAAATATGTATATATATCTTTGTAGGTGGGGTAGTAGTGACCACTAAACAACATGGACCTGTAAGTATATTTCCTGTCATAAATTTAATTACTTCTACAATACAAATGTAATGCTTGCCCCATTTTCCTGCCTGTTTGCCTTCGCATCTCCACAAGTCTCCCTTCAAATTCTAGTGAGCTGAATGTTACAAGAGTCAAGACTGACAGCACAACAGCTTCCTAATCAATGTAGTAATGTAATGCAGTATATCCAGATACACAGATGATAAAGCAGCAACATGTTCATTTGAGAAATGTGTCATAGGCCTCTCCCAGAATAAATAATCAAGACTCAACTATTTTGAGGTGGAATGGCAATTTGATATCGGCACAAAGCCTGTCGGTTCCATCAGGTCACTCCATGAGGTTCCCATGTGGAAAAATGTTACCCCCAACTTTAAAATGTTCTATATTCAGCTTTACATGTTTAAAAACGAAAGAGAGAGCGATACTTTTCACATGGAGGTAATGGTATGTAGCTGCGTAACGTGCGGCTTTGTGTTTCTTTTCTTTGTGTGTGGGGTGTCAGGGAGGAAGACAAGAACTCTGTTGATATCCATGACAACCCTCCAGCTCCTGAAAACGTAGTGAGAGAGGAAGGAGACACTGTGAGTGACAGGACCATCTCAACCCCCTACTGTTGGCGGTGCCATTCCCGAGCTGGTTTAAAATAGCCATCAGCTGGGACAGGACCGCAGCGCAGCGTCATTTGAGTTTGAAGTTGAATTTAAGTCTTTCTGTCTTTCGTCCCCTGAAGGATGAAGTAACAAGGCTGGCTGATCTGTGAGGGACATAGGGTCAAAACACACTTTAAAGTAGAAGATGAAACTGAGCAACCAAATGCAATTCTTGTCAAACCACATTAAATAAATGACATGGTTAGTCAAATCAAATGTACGGGTCCTTTTTTTCTCTTTTAGGTGAAAAATTCAACGATAGTCTTCACTCAGTATGACTTAGGCTGTGTAGTTTTTCGGCCAAATTAAAACGTGGGTACAAATCATATTGACTCTGGACTGGTAGGAACATTATTTTTCTAAAAAACAACTTTTATAGCGACAAAACTCCTCATAAAGGAAAATATTCATTATGTTTTCAAGCAACGGTAACATCAAATGAAGACAAGCGGGCGACACAAGAGCAAGAAAACTTATCGAAAAGATATTTTATACATATTTGAAATTTAATCACTTTCCTTATTAATCAAAAATATTTACCCTTGCAAACAATGCTTCCCTGGAAGCATCCAAAAGTCTCCCCTGTATGGAGTTTTTAAAATAACCCCTTGTGTGTCCAGGTCTATTTCATATATGACGAGGAGGTGGAGGTGGAGGAGAAGGAACCAGAACCTCCTCCTCCTGTAGTCCGGGTCAACGACAAACCCCACAAGTTCAAGGACCACTATTGCAAAAAACCCAAGTTCTGTGACGTCTGCGCTCGCATGATAGTCTGTATGTATTGGTAATTATGTCAAGAAAACACACGCACAAACGTCAACAATGTTACATAATGCTGTCTTACGCATGTGATTTTTATTTTCTACATATAATGCTTCACTTTGCCTGTTCTGATTTTTATTTTTCAGTGAATAACAAGTTTGCTCTGAGGTGTAAAAACTGCAAGACCAACATCCACCATGCATGTCAGTCCTATGTTGAGTTCCAGAGGTGCTTTGGTAAAATTGTGAGTCCTGCTCCCTCTCTCTAAAGAACAGATTCCCATGACCTTCCCCCTGGTGACACAGATATTCATAACTAAAATTGTTGGAAGTGGTGAAACAAGATGCTCTATTTGTTTCCTGCAGCCACCTGGCTTCAGACGGCCTACAGCTCCCCGCTATACACCAGTGACATTTCCGATCCAAGTGAGTCCACCACTAACAGCATGAGTCGAGGCCATCTGGTTTCCGTTCCTTTATTGTCTGTGAAAGAGTACAGCCTATTAGTGAAAGTGTATAATCTAGTTAGCAGTACTTTAATTTAATAATCTGGCTAAATACTTTGTCCGTGACCAGACAACCCGAACCGGAACGACCCCGTCTTTGACACCCTGCGGTCGGTGTCATTATGGCAAATAAGGAGCGCAAAAAGAATGAAAATGACAAGAAAAATGTGAGTGTGCAATAAACGTTTAATCAAACTGAAAACCTAAAGTCCTCAGATAATGTATTTCACTCTTTCATTAAATGTGCCTAATGCCAGCAGAGAACATTATTTAAGTATGAATTTAGGCATAACATTATTAAAGCAAAAATAAAGATTTGAAAGGATTTGAATGGGATTTTTGTGTATAGTTGTGATGAAAAGTATTTTCTCTAGATGATGATGATGATGGAGGAAGAAGAAGAGGAGAACCAACAGCCCAAAGAAAAAGAGGAGGGTGGAGAAGGTAAGAAGTTCTCTGTGGTGTAGAACACACACCAGAAAGAAATCATTCTTAAAAATAAGAGTATGTGCATAATTCTATATTCAAAATAGAATTAATCAAAATACCACTGTACAAGCAAAATAATAAGTTACTGGGTCCATCAAGGATTAATTGGTGACTCTGATGTGTGATGATCCTACAGGGAAACCTGATGATAAGAAGGAGAAAGACAAAGCAGATGACAAGGTCAGAAAACATGTTTACAAAACAAGGTTTCTGTCAAGGAATATAACCAAATATGCTTACTGAAGTATTGTTGTACAGTTTTGAGCATTTCCTTTTCATGCTACTTTAAACTTCTACCCCATTACATCTCAAAGGAAAATATAGATTTTTTTACGCCACTACATTTATTTTAAAGTGTTCATTACGTGTTTCTTTGCACATTTATAGATCATTGATATAAAACCCAAGTTCAAAATGGTTAAAATATATTATTTTAGTTTATCAATCAAGTTAGAATACCTAATTTTTAAATGAGCCACACCTCTGCCAGCTGCAACATTTAAGAGACACATACATCAATGCCCGGTTATACATTATATATTAATCTGAAATGGGCAGAGTTGAATTTCGGTATTTCAAGTATTTTACTTCTGTACATTTTTTAATGCAGGACTTTTACGTCAGTATTTCTACACTGTAGTACTCATTTTAACTCAAGTACAAGTTCTAAATACTTCTTCCACCACTGAATACAAGTACTACCTGGTTCCACCAGCTGTAATGGTGTATGTGTACATGTGTTTTGTGTAAATCTGTTTTATCCACAGAACAAAGGTACCTTCTCCCAGACCCACTACTACCTGGCTCTCTACCGCTTCAAGGCCATAGAGAAAGACGACCTCGACTTCCAGTATGTTTGGAAGACGCATACAACTCCCTGCATGCAGTGATCGCATACATTATATATATATATATATATAGTATAACTTATTCAAACATACCTGCATTATATTTTTATATTGAAATGTCCAACAGACTGATTCAGCTTTGCTTTCACAAGGAGAACATTCCTGCCCACTGCTATTACTTTATAATAAACCTCCTCCTCAAACTGAGCATCAATAAACCTTGCACTGCTGTCACTTTATACTTTAGAGACACCGTACACACTTTCATTTTGTTTTCCTTTATTATTTAAATTCTTAAATGTAATATGCCCTGCTATTTTATTTTATTGTATTGTAAAACATGTTTTGCTGCTGAACAAAGTCAAATCTAATCTGATGACGACCAGAAAAGCATCGATAAATGAAATGTATTGTGTGTTTGTGCATCAGCCCTGGTGATCGGATCACAGTACTGGACGACTCCAATGAAGAGTGGTGGAGGGTGAGTCGAGCGTCATCGTCTCTCCATTCTTTTAGCTTTCACCTTGAAATGTGCCGTTTGTAGAAAACCAGTTTCAGCCGCGTCTCTTTTTTTGCTCTCATTTCCTGTCGAGGATAAACTGAAATTCTGCTCTATTTTCAGGGAAAGATGGGGGAGAAGTCAGGCTACTTCCCCACCAACTACCTCATAAAAGTGCGTGCATCAGAGAGAGTTTTCAAGGTGCTTCGTTCCTTTGTAGGAAACAGAGAGATGGGACAAATCACACTGAAGAAAGATCAGGTAACTGCATCGATGGGATGAACATCTTTTTGCCAGTTTGTTTTTGCGTGTGGTCAAAGCCGTAGAGGACTGAGTGAGGATGTATTGTGCTGAGATGTTTCGCTTCAGCTGCTGTCCCTGTGCGTGTTTCAGATCGTTGTGAAGAAAGGAGACGAGAAAGGCGGCTACTTGAAGGTCAGCACTGGACGCAAGCTGGGCTACTTCCCTGCTGATCTGCTGGAGGAGATCACCGTGACATGAACAAGTTAGAGATGTCACTGTTCTGGAGGCGCCTCTGAGCTTTTATCAATTTTCTATATTCGTTAGTTAAAATATCAACATGTTGTCTGTCGTAGAATAAATGTATTTGCTGTGATTTATTTGTGACTTTAACACAAAGTAAAGCAGGAGGGATGATTGATCATACGTGAATGTTGAAAGAGACAAGCAGGTGATGTATTGGGTTTGTTGTGAACAGCGTGGTAATAAAAAAAATGCTTTAAGTTACCTGCTGATTATGGCTAGCGGCAAAGAGAAGTAAAGAGAATGCCGTGATTGATATGAAGGAATTCAGATTATATTAACAAATAAAGTAAACCTTGCCTGGATTGGGCTTGAATTCACATGCGAGCCAGAACAATTGAGGAGAAGCTAGATGAAAACATTCTGTATGAAACAGCAATGATGCTTTAAGTGGTCTCTATAGTTTGCACTCATTTTTGCTGATGAAATTAGACGAATGTATGAAGAATAAATGTTTCAAATATTAAACCTAAAGTGCACTTCCTAAACTTCCTTTCTGTCACGACGAAATTTAGGGTGGACCCAAATGCACGACTCAGGAGACAGATAATGCTGATAAAGATGTTTTACTTGAAGTCTTATCAGGAACGAAAAACAATGAACACACCGTGGAACGCTCAAGGGCTCGGCCTGAGAACACAAGACAATCTGGCAAAGGACAAGTGGAAGTGAGGGAGCTAAATAGTGAGGGACTAATGAGGGGATGGGCTGCAGGTGAGAAGGACGTGAGGACCAGGTGAAGGTAATGAGAGACTAACGAGGTGATCAGAGGCAGGTGAGAAGGACGTGAGGACCAGGTGAAGGGAATGAGGGACTAACGAGGTGATCAGAGGCAGGTGAAGGGAGTTGGACTGACGAGATGGGAAGCAGGACCTGGAACGACATGATAGTGAGACAGCATGAAAACAACTAATACAAAAAGGAAGGTGTGGAGCTAAACTGTTACATTTTCAAATGTTTCAAAAAAGGCAACATGGTGAACAAAGGAGGCAGAGCGATGCACAGGGGCCTCTTTTCACGGTTTAATGCATGTGGCAGTCACGTTGTTTGTTCAGTACAGCAGTCTTACTGTTGCTGGGTAAGTTATCTATAGCTTGTGGAGTTTTACTCCATTATCTTAAAACTGGCAGTTCCAGCTTAAAATGCAGATTAAAATTGGACAGAAGAAAAAAAAACATGTGACCCAGTAATAATTATCCTTGTGGGTATAAAACGTATCAATATATATTCTTCTAAACTCTTTGACATCTGTTGTCCTCCCTCAATGTACAAAAATAAATACTGTTTCTATATTTCTACAAACTTAATTGAAGGTTTGAACCATGTCAAATAAAGCAGCACCTGTGAGAAAGAGAGAGCGGAGCAGAAAGCTAACGAAATTTCCCCAAGTTGTGTTTGGTGAAAACCAGCTGCGGCACGTCAACGGGCAGAAGTCTGAGATCTGGAGCGACGGCATCTTCTCCGGTGCTCAAGAGCCTCTCGGAGGAGACGCTCGTCGGTGGGCAGGCCAAATACTTCACGGCCACTCGAGCCAGTGTTGGATGCTGTGCCATCTTGGCTGACCAGCAGCAGCAGCAGCGTCATTGTCACAATATGTCGCATCTTCAATCTTCACAATATCACGAGCATCCATGACTAACTTCTGAATGATCCGCCGTTTACAGGATAACGCGATTTTACCCTCGGACCTGCCTCAGCTGGTCGAGTCATACATCTGATCCTCATCTGGGCCACTTGACTTATTCTTCCACGAGTTGTTGTTGTTGTGCTTTTTTTCATCCAGAATATGAAAGCTCCTCCTCCTCCTCCCTCAGCAGCTGGCACACCGGACGAAACGCTGCGACGCCACTTAAATGTCAGTGATAAGCACAACAAATGAGACCAAAAAACAGTCTATTTAAGAGATATTTTGGTGGCGGTAGTGCTTCTTGTTGTTGTTGTTGTTGTTATTATTCTTCTTCTTCGTCCTTCAATTCCCTGCTGAGTTGACGCCACTGGTGTATTGCTGCCCCCCAAAGGTCACTTGCAGAAATGCAGCTCCCCCTTCACAGAGCATAAAGTCACGCATACAGATCGGTGTTTTACATTTAGAGGGGGATTCCTCCTCAAACATCAGCATGTTAATTTTGGCATTCAGTTAGTTCGAGGGAAATATACTTTTCTTTTCTTTTGTTGTTGTTGCTTTATCATGACGCGATTATTACAGAATATTTCGAGATGAAATCTGCATTTGTGTCACTGAAACTGGTAGACGGAATTATGAAAATATGAGGGATGTTGAAATGCAATATTCAATTATTGTGGTTTGTGTTCATTGTCAAGGGGCGCCCTCTCGTGGTGAAGCTGAGCAACTGTTTCAATGTCCGTCTTCTTACAGGACTGCTTCACTTTGAAGAGGTGAAGAGGGAGGCGGATGGATACGAGTGGATCAAACTGCATGCTTCCCGATGGAAATGAAGGAGGAAAGTCTGCAAAGATATAGAGCGCAAATAAATGAAACAACGAAGAACAATGTCGACTAAGAAGCTGTTCTCAGCGATGTATTTATACGACTCAGCAATCAAGGCAATTAATTAATTCGTTCTACATTTTATTAGATTCACCGCCGGGTGCAGGACAGACAACATATATAAACTCCTGAAATACATCGACAACATACAGAGGGTTCCTCTTCGTGCTAACATGTACTCTACTGGGTTACATGATATCATTATTTATTTTTCACAGAGTTAGGAAGCCCCGCGTGAGCAGGGCATCAAAAAATTGGTTAAAACTCTTATTGATCCCCTCCACGGAAATCTTTAGTAAAAGGCGAAAGATTTATGCGCTCTGAAGTGAATCAAGAGTGTGTGTCTGAGGGAACGGAGGCTGCCCGACCTTATACTCCGCCTTACAGTATTCACGTACGGTTCTTTGTTTACGTAACACCATTGGGAAATTGTATGGGATGACAAAACATTGTATATACAACACATATCTTTAATAATGCACCAAAATAATATGAATGAGAGTTACATGGCAAAGATTTAACTTAGAACTATCACGCGTGCGCTATGCATTGTGGGAGTATGGTAATCTGACCACGCCTTTGCTTTTAATAGAAAACCTTTTTCAGCATAAGAACGTTTTTTTTCTTTCTTTCGCAGACAGATTATATGACTGATGTATAAAGAGTGTGTGAACCGTTTTCGCCATGAGTTGGAGTTGTGTTTCTGCTTTGCAGCAACTGTTTACAAGCATATAGGTAGGTGTACGCATGCGCAAACAAGATTCCGTCAAACTCAAGATGATCGCTTACCGGTTCCCACGTCCCATGTTTACCTTTTCTGTTTTTAGCGAGATGCATATACTTATCACAACAACATGTTCATGAATCAACATTTTCACAACAATGTCTCCACATAGGTGTACTATATCTTATATTCCTACATTGTCATATTCATTTAATTTGGTTGTGTAACTTAATTTGCTTATACTTGTGTAACTACTTGTGTAAACTTATTTTTATTTTTTATGTTTTGGGAGTTTTCCCTGATCCGATGGGAGGTCCTGGGTCAGGGATGTCGTTCGTATGTGTTCAGATTGTAAAGCCCTCTGGGGCAAATTAGCAAATTATGGTATTGGGTGAAATACAATAAACTGAATTAATTTAATTAATTTATATTTTTTTATTTATCTTTAAAGATAAAATCATTAAACTATCATTGAACTATATTTTCATTTTGACAGTGACTTAAACAAAACACATTTGAAAGGGTGACGACCCATTCAAGAATAATTCAATCAAGTGTGTCGTAGATAAATTACAGAAAAATATAAGAAAAAACAACATACATATATCGTACCTCGAAAGACTTACTTCTGTTGGCACAAAGGGATCTCTTAATGTGTAATCCGATATACGGGAATTAGGATTTCAAGCCGTTTCACGTCTGTTCGTTGGAACATTTGAAATATATTATTATGGACAAGATATATGATTTCATCAGAAATGTCACCAAATGTATAATCCCAATCATAAACAAATATTACACATGAAGCCAACTGATATGCTCCTAAAATATTGAGGAAGTTCTGTTTGAACAGAGGAGCTTAATATGTAATATGTCTCTGTGTTTACACAGTCCCTCATTCTTTATTTAAGGCGACTTCTCTTGGATAGCCCAAACTTACAGTGATGTGCCGGCTTGACATTCCGCGGAAGAGGCTGGCACTGGCAGAACGCCACCATATACGTGTCAGTGAATTGAACATTTCGGAGAGAGCCCGTGTCATTGTGTCTGCCTCCCCATGGCTGCAGTATGCGGGGACAGCAGGGAGGGCTGTCAAACTGTGCCCGCCAGAGAGCGCCTTTCCCCGGATTGATGAGACATAATAAGGGCCGGCCAGGTGGTGAAAATGAGCACGTGAGGCGAGTGTGATGCACGTGTCTGCGTGTGCGTTCTGCGTGTGCGTGTGTATTTATTTAATTGATTTACACTGCTTCCATTATCAATTAGCAACATTGACTATACGTTATTCTCAATTGATTATTTCTTACTGAGCACATATTTCCTCCTGAGGCATTTGATGCTTTATCTAAATTATTGGTCATGTTAGATAAAGAAGCGTGTCTGTGTGTGTGTGTGTGTGTGTGTGTGTGTGTGTGTGTGTGTGTGTGTGTGTTTGTCCGTACGCGCGCGCATTTGTTCTTGAGAGAGAGAGAGAAGTAGAGGGATAGATAGAGAGAGGACTAGTGGGATGCGCACTGGGCTGAGTATTCACTCCAGTTCTTGAGGATGTTTCAGCCTCTCGCTGCGTAATGTCTTCTCCACTTTTGAAGCGCGTGTAGCTTCAACCCAGTAACTCTCCACTTATTCCGCGGGGTCGATTGCTTCCAAGACACTCGGACTCTCTGCATGGAGACACGTTGCTACTGTTGCTGCAACATGAGGGCGCTGTGTTTGAACTTTGCCATCACCTGTCTGTGTCTTCTCCCTTCAGCGGTGAGTGAGAAGTTGCTCAATATAATGCACGCTGTTGTTTAGGCGGCTCCAAGAAATATTCCGCAGTTCATTTGTTTAATTCCCTCATGTTCTATATCTGCCGCTGTTCATATGTTGCTGCATTGGTCCAATCAAATGGTCTTTCTTTTGGTAGTCTTTTTTTCTGAGGATATGTTGATTCTGAATCCATCAATAATCAATCAGCATCAATAATTTCTGATATATTTGAATTCTATTCTGTTGAGAAAAGAAAACGATACATAATAATCGTTTGTAGGGATACTATAGTCGGCAGAAGCAGGCAGAGTTGAGAACAAGTTGATTGATCGCTCTGCTGCAAATGTTCTGATCTGATTTCAGCTTCAACTTGAAACTCTTCCATTGAAAAGTTTTCGGCATGCTGTTTCATTGGCTTTTGTTTTGGTGTGATTTTCTTTTCTTTATGCAGGCTCAGAATGAAGACTTGTATCTCATGACGAGAGACTGTCTATAGGGGACTTGATCAAAGCTGACTCTTCTATTAGATGGGCAAGCCCAGCCAAAAGGGGTCTTCTTCATTCCTCCTAAATGTAATTTGTTCCACTGCCGTGGTCTGTAATTCTCTTCCAGACATAATTGTAACTTAATTGTCTCTCCTGTCTTTCATGTAATTTACTTTGCTGCATGAGGAGCAGACTGCAGCATCTGTAACTGTAACTTTACTTGTCAGATATCGGAAAACGTTGTCAGTTTGTCAAGTTAAATCGCCCCATCACTTTGTTTTTAAGTGGGGAAGAAGTGACAAGTATCTTTTTAGCCAATCGCAAACATTTTCTCTCAGCCCCTAAAATGCAATTACTGCTCTCATCTCAGTTGTTCTGCTTCTGCAGGTGCCTTTGCACAGGTGTAGTGTGTCTGTGCAACCACTGCACTGCTGTTGCTCAGTTGCAGTCACTGTGCTGGCATCTTGACACGCAGCCAGCGACATGGCTGTCACACACTGGGCTCCAATTAGGTGAGAACAGCACACCGCTGGAGGTTCAGGCTTGTAACAATATGCCCAGCTGGAGCTCACTTGGTTACAGGAGAAGACAGAGATTGGCACACAGGGCTGTGGTGGTTAGAGTGGTTGTGAGTCCCACCTGTTGGTGAGGAATGATGGAGGTGCACAGAAATATGGGGGCGAACAACACAAAAACTCCATCTGCCTTTGACCCATTAGGATGAAGATGGAAATTTAGTGCACAGAACCTTTTGCAGACAACTCATGTCTCAATTCTAGAGGCATAAACAACGTTGACTTGTCCCCCGCACCTTATCCCAATGCTTCCACTTCAAAATGCTAGTGTGTTGCCAGAGATGAAAACATCTATTCTTTTAATTCACCTGCATATCATTTGTTTTAAGGCATATCGGACGGAGCTCAATATCCTTAAAACTGGTAATCTGGGAACATCCTGATGACTGACACATGCAATGAAGAAAGTGTCACTTCTTTTATTTATTTTAATGCAGTGATATTGTATGAATTATTCAGTCCTGCATCAAGGTGGCATTGAAACAAGGATTGATAGTTTTAACAAGGGAGCGAGAAAGCGCTAAGGAGGACAACCAAATACAAGTGTGTTAAAGGCATGTGTGTGTGTGTGTGTGTGTGTGTGTGTGTGTGTGTGTGTGTATGTGTGCTGCTTGTGCTAGTCCTTGCCTGAAGGGTCTTACCTATTGATCAATGTCAATGTTAAGACAGTCTCATTTAGAGTACATCAAACGATAATTATATTTTCATTGATTATTTGCTACTTTGTAATATAGCAAAAGTGGAACTGTCCTTCATTTGCGGTCATCCTGTTTGTTCTGAGGCTATATGTATTATGAATGATATCTTTGAAACTATTTCCTAGTATTAAAGTACCTCTGATGAATGGTTTCTGGCCCGGTTTGAGCTATCTGCGTGTATCAAACTGACACAGAGCTGTGGACAATACACAATATTTGTCAGTATGACTTGAAAGTGTGTTCCCTTGTGTCTGTCCGTGGTTGTTCTGGCCGGTCTGTTTCCGCGTGCTCTGTGTCACCAGCTCTGACGTTTCCTTTCAGGCTCCAGGCCAGGCACTATTACCATCCCGACGCTCAGCTGGAGAGAATCCCGTAGTTCTAGTCTGAGAGGTGGTGTCGGTAGTATGAGTGTTCTCTTCTTGTGTTTCCTATCCTGTAGTCGTGGTCGAAGAAATTGTGTTGTTTTGTTTCATCGTTCTCGGGTCCGTTTAGCTTTCCCCTTTTGCTAACAGTGGAGCTTTCCGTTCTACGCCCGGATCGACAGAGAGCTGTTTTGTTGCCCTCCTGACTCTGGATCACCTTGGGGCAAGCCAAGACACTTGTTTCTTTTTTTTGGACCTCCGAGGAAAATAAATCCTGCTTGTGCTCCTGACCACTGCTTTCTTGTACCAGAGGGACAGCTTCACTTTTCTCAAACCGGGAGAACACACTCGAGCCAGCAGACATGCCCAGCCAGCCAGCAGGTCTTGCATTATGAGAGCAGCTGCAGCATGCTGTTAGCTCACCTGTCCCTCCTCACCATGCAGGCCCTGCACCTGTGACTCTTCTCGGCCCATGCACCTCGGACTCAGATGTCGGATGACTTGGCACCTAGGGAGCTTCGTCCCCTTTTTGCACCTGGAGCGGAGCCAGTCGGTGGATGGTGGCCCCTATGCTCAAGTGTGTCTTGGAGTCGTATGCGCGACCAGTGTGGATTTGTGGCCTGGGCGACTCTCTTGTTCCTTTGGATTTGCATTCAAGCGCGCACGCCTGGATCATGTTTGCAATTGTGTGGGTTGGCGCCTGAGTGTGAGTTACGGTCAGCAGGCCCGGGTCTGCTGGAGGACGCCAGCGAAAGCCCCTAGCTGGGGCGCGGTTCAAGGCTGGTTCGTCATGGGCCAGCAACTCAGGGCAGGACAGTGTCAGGCAGCGACAGTG
This sequence comes from Liparis tanakae, assembly GCA_036178185.1. Lineage (NCBI taxonomy): Eukaryota > Metazoa > Chordata > Actinopteri > Perciformes > Liparidae > Liparis > Liparis tanakae. The sequence continues at coordinate 18,068,284 of CM070097.1, read as the reverse complement.
TCTGCGCAGCTGCAGTCTTCAGGGTCTTGACCAGCTGACCAAGGAGAGTAGGCTGAGTTCTGTCAGGGAGGCTCCCCAGCTCATCGTCGATCATTCCCAAGAGATCCTGTCGGTGCACGAGTCAGCCTGGAGTCAGAGGTCTCCTGGGTCAAACATATTTTCAAGAGGTGTCTGATCCTTCTGATCCGCTCAGAGCTCAGTTGGAAAAGCCTTGCCAGAACCGCATTGCAGGGCTCCCCGGTCAGCCCCAGTTCTTCTTCACCAATCCGTCCGCCCGGGCGGTTTCGCTCCCATCGCAGCGGTTCCGCTCTTTGGAGAATTTCACTCTCTCTCCTCAGGAGAGGCGGAGGGATCAGTCTGGAGCGCATGCGTTCAGATCCAATTCTCTCCAGAGGAGAAGACCTCTAGTGCTGGCCGGGATAATGTCGAAGCCACAAAGAGGTCTCTCCCAGGAGGAGAGAGTGCGCTGGGTGCGTGCCACTGGAGAACTGGGGGTTGGGAGTCTCCCCATCGCCCTCCTGCACTCTCCAGGAGAAGTTGACTCTGGGGCTGCCTGGAAGAGACTGCACCTCTGCACCTCCTGAAGTCACCTTCTCCACCTGGCTTCTGTCTGCAGTGGGGGCTGCTGGCAATTGCATTTGCCGCCAGTGCATAAAGCCAACGCCCTCATTGGAGGCCTGCACAGAGTGCATTCACACCGCCGTCTGATGGAGCGCAGTTTCCTTGAGGCACTGCCGCACTCTTCTTCACTGGTGAACCATAACTTGCATTCGTGACTTCCAGACTCTGCCTGGACCCTCGGTCCTGTGTTTAATCCTCCTGGGGCTGCGCGGCTGGAGACAACTTGCGTGTTTCCGTGGCCCCAGACACTGTTCCCTTGTCTCTTCAGTCCCTGAACGCTTGCCCCTGACAGGCAGACTCCAGTCAGGTCCCCAGCAGTCTGCTTGCCCCACAGCAGCAGTCTCACAGGTGCCATGATATCCTGGGGTTCCTCTTCCCAGCATCCGGACTTTCCAGCTGCTCCACAATCGCCCCTATGATTGTGCCATTGACCTGCTCCCTGGTGCACTGACACTCCGGCCCTGGATCATTCCATCGTCGATACAGTCACCGAGGAGCGACCTGCCTTCATCTGTTCGCTTTGGTCACCAACCCTGATTTGTCTCCAGAGTCCTTTTTGGATTTCAGATCAATGTAGGATTACAGACCTCCGAATAAGGTCTCCATACTCATAATCTCCTCTGTTTGAATATTTATGTCTACAGATCCTTTTCACTTGTGAGTCCTTAGCAGGTCGAAGAGGATCACCTGGTGACCACCTGCAGGTGCCAGGTTACTCAACAACACCTCTTGTGCTGCTGAGTCGATGATCGAGAATATTCACTGGACCAGACTGCCACCAGCCTTGTTTGGCTGCACGATTTCACCTTGACAGTGCCGACCGTGATTAACGACCTTACACTGAAGACACAGTGTTGATTGAATGGCTATATTTTCGTTTTTTTCTACATCCCCCTGTATGTTTCTTCCACTCCCCCCTCAGGTCTGCAGCCATGTGTTCCTGGTCCCAAATACTGTGTTGGAATCAGAAATTGGAGTTCCATGTCAAATGTGAGTCCAGGTCCAGGGTGAGGGTAGAGGGAGGTCCTTCATAACGGAGGATTGAGGTGTCAAGGCAGGCCCACCCCAAATGTGAAGGCCCTGTCGGTTTGCATCCAGCTCTTTCTGTGGGAAGAAGCTCCAGCAGTTACTGGGCTCCCTATATTTCCCCCCGGTTTCCTCATTGGTCAGCGCCACGGCTCGGCCACCCCAGACCTTTTGACTGACTCTTTTCGCCGGCGGGTTCATCCCCAGTTCCGCAGAGGCAGCACCTGGTTCCAAAGGAGCCTCCTGCCTGTTCCCTGGCTTGTCCACCCCTCACGAGACATCGCCTTTTCGTGTTCGAGTGAGCTGCTTTCGCTCGTTCTGGGCAGTCTGTCCCAGTTAGCTTGTTGTGCTTTTTCTGCCCATCCGTCCTGTGCTTTTTTTTGCCGTGATGGGTGAGATTCCGCTGGAATTATGATGTGGGGGCTCGTGAACTGTTGGCAAGTGAGTTGTGGAGGAGGATGGGAAACTGCTTGCCTTCCCTCATGTCCCGAACCTGAGACTGGACAGTACGGGCGGGAGGATCTATATCGCTTCATAAACGATTCCGCTTTTCGCTACTGTTGGGGCCCGTTTGATCACTTTTCATTCTTCCCCATCTTCAGGCCAGGGCACCAATCCGGTCCCCCCCCACACACTTGCCCCGCCTCCCTCCCTGGAGGAGAAGTGAATTTATCTCCCCTGTCCACCGCTGGAGCTCATGCATCATCGGGCAGTGGGTGAGGATCGAGATGCATGCTGGCGGTACCTCACCTGCGGGGCCGTGGCCCGCGAATCGCCTTTCTTTCAGCCTGGGCGTCCGGTCCTGGGGGCTCGCCTGGCCCGCCCGTGTCCGGCTCCGGCACCCGCTGCTCGCATTTGATCCAGCCCGTGCTGGCTCCCAGCGTGCCGGAGCATCGTGAGGGACGCCATTCGTATAAAGTGCCCGACGGGGGCGCGCGGCTCTGCACTTACGACACGACGCCGACCGGCGCAGCCACACTTCGTCTGCTACGTAAACGTTGGTTACTACCTCTCATCGTTACGGATTTGTTACGGTCATCAATATATCGGTGCATCACATTCATCCTCTCAGCCAATGGGCACACCTCAGCCTGGACCTCATCCTTGCAGACTTACCTCTGCTGCAGACTTCGCACTAGACTGCACTGACTCCAACATAGTCGAACTGCTGAGACTCAGCGATATGTTTCCGGACCATGTTTCAACTTTTTACCTCCCATTCTGCCAAGACGCGGCGCACACTCGGTTTCCACCCTGTTCCTCCTCGGGTCTTTTCCACCCCAATCGAATGGCCATCGCCAGCCATCGAGAATGATCAAGGTGGCAGGCGCCCCCCAGTCGTGGTACGCCACCAGTCCGCCAGCATCCCCCGTCACGGAGCACGCCACCGCCACCACCTAATTCCCTTTCCTCCTCTCCACCGGCTATCCTCCCCCCTTGAGGCCTCCTTTGGTATCAGCCCCTTGTTCCCTAGCCAGGAGAGCAATGCCCGCCCAATGTGAGGCATGGGGGAGTTGCTGGGGAGTTGCTCCGCACAGCAGAGCAAAATAAGAGGATAGCGAGAGGCAGGAGCAAAATAAGAGGATCGCGGATCGACCGAGAATCCAACCCAACAGACCAGCTCACATGGACATTCTCGACCGCACCAAAGCCAAGTGCCTCCCCGCGCCAAGCTTTTTTCCATCTCATCATCTCTTTTCCATCATCTCCATTATTAACCCTGTCTATCTGAAGAATTCACGCGAACGGTGTTTCCATTTTTTTCCTCATTTTTCTCTCTCAAACCCGGCCCTTAACCCCCCCCCCCCCCCCAGAACCCCCTCCACCCCCCCCGGGGCCCCACGGGCCCCCGGCTCATCGGTCAATCGCCCGCCCCCCGTCGTATGCCCTGGTGGGCTATCAGTACCTGGGTAGGACCAGAGAGGAGTAGTGCTGGAGGTGGTGCTGGTGCTCTGCCTCAATCATGGATCCGTCTCATACCCTACTCGGAACCCAACCAGGACCTGGTGGTTCGCCAAGAGGCTCCCTGGCTGAGGGGGGGGGGGGTGTTAGATTGTGTGTAGTGTGTGTTGTGTTGTGTTCCTTATTGTCTCCTGTGTTGTGTTGTGTGTTGTTAGGTACAGGTTGGTTCCCGGTTTCCACTTTCCACTGCGCCTGCCCGCTACCGTCCACCAGCTGAGACGCTGCCTGAGCTCAGGTGGTTAGGGTAGTTGTGTCTCCTGTCAGCGTGGGTCAGGGGTCTCGGTAGGGTAGTATGAGAAAATCCTGAAGTCCTGGTATCTATCAATCCTTGTGTTCCTCCTATTAGCGCCAGCACGCGGCTCGGGAGTTGCCCTCCCCGACGCCTCACAGAGAGATGACAGAAGCGCCCTCCCGACGACTCTGTGAGACTTTTTCTTCTCTACAATTTTTTTTTTTTTTTTTTTTTTTTGATCAAATAAAAAATAAATCCTGTTTTTTTTTTGACTGCTGTCTCTCGTCGTGTTTTAGTCCTCCATAACACTTAGATCTTAACAGAAAGGGTACATCAGAAATTCCTGAAATCCTTTAAAACTGTCAACCAATCTATCGTAAGATGACAGCAGCACGATTTTGTTGGCCACTGTTGGACCAAGACAAATGGTATCGCTGAGAGGCAAGCTCATGAAAGAGAAGTTGTACAGATACAGATAAAGTGACATCCCTTCTTACCAAAACATTTTCTTTGTATTCTGTGCTTCAGAATAACAACAACAACAATGATTATCAAACACATTTTCTCACTTAAATCTACTTCTATGCAAAGAGGTTAGGTTTATATTTATTCAAGTTTCGAGAGATCTGTCCGTGAGACATAAGCCTCCGTCCTAAAACAACGAAGCTCAGTGGGATATTGTTTGTAGCATTAATTCAATTTCAATTCAGTTTATTTTGTATAGCCCAATATCACAAATTAAATTTTGCCTCAGAGGGCTTTAAAATCTGTACACATATGAAATCCCTGTCTCAGGACCTCACATCGGATCAGGAACAACTCAACAGTGTAGAAAGTCAACACATCGCTCAAGAAGAACTTTACTCTGGACAATCCACAGAACACAGCATGTTGTCTTTAACAGGGAAGGTTTCTTTGGTAGACAGTACAAACTAGCACAACAAACAACAAAAAGCATTGCCTCCATTGTGTTGAGGCAGTTACAGAAACATATATTTCCAAACGTAAAGGTTCTCTATAGGGTATTTAGAGCAGTAATGGTTGTCGTTGTTCGGCGCTTTGTGGAGGTCTATACTCTTTTTCAGTTCAGCACCTTAACGTTACATAAATAAAAAAACCACCGTTAAATGGAAAATTTGGACGGGGAGTAAAAGAATATAACTTTTGGATCGAGAAAAAAGAGAACTTTACTTTGAGGCTTTTCTTAATTCACACTTTGTTCTCCACAGGTCCAAGAAACAGCCACGCCCTTGGAGTTTCAGAGCCAACAATGGAGAGAGGACGAAGGAGGGCCAGGAGACGCTTTGGGAGCTGCTTTGAAAGTTAAACATACCTTCAAAGATCTACAGATCATCTCCAGCAAACAAAAGACACCTGCCTACGGCTCTCTCGGCCCGTACGGATGGCCACAGAACTTTTCCCAAGCCCTGGATCAGTATCTTTACCGCCCCCATCCTAAATCCAAACCGTCGGCAAAATCATCCCCGAAGACTAAGAAGATCCTGGGCTGGGGCGATTTCTACTTTAACGTGAAGACGGTGAAGTTCAGCCTCCTGGTGACGGGGAAAATCGTCGACCACATCAACGGCACTTTCAGCGTCTACTTCCGCCACAACTCGTCCCGTCTGGGGAACCTATCCGTCAGCATCGTCCCACCCTCCAAAGCGGTAGGGTGGGAGGTTTTGGATCCAGCGGCTGAGGACGTTCACACCAGAAATCCGGTACTGGTTCCGGATCTGACGTCCAAGTTGCAGATCCCACCACCTCAGTCCACCAGCTCGACTCCTGCAGACCATCAGAAGCAGCAGCAGGACGTGATAATGGTGACGGAACTCAACTGCCGAATCGAATACCAGAGAACCAACCGGTCCAAGAAGACCAAGCCCTGCATGTATGACCCGGGGCAGACCTGCTACTCCGAAAACACCCAGTCCCAGGCAGCCTGGATCTGCGCCAAACCGTTTAAGGTTATATGCATCTTCATCGCCTTCACCGGCACCGATTACCGGCTGGTGCAGAAAGTCTGTCCGGACCACAATTTTCAGACGGAGCAAAACCAGCAGCACTTCGGATGATCAATTTAGAGATAACAAACACTGACTTCTCATACATCTTTCAAAGTCATGTGTTCAGTTTTTAGAAAGGTTTGCGAATTACCTTGTGTTAACGTGTCAGTGAGTTTAATGAGATGTATAACGTGAGCCTTGTGTTGTTTGAAATTATAATCATCTGACAAAAGCTCCACATTGTCGTGAAACAAAAGTAGCGACTTAAGCCACCATATCACTTTGTGTATTGTTGTTGTTTTTATATGTATTGACAGAAGTGAAGATGTGAAATACATACATATTTAGAGACAACATAATCCAAACTATGGACTTCAAGTGCTTTTTTGTTGTTTTTACTATAAAATGAACAACTTGCTCGTTCATTGTACAGACTGATAAGATATCTCTTCTTCAAAGACCTGACGCAGAGGGGGATCGAACAGATGATTTACTGTTGCAGAGACTTTTATCAGTGGCACAAAGTACACATGTTAGTGTACTTTGGGCTTTCCTTCCGTACTGATTTGACTTTCACCCTTTGCGCCTCGCAAAGCTTTCTGTTTTCCCAGCACTCAGCTGTCACAAACATGCTTTCTCTGTCACTACGGCAAACAATACGGGTGAGTACATTATGCATTTACTAAAGAATAATAAATTAAATGTACGCCTATATACACTTGTATCTGTGTTGGAAGATCCTAAGAGTTGTCGATACGACATCCCTTCTCACTGATAACTAGTTCCGTTTGTCAACCCAGGTACCGTAACCTCAACCACAAAAGACAAGTGTGCTCTGTGTTTTGTGATTTTAATTTGTCACCTTTTTTGTCTGATAACTGTGATTATTGCAGGCCATCAAATAAGAGTGCTGCTGTTTGTCCCAGAATATTTGTATTTGAAGGAAGGTTGACTTTACAGTCTTCCCTTTGTGCAAGACCTAATTTACTCAAAGCTTAGAAAACACAATGAACACAATAGATAAAAGGAGACTTGCTTCAAAATAATCAACCTTTTAAGCTAAAGGAACAGTTGCATAACTATCACGCAGCTCCACACTGCCTGCAACAAACAAAACCCTGATAAACAAGTCACTGCCTGTGTGGCCAGCCACATATCACTTTTCATGTCCAAGGTTTTCCATAACGGCTCCACTGAATAGCACGCTTGTTTATTTCACTGCCTTTCATTTAATGGATTGTTTAGAACATCAAAAGGCATATTATTCTAACTCCCGTGTTTCCAAATCCCCGGCGCAAAGTATTATAATTTAGAGTGATGAAAGTGTGTTTTGCACAGGCTCACTCTTCCTGAGGTTTTCAAAAGACACCAAAGGAGTAATCCTGGAAAACAACAACAAAACGTCTCGGAAACCTTTACACTGCCCAGACTGTTCACAACAATGGAGAGTTACACACAATGAAGGTGTTTTTACTCCAGTGAGTTGTTAAACAAAGCCGTAAGTTGTCAGAAGTATAGCCCCATCTCTCCAGGGTCTTGCCAAACAGAGAGCGGTTTCACAACTCCTGTGGACATTTAGTTGTTGACCATGATAATGTTGTGTGTCTACCCACCGGCCCCGTGCAGCCCCTCTTCCTCAGGGCTTCAGGCTGTCTGGGCCGAGAGGGGCAGGTCACAGCGGAGTCATGCAGGCGAGGCCTCAGCAGCGCGGGCGAGTGGACGGGCCAGGAGAACCTGGCCCAGGACGACCCGGAGATGTGGAGCCTCCTGCAGCAGGAGAAGGACAGGCAGTGTCGGGGGCTGGAGCTCATAGCATCAGAGGTAACGAGGAGAGATGTTCAGTGTTTCATGATCCGTTCCATATTACATACACTGATAATGTCCCTTTCAACAACTACACGGGTTCGGAAGCATTTCTTATTTGTAAGAAGGAGGGGAGCCATGATGATATATGAGGAATGGATTAAGGATCCGGGAGGAGGGTGAGGGATGTGGGTCGAAGGATGAAGGGTTGTGGGTTAAGGGTATGGATCAGGGTTGTTGGATGTTGGTCAGGTATCATCTGGAGAGGAGCCGTCTCTGATTGAGCTCTAATCCCCAGATGTAGTTTCTAGAATGATTGTTTTCTTCAGATTTCAGAGATTTTCTTTGCATGTAAATCAATGATTCTCTCGAAGTTGAAGCTGTAGGACAAGAAGAGAGTTCTCATGCTACTACTCTGTGGCAATTATCAATCCACAGAGCTATCAATTGCATTGACATCTAACATGTGTGGGGAAGTCGTTGTAGCAGACTGACTCACAATGAAGAGACACCTTTTTATTTTGTTCAGGACAAAGTGATCCCATTAGGTTCCCTCACTGAATTGTGCCATCGATCTCCACATTTTACGTTGAGCTAGAGGAGGAGGGTCGATGATGTGTGTGTGTGTGTGTGTGTGTGTGTGTGTGTGTGTGTGTGTGTGTGTGTGTGTATGTGTGTGTGTGGAGGTGGTGTTTTGAAATGTCATGGAGAGAGTTGTGTGTCCCATGGGGGACTGGGTTTGAATCCCACTGGAATGATTGAGGGATCCCAGCACAGACAGGTTTAGTATAATAACAAGGCTGAGGAGGCCAGAGAAGGAGACAGAGAGAGAAGATGAGCAGAAGTGAGAGTGGGAAGAAAAAAAACAGACTGAGACGGGGAAGTAAAATTAATTTACATTCATTTCCTTTCCTGCAGCTTTTCTGCATCAATCCCACAGGGATTCCAAATTGAATTCCTCCACATTTCTCTTTTAATTTGAATATATCACCTCTAATACTTTATTATTTTTAAACTAATATGGTTAGCAGTTTCCAGAAAAGACTGATATGAACATTTTGAACGATTTATTAAACCAATTCAACAGATTGAAAAATCTTTAGTTTATCATCCGTTGACTCTAGGACGTGCCTTATTGTTGTTATAATTGGTTCAGTTAAAGTAAATTCCATACTGGGTATGGAATATTTGGACTGTTGTTGTTGTTGTTGTACTGTGTAGCTGGGAGTGTTCAGTCACCCTTCGTCAGGTAAAAAAAAAGGTTGTATTGTATTTGGATGGTGACAGTGTTCTGAATATTTAAGCATGATATATGCAGTACATATACGCTGTACATATCTTTTACAATCAACACTTGAAATAATGATGACACCTGCAAATGACAAGGTAGTGAATATGCACACACACACACACACACACACACACACACACACACACACACACACACACACAATGTGGCTGTGCATCTTGACACTATGCTTGTTTGTCCTGTCAGAACTTCTGCAGCCGTGCAGCGCTCGAGGCTCAGGGCTCCTGTCTGAACAACAAATACTCTGAAGGATACCCAGGACAAAGGTAATGCCAATTTCCAAAATAAATTGTTAAAATTGTTATACAAGTTTTAAAGATGTTCAAAAGCCCAAGTGAATTCAATTCAAAATAAAATTTTGAAAGATTGAATTATATGGCAATTTTACTCCCCCATACTAGAATGTATGTTATGCAATTAATCATAATGCGATACAGTACTGGGGGACACACTACACTGTTATGCAATACAATATGAAACGGACATAATACAATACAATACTGTGAAGTATAATACAGTACATTATAATAGTTGAAAATTAAATTGAGATTTTTGGTATCATCTGTTTTGTATCACAAATTACAAATAACGATACAATACGTAACGGATACAATACGTAACGATACAATACGTAACAATACAAAATAATACAACCTGATAAGATTTTCAATAAATGCCTTTTATTTTTCTCAGGTACTACGGAGGTGCAGAGATCGTTGACAAGATTGAGCTGCTGTGCCAGAAGCGAGCACTCTTCGCATTTGGTCTGGACCCAAATCTGTGGGGCATCAACGTCCAGCCGTACTCTGGATCCCCCGCTAACTTCGCAGCCTACACATCTGTACTGAAGCCCCATGACCGCATCATGGGCCTCGATCTGCCAGATGGGGGACAGTGAGTGAGCTTGTATTTAGATAGAAACAATACATAATAAGTTACAAGGTAGAGTGTGTAGCATTTAGGGGAATCCATTGGCAGAATTGGAATTTAGTATGAATATGTATTTTTTATGCAAATTCAACTAAAAATGAGAATAGTTATTTTTTGTTACAATAGATGAGCCGTATATATATATATATATATATATATATATATATATATATATATATATATATATATACAGTATACTGTATATAGATTAGAACTATAGAAGAATTCTCTGAACTTGTGACACGCAATTAATTTCACTTCTCTTTCCGACTCATTTCAGCCTTACTCACGGCTACATGACAGACACCAAGAGAATCTCAGCCACCTCCATCTACTTTGAATCGATGCCTTACAAGCTAGATGTGAGTAATTCGGTTGACTTTTTGTAAATAGGAATTAGATTTAAAATCATCACTGATACATAATCTGTGAGGAAAACAGTTAATCTAGTTACAAAAAAATCAAGTTTGACTAGCGTGTGTGACATCATCTCAGCCCAAAACAGGTCTGATAGATTATGACGAGCTGGAGAAGACGGCCCGACTTTTCAGACCCAAACTCATTATAGCAGGAACCAGCGCCTACGCTCGCCTCATCGACTACCCTCGCATGAAGAAGGTACCTCTTATATCTGCAATTATGTCCACTAGTACATTTTAATAGCCCATACCTCCATAAAAGAAATGTTAACTCTATTTTAAACTTTTAGAACAGCCAAATATAAGGGTAACTAAAATAGGAAACCCAAAGAAGATAAAATAAGTTATAGAAAAGACAAATGAGTATATATTTATAATGAAATGATGTGTGTTTCAGCTGTGTGTGGAGCTTAATGCCTACCTGCTAGCAGACATGGCTCATATCAGCGGCCTGGTGGCAACAGGAGCTGTTCCCTCTCCCTTCCAGCATGCTGACCTGGTCACCTCCACTACCCATAAGTCCTTGCGTGGAGCGAGGTGAGGGCTTGGACGTTGTGTGTGAATGATTTTTGCAATGGTCACAGAATACTGATTAATGCGAGTCAGGTCATGGTATTACAAAATTTACGGTCGGTGTACAAATTAACACAAGCAGCTAATTACCTTCGCATTGAAAATGCAGAAGGTAATGTTTTCGCCGGCGTTTGTGAATATGTCCGTCCGTCCGTCAGTTATTCGTCTAAATCAGACAAAACTGAGCCGATTCTTATGAAACTTGGTGGGATGATTGGTCATGACCCAAGGAACAATCAATTAGTTTTTGGGAGTGATTGGGTCAAAGGTCAAGGTGAAAAACTTGTTATTTGTCTAAATCAGACAAAACTGAGCTGATTCTTATGAAACTTGGTGGGATGATTGGTCATGACCCAAGGAACAATCGATTAGTTTTTGGGCGTGATTGGGTCAAAGGTAAAGGTCAAGGTCACGAAAAGGTGAAAAACGTAAATTGCGAAGGTATGCGCTCTACCGAGTGCCCATTCTAGTTTGTGAATATGTTTGTCCGTCCGTTTGTCCGTCCGTTATTCGTCTAAATCAGACAAAACTGAGCCGATTCTTATGTAACTTGGTGGGATGATTGGTCATGACCCAAGGAACAATCGATTAGTTTTTGGGAGTGATTGGGTCAAAGGTCAAGGTCGAGGTCACAAAAAGGTGAAAAACTTGTTATTTGTCTAAATCAGACAAAACTGAGCCGATTCTTATGAAACTTGGTGGGATGATTGGTCATAACCCGAGGAACAAACGATTAGTTTTTGGGAGTGGTTGGGTCAAAGGTCAAGGTCAAGGTCACGAAAAGGTGAAAAACGTATTATTAGTCTAAATCAGACAAAACTGAGCCGATTCTTATGAAACTTGGTGGGATGATTGGTCATAACCCAAGGAACAAACGATTAGTTTTTGGGAGTGGTTGGGTCAAAGGTCAAGGTCAAGGTCACGAAAAGGTGAAAAACGTATTATTAGTCTAAATCAGACAAAACTGAGCCGATTCTTATGAAACTTGGTGGGATGATTGGTCATGACCCAAGGAACAATCGATAGGTTTGGGGAGTGATTGGGTCAAAGGTCGAGGTCAAGGTCACGAAAAGGAGAAAAACGTAAATTTGCGATATCTCGGTTAATTGGCATCCGATTTGCGTGAAATTAGTGCCAAATTGTTCATAATTCAATCTTGTGATATGCAAAGGTATGCGCTCTACCGAGTGCCCATTCTAGTTTATTTATACATTTATTCAAGCATTTATTCCTGTATTTATTGATGCATGTATTTATTCATTTATACTTATGAGATTTTAAGTCCTCCATAACCTACAAGCAGAAGCATTTGTCTTTTGTCAGACAAAACATTTTAAAGGAACATTTCAAGTTGAGTGCATTTGGGTTTCTCTCTCCACGGTGCAGGGCTGGTCTGATCTTCTACCGGAAAGGTGTGCGGTCTGTGGATAAGAAAGGTCGGGAGGTGACCTACGACCTCCAGGACAGGGTGAACTTTGCCGTGTTCCCGTCACTTCAGGGAGGACCTCACAACCACGCCATTGCAGGCGTGGCCGTCGCCCTCAAACAGGTCCAGATATCAACATGAATCATCCGTATTTAACAATAGCCAGCAACATAAAATGAGTCAGATCATTCTTTGGGAAAACACTGCAGAACATTTTCAACACCAGCTCAAATTCAGCAGCTTCAGACAGGTTATCTGGAGTGTCCTGATTTGGTCTTTCTCGTTACCCATGCAGCATCACTTCTGTCTCTGCAGGCTTCTACTCCCATGTTCAAACAGTACATTGCTCAAGTGCTGCTGAATGCCAAGTCCATGGCCAACGCTTTGCTGAAGAAAGGCTACACGCTGGTGTCAGGTACCGAGGGAACTAAATATGAATTCAAATAGAAAAGTGAAAACATCATCATTGTTTATATAGAGGCTTGAGAGGAGAGGGAGAGATCATTTATATTACCGGCAGACACATTATCAACTGAGCAAAAACATTCAATCTCTCCTCTTCCACCACCACTCCCTCCTCTCAGGTGGAACAGACAACCACCTGGCCTTGGTTGACCTTCGACCCAACGGGATGGATGGGGCTCGAGCTGAGAGGGTTCTGGAGCTGGTGTCCATCACCGCCAACAAGAACACCTGCCCTGGAGACAAGAGCGCTCTCACTCCCGGAGGACTCAGGCTCGGTACTCAGATGAGTAGATGTGAAGCTTGGACAGGATGTGTTGTTATCTGGTTATTGTTGGTGAAGAGTTGAAAGGAAAGAGGTTGTTCTGGACCAAATCTGTCAACCAGTCAGTCTTGCTACCCATATCATATTGGAGCCTTTGTTCTCCCTCTGTGTGACCTGTCTCTCTTTGCTTTAGTCTGGCTGTTTGATTTCTATGTTTGCTCGCCGACCTGTCGGTCAACCTGTCAGCATGTGTCCCTCTTTACCTCGTCTTAATATGTATTAATAATACTGTTTTCTTACAGGAACTCCGGCTCTAACCTCGAGACAGTTCAAGGAGGCAGACTTTGAAAAGGTTGTGGAGTTTTTTGATGAAGGGATTCAGATCGCACTCGATGTGAAAAAGAAGACTGGTGAGATTGTGGGCTTTTATATGGCGTTAGAGTTTAGACACACCATGATGAAATATTGTTTGGTGAGAAGGCTTCTCAATGCTTTGTGACCAGAGATATTGTATTCAAAGGGGACATGATGATGTGCTTTGGAGGGAAGACATTTAAAATCACAAAATTTAAGTTTTAATTATAGGTTTAATATTTCTTATATTCACTTTTTCTTATATATTTTTCTATATTCATATATTTCATTTTACACAAATATACAGTCGGTTTCGAGTTTTCTAGGTGCACCTGTCTAATACAACTGTCAGGCAAATAATCCTACCATAATGAAGGTTATAATATTTAACTGCATCCTTTTGAAGTATGTAGTTTATGCTACTGTTAAATTGTATTGCATAATGTATAGAGGTCCTGGTATTTGGCCTCCACCCACTGATATAACGGGGTGTATACAAAAAAAATAGAAAACAAAATGTTCAGTCTAGCCCAATAATCTTTTTACAGTCCCTAATCGACAGGGATGAGCCATTTTCAAAGCACTAGACGATATTTTGTTAAACATTTTATAGTTACATTATTACTCCTTCTCCTAACAGGGAATCTGGCCAGCTTCAAGGCCTTCCTGCTGGAGGACCAAGAGACGGTGTCGCGCATCGCAGGGCTCCGCCAGCGGGTGGAGCTGTTTGCAAGACCCTTCCCCATGCCAGGATTCACTGACCACTAATAACACATCACACAGAAAGGCACTTCCCATTGTATTACTCCTCTAATGTAATTGCCTTTTGATGACGCTACCATGGAAACAAGCGTTGTTTCAAGACAGCTCACTTGAACGGTCAAGGGCCATTTATGCACACGGTACATTTCCATGCCAACAATCGAAATTATCTGCCAAATAACACAAATAATCTAATAGGATGTCTCAAAGCCGGATGATTAAAAAGTCACACAACCATTTCCAGGTTAGGCAGATAAACTGTAATCGTGTAATAATGGATTTTATGATAACTCCTCTTGAGAGGCTCGATAAACAGATATTGAATAATGTTATATCGCAATAGTTTTAATAAAATAAAATAAGTCATCATAGAAAAAGGTAACAAGGTTAGACAAATACTAACTGCATCCAACTCGTAAATTACAAACCATTTATTAAAGGTTGATATGAAATGCTAAATGTTACTAAAGTGTTACCTAATGTCATTTTAATTGTATTAGCAGGTTTTGTTCTATTAGCAACCCATTTAGTGTCAACAATTTATTCAAATTAACCATTTACTACAGAGATCTGAAAAGTTTGTCTAGGCCACATTGGGAAATCATATTTGAACCTACTAGATATGAAAATGATTTGTTTTGTGCATGTGATGATGAGGTTGATACCGGTGATACTTTCCATTAAGACTGTTTCTATTAGCCTAAAACGGTTGCACAGCAACGTCCATTATCCTGCAGGTAATATATTAGCAGCTGCTGCGCTCGCTCTTATACGTTCCCCTCTTCAGCCGAGGAGGACCATAAGAGTTTGAGGTATTTGGCTTTTTGTCAATAAGCAGTACTTACACCGTGTGCAGAATTATTAGTCAAGTTGTATTTTTGAGGATTTCTTTTATTATTGAACAACTATAGTACTCTCAGTCAATTCAAAATGTCAATAAACCTCCAACCTGAGTATTTAAGAAAGTAAAAGTGAGGTTTTGGCTTTCTTAGGAGAAAATCTATGTGTGCACAATTATTGGGCAACTATTAGTGTGCAGAATTATTACGCAACTCATTAAAAAACAACACATTTCCCATCTCACTTGTTATTTTCCATCTGTTAACGTGAGAATAATAAACAAACAACTAAAAATGTACAATCAACCATTAAAAAAAACGAACTCAGTGACTAATATAGCCACCCTTCTTTTCAATAACAGTAATAAGCCTTCCATTCATGGACTCTGTCAGTTTGTTGATCTGTTGACGATCAACGTGTTGTGCAGCAGCAGCCACAGCCTCCCAGACACTGTTCAGAGAGCTGGACTGTTCCCTGCACTGTAAATCTCCTGTTTAAGGAGCTCCACAAGTTCTCCATCGGGTTGAGGTCAGGTGAGAAAGGGGGCCATGCCATTATTCTGTCATCTTGAAGGCCTTTACTGGCTCGCCACGCAGTGGAGGGCTGCGCTGCATGCGCTGGAGCCTCGTCCTGCGTTAAAATCATGGTCTTCTTGAAAGATGCAGACTTGTTCCTGTTCCACTGCTTGAAGAAAGTGTCTTCTGAAAACTGGCAGTAGGTTTGAATTGATTTTGAGTCCATGTTCAACCCGAAAAGGTCCAACTAGCTCATCTTTAATAATACCAGCCCATACCAGTACCCCACCTCCACTTGGCTGGGTCTATGTGGAAGTGGAGCTCTGTGCCCCTTACTGGTCCAACCCGGGCCCATTCATCTGGTCCGTCAGGACTCACTCTCATCTCATCAGTCCAGAAAACCTTTGAAACGTCTGTCTTCAGATAGTTCTTGGCCCAGTTTTGACGTTTCACCTTCAGTGTCTTGTTCACTGGTCATTGGTGGTCGGGTTTCAGCCCTCCTGACCTCGGCCGTGTCTCTGAGCGATGAGCACCTGGTACTGCTGGGCCCTCCAGGTAGGTTGCAGTTCTGGAATATGACAGCACTGGAGGAGGATGGGTTCCTGTTGACTATTTGCAACACAGCGTTTGATGGTTCTGTGACCACGCCCCAATATCTTAGCACTTTCAAGAGTGCTGCATCCCTCTGAAAGACTTTTGACAATTTGTGACTTTGTCAGTTACATCTCTTTTTTGGCCCATTTTGCCTGAGGAAAAGAAGCTGCCTAATAATTATGCACACCTTGATATAGGGTTTTGATCTCCCTAGGCCACACCCTCCCTCATAACACAGATACACATGACCTGATATGCTTAAATACAATTAAAATTCAAGTTTATACAGCTTGGAGTTGGAAAATATGCATCACATTTATGATATGGTCAAAATACTCACTTGCTTAATAATTGTGCACACAATGTAGAGCTCTTACCAATGCCAGGCGTTGTCCCAGGCCGGAAACGTGCAGCAGCTGTGAGGAGTTGAACCTAAGCTCAATTCAAACCCACAACAACACAAACTAATTGGGGAAACAGCACAAACTATGTTTGTAGGCTTTTTGTAGGCTTTTTGTGAATATAGTACAATGTAAATGTAAGTGATCTTCTTCATTGCAATAATAAAAAAAAAGAAACCTCAATGTCTATGTGTGTTGTATTTTCTAACAGCGCTCTGTTGTCACTTGCACCGGTTGTATGCATACCTGCTGTCACGCACATGCATGTCTCAGATGATTTATGTTTGTGGGTCAATGGAGGGAGGAGCCTAGCCAGAGGACATAAACATTGATCTTTGTCAAACTGATGGCATTTCCTCTGACTTCCTCTCACTGTCAACTTCTGGGAACAGCCCAGTAAACGAAAAGAAAAGCTGATCTTTTCTGCAGAAAGAGCCGGAGCGTTACACCCTAACAAAAAACTTCTAAACCATTTTTGTTCTCAAGGTACTTCAGACACTTTGATCTGTCCACTGAAGGCTAACTGTCTGGAGAGTTGGTCTGATTTTCTATGTAAATGACTTTTTTTCATGATGTTAAAACTAACTTCCTCGCATGAGAACCAATAACCAGGTTAAACGTGCAAACAGAGACAGACAGGCGGTCGAAGTGAGACCATCTTCACTTTACTCGTCACCCTGTTAGCCCACATTACAAAGTGCTAATAAACAGATAGTTCATTGTACACGAGGCAAGATGAAACCCCAGAGTCCTTCACTGTCCTCACAATGACTTCAGAATGTACACTTCCATTGATCTAAACACGTTCTCTCCCACTGTTTCTCAAATGGCTGCAGTCAGGGCTTTGTCCTCAGACAGATAAAAAGAGTCTTCCTCTTTCTTTCACTGCGAGATGAGACTTTGTTGTATTTATTCTTTATTCTGAGAGGACAGTTTCCTCTGAGACACAAAGCCTTTCATGTAGCAGTACTAAAGCTTTGCAGCATGACTTGCTGCAGCTGCCTGATGAAGCACTTCTTATTCCATGTATCTGATGAACGCTGATGAATTATTTGCTTGAAGGTTATTTCTTGAGTTTGGGCCAGAGGAATGTGTCCCCTCCACAGTGACCGGCCAGCTGAATCCCAGGTCAAAGGTGACGGAAGCTCTCACAACGCTGTCGTCAGAAAACACATTGAAACAACACAAGGACACACACACACACACACACTCACACACACACACACACACACACGCACACAGCATCACAGCGCAAATAACCGCTCATCTGCTCATCCCTGTGTCTGTTTCTCATGACCTGACAACTCCTTCAACGCAATGTGTGTGTGTTTATGTGTGTATATGTATGTGTGTGTGTCGGGTTGTGTGCGTGTGAGTGTGCATGTGCAAAATGTGCTTGGATTTACTGTGAGGTGTTTTAAATATCTTTGTGGGAAACAATATACTCCCTTATGCTCCATTGTCAGTCTCTAGACATCTCCTTATTACTGAACCTTTCAGTATTTAAAAGCCGGGTCATTTTTTGATGTTCGCTTTCTTCTCTCTTCATTCGCTTGTTTCACGAATGATTGATGAATGTGAGCTCAGAGAGATGGAAGGGTGGTCTGAAGGTTTCTTAAGAGGATGAAACACGAGTCTCACCTTCACTTAACAAAGCCCCAAAATCCTGTACGAATGTAAGGGTTTGTGTTAAATGTATCCTTCAGAAGCAGCACAGCTGTTACTGAGGAAGTTAAGGAGGACAAATAAGGAAGGGATACATACTGTATGTCAATATTTAATATGTGCAGTCTCAACATATACAATATCCAGGCACATGTTCACACAAATTATTCTTTATTTTAACATTTCTCATCGTACAACATAATTATGGTGATTTTGGTTATTTTAAAATCATATTTGCCTTCTTTTAAAGACCAGCATGAATAAAAATAATTACCTCATACCTCATATTATGAGTCCAATCCTTGTATGCTTGTGTCTGCAGTAGCGAGAGACAGATGTGTGTGTGTGTGTGTGTGTGTGTGTGTGTGTTTTTGTTTGTGTGTACACTTAGATTGTACACACTGTGCTATGCTGTCATACATCAGCGCCATGCTGGGAGACTGCTCAGCATCCTGCCACTGCTGTCGCTGATCAAATAAGGCACAGGGCTGCTGTCACACACACTGGTGCATACACACCAGCACACACTCACACACACTCACACACCTCTGAATGTGGTCATTGAAACATCAATCAGGCTACAAAAGTAACAGCTTCACTGCCAACAGATGGATCTGTTCCATCAGAGGTAATGATTGTGTGTTTGTATCTGAGGATCTTAGATCCGTATCTGAATCGGTTCCATGCAGGCGGTTGAGGAAAGTCACGTTGCAGGTTGGCAACAAACACTCTCATCCAAACATGAAGCACACACACTCTTTATTGAAAGAATCAGACCAGTTTATGCATCCTTGTCTTTTTTTAAACCCTGACTTACACAATCATCATTTTTTTGGGTCTGATAATAATTTGTATTTGTGACAAGAGGTGAACATGAACCAATAGATGCTTGAAACATTCAAAATGATACACTGACATTGCTAAAACATGGTGAACAGAACAATGATCTGTTATAAAGTATCCCTAGAAATACCACCTGTCTGGTGAGTCTGTGCACATGTGTCCCCAGCATGGGTGTAATTATGTGGAAGGAGTACATATTCAGCTTTTTAAACATGTATATGTGTCTTCAGGGTCACTGACAATGCTGGTCCCATTTACTAGATGAATAGATGCTTCGCAAACATCACACAGGCACAGAGACAGTAAAGGTTTACAGATCCAGATCTAGAATACATTTCGCATTCCACCTACACAGGAAAGACATCAAAGAGAAGTGGATTTGAGCCTAGATCACAATAAATGTTACATTTTCAGGCCAGCAAGAGATTTAGAAGTCGGGTCCGTCTTTCTTTAGGTTTTTGTAGTCGGTGCTGATGGACACAAACTGGAGAAGAAGAATAAAATCAAACTAAGAAATCATGTATGTCTCCAATCTCACATGAAAACAGAGACGTATCTGTCAAATTACAGGTTATGATGCCGTCCCAGTTTCCTCACAATGAATACTTGTAGTGTGCGGTATTACCTTGTACTGGTACGTGGGATCAAGTTTATTCCATGGCTCTGGGTTATCGGTCTTGTTCCAGCTAAACACATAAAAAGATACGGATAAAATTGGTATAAGTTCGGCTCTTTTGGGAATCTGAGTGACATGAATAAAGCTCTCAGTTCAGACTAGCAATCCAATATTTATTCAAGCGATTTGATACCCCTGAGAGACGGGATGTTTTATAAACAGCATAAAAGGTAACATAAAAAACAAATGAGACCAACAGCTGTGGGTGGGATTCAAACTCAGTACACGGTCCTGCTTTAAGCCGGCTGTGCCATCAACAGGACACTCTCTTTAATAATGCCATCAAGCATGTATGGAACGACGACAAATACAAGATGAAAGGCCTGCAAAGAGACAAGCCAGTGCGCCATCCTGTGAGCTGGCAAAGCACTTAGCTGTGTCTGCTGTTATTGCAGTATCATTATGGGTAAATCAAGAGTTTGGATAGCAGCAGGAGGAGAGGAAGTCCTGGAAAGAGGTGGCTGGAGGGGAAATGATCCCTGTAGTCAGCAACAATCATAAAACAAATCTCTCAGCTTGGTTGTAGTGGGACAAGTGTAATCATCTGAGCTCCCCATGCCTTATTAAAATGTTAACACATCTGCATATGAAATTGAAAGGAAGTCTAAAATGCATAATTTCCTTGTTTTCCTTGTTAATCTGGTGGTGGACACCATCCTGTGAACAAGCTGGAAGGAGTCATTAATTCTTCTTAAGAAATGGTGGGCCATTTGTCCTCAAATAATATGAAAACAGGACTGAACAGATGTCTAAACCACAGGAAAACACATATAATAGGCTAATTAGAAGATTCCTTGTTCTTGGTGACACATTTGTTTAAAGAATTATGCAAAGTTCCCGATGCTCAGGATCAAAATTGACCTAATATAGATGTTTACATCATTGAACAGGTAACTGCTGTGTCAGTAACCAGCACAAGAAGGCCACCAATCATAGTCCATATTATCTCTGTTGCAGCTCATCAGAGGTCCTTACGTGACATGGGGTCCTTTAGCCAACCGGACCAGATACAGAGAGGCCCCGCCCATTCCCAGACTGATGAAGAAGAACTGGGGGATGAGCTGCACACACAAACAGAAATAATCCAACAATTACATTTCTTGATTCTTACATTTTGTATTTACATTAATAGATTTTGAAACTCATGTGTGATACTGTGCTGTTTATGAATGGCAACACAGCCTGGAGCTTTTAAAATAAGATTTGAGAGTAGTTTGATTCTCTTAGTGCAGTGACCTGCAAATGTATTCACCCCCTTGGCGTTTTTACCTATTTTGTTGCATTACAACCTGGAATTTAAATGTATATTTATTTGTATTTTAAGAAATGGACCTGCAAAATCAAAGTTAGTGAAGTTAAAAAAATTAAATACAGAAGGGACCCTGAAACGAGCTGCGTGTATATGTATTCATGTATTCACAACCTTTGTGTTGAAGCCCTGAATAAGATATGGGGCTATCTGATGTTTACCTCGAGAGGTCACATCATTAGTTCAATGAAGTCCGCCTGAGTGCAATCTTAGTGACACATGATCAGTGACATCACCACCATTAAATCCATGGCATCACAACAAACGCACAAACCACTGATGAACGTCCTCACTGCCTCATCTGTGAGCGTTGGTGCACCGTTAGATCATGTGACTGATCATGTGACTGATCATGTGACAGATCATGTGACTGATCATGTGACACTGAGATTGCACACAGCTGACGTTTTATGACGTATACAAAAAAAAATTGATTAGTTTCCAGTTCAGATACTACGCAAATATAAAAACACATTCTTAATTAAGAAGGCGAGGATACAGCTTTCTTCCTTCTTGCTTATTTCATTGTGAGAGACAAGAATCATCCCAAATTCCCATTATATCCTTATTATTTGTCACTTTCTGTTTGCAGATTACTGTAAAAACTCTGTCAATTAACTATCTATTTTAAATTATACTCCACAAAGTTTTTTAATGAAGTGGGAAATGTGTTTTCTGAAGTAGCTGAGATTTACGGCAGCATACGGTTCAACCACATGGATACTTTATATGTCAACTGTCAACAGATTATAGTTACTGCAACTACTGTGAGGATGAACTCCTGGGCTGCTCTTACTCGTCACCCTCGTCAACCTGCGGACACACAGTACTGCGTTCCTTCATGTTTCTGAGGCTATTAAAGTACTGCTCTTGTTCACAGGAATATAACACACTTTATACTCCACTCAAGATGTTTGACAGCAGCAGATTAAGATTTAAATTCAAAACTGTTAAGCATTTAAAACACAATTCATTTGAACATTTCAGATGTCTATGAGTTGTTCACAGTTCAACCAAAAAGGGTTTTAATCTCTCGTTATGATTACAAATCTGTGTCTCTTTTCCTTCCCCATCTCACGACCTCTCAGGTGAATCTTGCGACCCTCTGGAGGGGCCCGACCCTCAAGTTGGGAACCGATGGACTAACAGACAAAAGGCTACAATGCTTCTGATGCATTAGTATTCATTGGAATAACATAATGACAAATCAGTCACAGTTGATGTTGTTCTGAAAAACATGCATTTACTTTTGATACTTTACATTTTGCTGATCAAAGTTATATACTTTTACTAATATGCATGATTTTTACTTTGCTTGTTTGATTTGTACTTTTACTCTAGAATAGACCACTGAAGGATGGCCAGAGAGAGTAAACACGTTTAACTCTCAGTTTAAGATCTACAGCAAACAGACTGAATAATAATCCCGCCTGTCTTTGATTCTGTCTGTCTGTCAAGCTCTGCCTGTCTGTCTGTCTCACATTTAGACATTGTGCTAACTTGTCTCTTTACACTGGATTAACCGTCTGCTGTGAGTCTGTCGATCTGCTTCCACAAGCCTGAATTCACTCACTTCTCAGAATCACTGCTCTGAGCTCTACGGCGGTGGACCGCACATTTACTCAAGGACTGGAATATGTTGCACTGCTCGCTGTCCGTCTCTCAGCCTGTCGGTCTGAGGATAGAACATGTGAAGGAGAGCAGGAGAGTCTTGTAGGGATTTCTTCTCTGCAGATTTTCTATCACTCTCTCCCTCTCTCTGTCTCCCTCTCTCTCCTTCTCTCTCTCTCTCTCCCTCTCTCTGTCTCCCTCTCTCTCCCTCTCTCTCCCACGGGAGGAAGTTAACACTCTGTCACTTTGCTCTCTGACAGGATATCTGGTTAAAAGACATAAATAATCCCCTGTAGGGACACCTCCTATTTTTTTATGTATTTTATTTTTATTCCAACGACTCATCTCCTTAAAACTTAGATTTTGTCAGCTCCAGGTTTGTTTGGGTCATTGTTGTGTTTTTAAGTCCTAAGCCTCTCTCAATTGGGCTGTATTTCAAATGAGCCACTGGAGAAACGTAACCTGCTTATTAAGAGTTAAAATAAAATTAGATGAGACAAAATGAGCCTTCTGATCAGGTTAATTAATTTACCGATACTGTAAACACTTCAGCCAATCATCAAGGGACTGCTAATGTATTTTATTATCTAAAGCTAGAACTGATATTAACCTACAGCATATCAAGTTCAATTTATTGTGAATTAATTTTCTTAGAAATAAAAGTAAAATATGTTACATTAATTTCTATGTAAGGTTGTTCATATTATAATTACGGCATAAAACACAGACATACATTGGGGTTTGGAGCCCATACAAATCATTTTAACCTGCATTTGGAAGTGTGACCAGTGACAGACATCACTGTTACAGTAAATGAACAACACTTAACTTCTAGTTAACCAAAATGTATTTAGATTGATTTTAATTCGTCATCGTTTTTGAATAATATGCAGGGAGTCAAATCAACATCATAGCATTTCTTTTCTCCAGAACATCTGACTCACTATTACAAACATTGGGTATTAATTGATAATGATTCAGAAACGCACATCGACATTTAAATAAATATTTTACAAGCACAATTTACCATTTCAACGTTTTGGAAATGAAAACAAGTTGTTGTCACTGATAAAAAAAAGTCCTAAAGAGACAAAAAGAAAGAAAGTATAAAGAATAAAATATAAAATCGACTTACCCCAGGGTGCCTCTTAGCGTGCTGTACGACTGTCCGGAATACCATTGCTCTTGTTTATAGAAATTAAGGAACAATACAATGAAATGATCCAGTCAGTGTTTCAGGCCCTAAATATCCACAAGAGGCAGTGCACAGACAACATTTAGACCTGTTGCTCTCTCGTGTGGAGAGAGGAGGAGGAGGAGGAGGAGGAGGAGGAGGAGGAGGAGGAGGAGGAGGAGGAGGAGGAGAAAGGGAAAGAGGTCATTTACATCTGATTACAGCAACTTCAGCTCCCTTGTTGGGGTGATTACTCTGTGCTGGCCACTGTGTAACAGTTTATATTTAAATGATAGGATTTCATCCATGTAAATATGCATTAGATATCCAGACCAGAGATACAGTCGTATGCAAAAGTGTAGGCACCCCTGATAATCTCCATTACTTTCATCTATAAATTGTTGGGCGGTTGGATCAGGAACTTCTTTGATAAACAGAAAATATGCCATATGCATCATAAGAGAATTAGACAGGTGCATACATGTGGGCACCCCAACAGAAAAATCATATTCATATTTAGTAGAGCCTCCTCTTGTAAAAATAACTGCCTCTAGACGCTTCCTATAGCCTCTGATGAGTGTCTGAATTGTGGATGAAGGTATTTTGGACCATTCTTCCTTACAACACATCTCCAGTTCAGTCAGGTGTGATGGGTGCCGAGCGTGGACGGCCCGCTTCAAGTCACCCCATAGATTTTCAATTATATTCCAGTCTGGCGACTGGGAGGCTGTTCCAGAACATTGTAGTTGTTCCTCTGCATGAATGCCTTAGTGGATTTGGAGCGATGTTTCGGGTCGTTGTCCTGCTGGAACACCCAACGCCGCCCTAACTTCAGCTTTGGTACAGATTCTAGAACATTATTGTCAAGAATTTGCTAGCACTGAGATCCTCAACTTTAACTAGATTCCCAGTAGCTGCACTAGCCACACAGCCCCCCAGCATGATGGACCCCCCACCACACGTCACTGTGGGCAGCAAGTGTTCTTCTGCTCCATGCGTAATGCCTCTTGTTGTGACCAAACCGCTCCAGCTTTGTCTCATCAGTCCACAGCACTTTGTTCCAATATGAGCCTGGCTTGTTCAAATGTAGGTTTGCATACCTCAAGCGAAGAAAAGGCTTCTTTCTCATCACTCTTCCATCCAGCTGTTCTCTGTGCAATGTGGGCTGAATAGTGGAGCAATGCTCAATGACTCTATCTGCAGCCAGATGACCTTGCAGGTCTTTGGAGGTGGTCTGAGGGTCGTCCTGGACCAGTCTGACCATTCCTCGCCTTTGCCTCTCCGATACTTTTCTTGGCCTGCCACTTCTGGCCTTAACAAGAGCTGTGCCTGTTGCCTTCCATTTCTTAATAACATTCCTCACAGTGGAAACTTATAGCTGAAACCTCCGGGATAACTTGTTGTAGCCTTCCCTAAACCATCCTGCTGGACAATCTTTGTTTTTAGATCATTCGATAGCTGTTTGGATGCCCCCATGAATCAAAGAGAAGCACAACTTGCCATTGGCTCCCTTAAATACCTTTTCTAATGACTGGATGCACCTTTCTATGAAATTGAAGGCTTAACGAGTTATTCAGACTAATTAGGTGTTGCAGTTAATCAGCATTTAGTAGGTACGGGTATTCAAATCAACAAAATGATAAGGGTGCCCAAACTTTTGCACAGCCTATTTTTCACATTTGATTTAATTTTACACAACTCAATACTGCTACACTAAATATCTTTGTCTGGAAAACACCCCAGCGCCCTGTGTTAACTAGAAAATGAATATTACACAACTGTGATCTTTTTTGGTGAAGAAAGAGTAAATTATGATGCAGCTTATATCACAGTGTTCAATCAGAAGAAGCTCAAAGGCCTTCTATCCCTCATTTCCTTTGCTGCATTTGAAGACTTTCGACCCTTTGGGAGCTGACTGGAGGAAATGGAAAAGCATACAAACACTGTGTCCTTTTAAAAGGGCCGCTGGGGAATATCTGTATTCTAAGGTCTCCTTCAGTTGGCCTAAACATATCCGTAAAGATGTATCCAGTTTCAAGAAAACACAGTTGAACTCAAATCTGCTCCACCAAAGAGAAACCTCCTTGCGGGTTACATGGGGCTCCAATTAAAGACAGTTTTTGCATGAGCATTTATGTTTTTCAGTGATGGCGTTAAACAAATGTTCAGTAAACTATTGGTGAGAATAAATAGTGCAAATAATGCAATGCAAAAAAAAAAGTGAAAGTGAAAGTTCACAGCAATCAAGTTGTGTTTTCTTCAAAAACCCTTTGTCGTCTGGCTGAACACAAGTGAAGTCAGAGACAATCCCAAACAGAATTATGCACCACAATCACCACCATTGTACCCTTTAAACACTTAAAAAGTGACTGACTCAGATACACTTTGACACACAGACAGAGAGTTGAGAAACTTGGCAATCGGCGTATTGATCACTAAGAGCAAAAGTGTGTTATGCAGCTGATTTTTTTATTTTGGGTCAATCAAAGGAAAATTGTCCCAACAAGTGCTTCACTTGCAGTCCAGTCTGGAGATTATCTCTCATTAGGTTTAATCCAAAGGAAAACATGATGGAAACATAACACAATGACGTCTGAGGAGCAGAGTAACAATGTCACCTTTAAATGAATTATGAGTTAATTGTTAGCTCATGAGGGGTTCACAGGGTGGATCTTTCTTTTTAAACAGATACAATTATTTTTTATCTTGATTCATGATCTCTCAACCCCACAAGTGATGACATAAACTAAAAATAAAATGAAGGTCAACAATGTGACAACCTCCCATTCTATTTAATGGACAAGTGTCTCTAATTCAATACTCAAGTGAGTGAGTGTGTGTGTTTGTGTGTGTCTGTGTGTGTGTGTGTGTGTGTGTGTGTGTGTGTGTGTGTGTGGTTTGTAGCTGATTCCCGTCATGCAGTAGTGACCCGTTCATCTACAGAAACTTCTCAAACAACTCCTGTGACATATTCAACGTTTCCTCTCAAAGCAAATGCTATTCATGTTTAATATGTCATTTAAATATGTCAGAGATATGGATAAATGCACTCTTTTGGTATTTCTTTCCTCTAACCTGGGCAGCAGTGGGGACATGTGAGCAATAGTGAAGTGGATTATGCTGCTATTGGTACTTTTTCCACTGTGTACATCTTTGTTCTCTGTGAGGGAACCTCAAAACCTTGTATTGACACGTTTCAATACTAAACGAGGGGAGTGTTTCATAATAAAATGATTTTGAGTGGAATATCTCTTGAGCAGCAATCCCTGTAAACAATATGTGAAATCTTTCCAAAGAGTAATGATTGGTGGGTACAGATACAGAGCGCTGTGTCAACACTTGTCCTGGTTAAGGTCAGAACGTTGCAGCGCTGACGTGGGATCTGGATGGACAGCTGCCAAGAAACACTAAAGATGGTCCGTTGGAAAATCAATCCCACAAAACAAACAGTAATCTATCGTGGACGTTTTTACCAGCATATTGTGAATTTAGTTGTTTCTTGAATTTTAATAGTTTGGCAGATGGTGATGTAAAAGGCTTCTCACATGAACTCATCAACTCAAAAGACTTCTCAAAACAAGTTGTTGCTTGCAGTGGATCCAAGTTACTATGATAATTATAAATTAAACAACCTAAAAGTAGATAGAAATAGTTTCAATTGGTTCCACCTCAACTAGCTGCAACAGCTACTGTTTTCATGTACTTTTCAAAAGTATTATGTTGCTAATATGCCTCCACTTTTAATTAAGTAACACTTTCAAATGCAGGATTTCTCCGTGTAATAGGGTAATAGGGTATTATTATAGTGTGATATTGCTAAATTTAATGATCTCTCTACATCTTCCGCTGGAAACTAAAAACACATCTTTTCCGACTATATCTGGATTAAAACACAGATTAGCACTTAAGTAGCATTTAAATGGCTCTTATTATGGGACTTTTGTAGTTTGACTATGTTGAGGAAATGTTACTTTCTGTATTCTTGTTGTTCTTAGTTTATACTCTAGGTTTAATTGCACTTATTGTAAGTCGCTTTGGATAAAAGTGTCTACTAAATGACATGTGATGTAATGTAATCTCAATACTTCTTCCCTCACAGCTGGCTTTGAGCTATGGTAGGAAGGAAAGTAACAAATCATCTCAAACACAATGATCTTCACGAGTAAGGCATCATGCTTAGCAGGTTCAAGCTGTAGTCCCATTTCCAGTCCCCAGTGTGCAGGCGCCCCATGCAACTAGATGACACTAGAAACAAGGGCATGATCCCTCACAGGCTTCCCACCCTTAAACACGCCACATCTACGCTTGGGATAGTCTGCAGAAGAGTTTTCCCTGTGCAGAGTGAAGAAGGACAGGAAGCTTGGAGAGGAAGAGGTGGTTGTCTGCAACAAAGGTTGCATTGGATTTCAGCGTGTCTTCCTCTCGTGTGCCAATGGAACATTCTGTCAACAGGCTATTTTAAACTCTGTAACCATCAAAATAAGAACAAAATAAGTGGATCATATTGTTGCTTCCAGAATTATTCCGAATGTGTGACATGCTCATGCAGAAAAATAAAATGAAAGGAGATTGTCCAAGCATTGAAAATAAGTGTGCATCTGTCACATCGCCAACCGCGGCTCCTTATTCCCTCCTCCCCTCCGACACGGTGTGACATGAGCTCAGCTCTGCCTGCTGCTCCTGTTGACCTGCAGCACAGCGCTCACAGATAAATCCTCATAATTGGACACTAAGGCACACACAGTGCCCACTCAGGTCCAATGCGGCGCAGACATACCTGCAGTGTCCCAGGAGCTTATAAACCTAACGATGACGCGTATTGGTGCGAGCAATACGTTTGACATGTGGCAAGGTGGCAGCGGCGGGGGAGCTGGAACATGGATAAGAGGGGGCACCTTGACCACCCATCACATGTTTTTATTATTTCGAGCATTCTGAACGGCTCAGAAGGACCGGGCCAACACGGATCATCACAAATATCAAATATAAAGCGTAATGAGATTATTGTGCTTGTTAATGCTGTATACCAAACCAACCCCCCTCCACCCCCTCCTTCTCCTATTAGCCAAACACAGCAGGCTAAAAAAGGTTGAAACACATTATCCATTGTTTTGTTTGAGTTCAACCTGCAGTTGAATTTCTTTTCTCCCCTCAAATAACAATAAGAAAGTCTGGCTGAAATGTAGTGTAGTCATAGAAATTAATCCTGTTTTCTTGCCTTTACACATAAAGACTGACCTGCCCCCCCCCCCCCCCTTTAATCCCTCTTGTTAAATTAGAGCCAATCACCCTGCAGTCACAGACCTGTTTTGGCTCCGATTAGCTTCGCTCTGCCCTGCTGTAGAAACCATGGGGTTGTGTGTGTGTGTGTGTGTGTGTGTGTGTGTGTGTGTGTGTGTGTGTGTGTGTGTGTGTGCTGCTGCGGCTTGAGGAGAAGCAGAACGAGCTGACAGGCGGTTTGAACCCCGAGTGTTATGGTTTATGACCACATAATAATATCAGACCGTTGGGGTCTGCTGGGTTAACCATGTGGACTAACAGGGATCAAAGGAGTGCAGCAAGCACGCCCGCAAGTCACATGACAAAACTTCAGAGAGTGAAAACCTTTCGATCAGATGAGAGAGAAGTGGACGCATTTAGTATAAGAAATAAGCGGCATTCGGCTGAATAAACTGGTTTTGTAGATGAGTTGGATCCAAAGCACATATTTATTAGCTGGTTCTCCCACATCAGTTTGTATTATCAATGGAAACCAAAAGTGAGAATGTCTCTCCTTAAAACTGTTGGATTGAAGCAAATCAATGAGACATAAGAGAATAATCTAAACGTGTTGTATGATGGATCTGCAGTGGTGACATTTTTTATGTCATTTTTCAATACTCTGTGTGTGTGTGTGTGTGTGTGTGTGTGTGACAGGTCTGAGGAAGGGAGATGTAAAAGTCTTTTCAAAAGACTTCATCTGTAACCACTGAGACAGCTGCCTGACTTCCATCTCAATCTGTGATTTAATTAAAA
Organism: Liparis tanakae; assembly: GCA_036178185.1. NCBI lineage: Eukaryota > Metazoa > Chordata > Actinopteri > Perciformes > Liparidae > Liparis > Liparis tanakae. Next base: position 18,038,491 of record CM070097.1, on the reverse strand, counting down.
TCAAACAGCTGTTTCCATTAGAGAAAATATATATTTGAATAAAAACATACAAACAACAAAATCTATTTACATAGTATATGAAACATTCCCACAAGACCTTTGAAGATCATTCTTTTGATGACCATTCAATATGAATGGTCTCTTGTGGTTTTGCAATGCATCATGGGAATAAAACAAAGCTGTATTTCCGACAAAGTTCCAGTCAGAAGTTACAAAAGTCACAGGAGACCAAAAGCAGATTGATGAAGATGGAGAACAGACAGGAAGTCTATTCCCATTAGCGACCGGTGAACTGGTTGCTCATAAGAGGAAACGTTCTTAATATTTTAAAACAGCCTCAACTAAGGCACCTTCGATTTCTGAGCTGATGTTTTCGATTGGTGGCGTTTGTCTTCTAATGATCACGATAACGGAGATCCCCGTTTAGGAGGAAACCAAAGTGACATTAGCAGCAACAGTAGAACAGGGCAGGGTTAGGTCAGACGTATCCATGGTGACGGCAGCGAAGGCTCCGGTAGATGTCGGGGCGGAGGGCTCGGCGGTGCGAGCGGGAGCTTGTTTGATGATTTTCATGGGAACGAAGATGTTAGAAGCGCAGTGCTCGCTCAGGTACTCGCCGCCTTTCTCCTCGTACTCCTGTCTGCTGATCCAGCCCTCCGCTGCTCCTCCCTCTCCGCTCGGGAGATGCTGCAAGGCCCAGTCTCTCGCCCCGTACCAGGCGTCCAGGGCCGGCCGCGACGCCATTCTCACCTGAGACAGTCAGAGTTCATATGTTCTGACAATATTTCCTCTAGAGTATACTGAGCACCAAATCCTGGTTAACTGGTTTTCTATCACTTTTTAGTGTGTGATGCGTTTGTCAAATCAAATTATGTAAAGCAACAGAGTAAAGCATTCATCATCATTGTCCGACACCGGAAAGTAGGAATATGTAATGCTCCAAAAAGGACCGTGTACCTTAAAATGTGACTGGAAGGGCCTCATGGCCAGCAGCTCTCTCTCCACCCTCTGCTTCATACCCGGGTACTGCATGTTGCCTCCTGTCAGAAACACGTTGCTCACCAGCGCCTCCTGCTGCTCTGGTGTGTACCTGCATGTGTCACAGAAGATAGATAGATAGATAGATAGATGGATACTTTATTAATCCCGAGGGACATTTAGGTCAACCAGTAGCTTAGACACCTAACTTAACTCACAAACATACATACACAACTTACAGTAGAATCACAGTGTAACAACAATACACATAGGGGGAACATGTTCACAGGGAGTAGAGTGTATACAGATTTTTACAGATATTAGTGTAAGTAGTTAGAAGTAAGAATGAATCAATGGAAATAGTATATCTATCAATAAACTCTTAGTTCTGAACATGAGTGTTTGAGGCGTCAGTGAGCCACGTTCCCATGCGTTGTCACTACCTGGCAAGGACGTACTGCAACGTCTCCATCAGCCCCATCTGGTCCTCTCCGGTTGGAGAGGGCTGGAACATGAGCTCTGGACACCGCAGACGCTCCGTCCCTACAAACAGCTGGTGGTACTCCGCCATGTTGAACACGGGCTGGAAAAGAGTCACAAGTCAATACTCACCAACGCCACCCGATGCATCGTCTTATTAGCAAAGTTTGCTTCCTTACCGTTGTGCCACATGAACATAACACAGGCCCGAAAGTTTTTCTAACATATTCTACCACGTAGTAACCGAGCGGATAATTGGCTGCACGGCATTAATGAGGATCTTAATATCGGTGTGGGAACCTGCAGCGTCTCTGTGCCCCTACCTGAACCACATTAGCAGGTTTCTCTGGCAGCGTGTCCTCGGGGAAGTCGGGATCAATCAGCGCCACTCCATCTCCCTCGTCCATGGGCGGCTCCAGCTCCGACACCTGGCAGAGAGCAACAGAACAGCCTCAGGCTGAATGTCAGCCGCAGCACAGCAGCCGCAGCAAACAAGGACGGATCCAGGCGAGCCCCGAGCGCATTCACGCCGGCGGCGTGTAGACCCAATTAATAACGGGTACATTTGAATGTGAACTCAGCTCAGTGGCTCTTAAGTAGATCCACTGCTGTCATTAATGTGGTGGAGAACACAGCGTCCACTTTGTCATCCATACCAGCCATTTGGACGTGTCATCGCAGGGTAAACACAAGTGTAATGAATAACACTGATCAAGGTCATATTCCATTTTCTATTTAGTGTGTCCCGGTCATTCCAGTGAGCCAGCAGCACATTACCGGGGCCTTGGCCCCCCTGAACGTTATAAATAAAGCCGGTATTTATCGTGCAATGATTTTTCTAAATGGCTGCTGTGAAAAGTTCCTGTTACTGTTGAGGAATGAAGCGTTTGCATTTCCTAACTTACAGCTAAGTGCATAGAAATAAAACACAAAGCTATACACTTCAGTTATTCTAGCAAGTGCTGGAGTGTGTGTTTTTTTGTCATACTTTAACCTTTACATGTATTCTTTTTATCTGGTTAACCTAATATGAAATACTTTATCTTTAATTTGTTTTACATTATTGATTGCCAACCATACAATATGTTTTCATTGAAAAGCAGAGACGGTACACCAAACCAAGACTTCCTAATTCTGTTTCTCACTGATTGGGTGGTGTAACACCCACCTCCGTCTTCCCCTCCGCTCCGTCGCTATGCAGCAGCTTCTGGCGGCCCTGCTCCACCGCCAGCTGCAGTTTGTTGACGTACGACTGCAGCTCCTCGGCCGAGTCCATGTTGAGCTCCACCAACTTCTTATGAAACCGATCCAACAGGCCGTCCTCCAGCAGTTCCTGCACACAAACAAACCCGTGATCAGTTTAGTGAGAGCTGCTTTGTATTTCAGATGTTTTATGGTTCTAGAGAACACAATCATTCGTGAGCAGAACAATTGCCCTTTTCGTAGTTTATCTTTTTGTAACCATCAGATGTAAAGTGCTCAAAAAAGTCTCCCTGTATGTCAATGTCAAAGAACCTAAAAGTCTTTAGAAGAAACACAAACGATGTAATCGGGCCCTTGCCTGCACTGCCTGGAGTCTGTCCAGCCTCTCTTGGTCCTGCAGCAGCTTCTCCTCCCGCCGACGAGCGTTGATCTCCTGCAGCCGGCGAAGCTGCTGGGCTCGTCTCTCCTGCCTCTCCTCCGCACTCACGCAGCCGCCCGGCACTTTACCGGAGAAAGGAAGCTGCATGCGGTGAACCTCCCGCTCATAAAACTCTGGGCTGCGCCACTTCTCCAGCTCTGAGGAGAAAGCAATAAAGAGGGAAAGGAAAGGAAATGGTAAATTAATCTGCACTTGTATTGCAATGTTCTAGTCTTCCGACCACTTAAAGTGCATTAACACTACATCATTCACCCATTCATACACTGATGGGAGAAGCTAATGATCCACAAGCACATCAGCAGTAACTAACATTCATACACAGTAGGTACAGCTACAGGAGAAGTTTTGGGGTTAAGCGTCTTGCCCAAGGACACATCAACATGAGTTAGTGGAGCCGGGGATCGAACTGCCGATCCTCTAATTGAAGAACGACTTTGAGCCACTGAAGTACGTAGAAACACGAGGAAGAATGAGTTTAGAAGAAAATGCATGTCAGTGTGGAGTTTATTAACATTAGTAAAGAAACTTCTTTCGATTATCCAAAACCTTAAACTTTAAGTTGATCAGCATATAACAGAACAGTCATGTTCACACAGACTCGGTGTACCTTCATGGTAATCCACAGCGGTGTAGCTGTGTTGGTGCAGCAGTTCCTCCACGCGGCTCAGTGTGATTGCGGCGAGGTGACCTGGGTACTTCAACTGGAGGAGGCGCTGCAGGTAGGACGCTGCCTGGCTCCCAGCCGCGTTCACACGCTTACAGTTCACCGCATCAAACCTAGAATCAAAACCGGATCAAAGTTACTCTCCAGAGTAACCTGTGTGTGATTTCACTGAATAGTCTAAAACAGTGGAACAAAGTCTTTCTCAGAGAACAATAAGTTAAATTAACTTTGAAAGAACGGATGCAACACGGAGGCGTTTGTCGGTGAGTTCTCACCTGCCGTCGATAACCGGCAGGATGTGAGAGCAGTGGTATCCTGAGGACAGAACGATGCCGGTGTGTGGTGGCTGGAGGCTCCTTTGAGTGCTATCGTTGTAGAAACTGTACAAGCTGTCCACGCCGTAGGAGACGTACGGGACGCGGTAGCACTCGAACAGCAACTCTGACATCATCTGCCGACAGTGCAGCGGGTTGCAGGGCGCCTCCGTCAGCACGACGGGGTGCGGCACACTGCCCTAGAAAAGCATGGGGAGATTAATGCTGTTTGATAGACTGGATGTCATAGTGAGTTTATTTTGATGTCGCATTTAAAACAGAAAGCGGTTAATATTATCATCCTGCATTACTGTCCATGGGGTATAACTTTCTTTAGTCATTAGGAAGAATGTATCTTTGCAACTGGTTCTTTCCTAATTTAATCTGCACCTGGAGACTTTTAATATTGATAAAATCGGATTTATTTATTTAGCACTAGCTCAATAATATGTTAACCATTGGGTTGGATTATGCAAAGCCAAATAAACACTTGGATAAAATGAAGAAAGGACGTAAACTGGAAATATTGTTTTTGAAAAGGCATTAATGTGTAAATAACCGACGTAATAAAATAGATGATGTCAAATCGATAGCGTGAAGAAGGGACGTGGATGGCGCACACCGTGCATGTTGTCCCCGCCCAACACTAACCTCTGACTCGATGCCCAAGTGAGTGAACACGTAGTCGAACATGAGCTCCTGGATCTCGAAGTTGACCACCACGTTTCGGTCGAACTGGCTCTTCAGGAGCCACCGCAGCGGCTCCAGGTTGGGGATGTCGTTGCCGATCTGCGTCTCGCTGCGCGCCGCCCCTCTGCTGCGCGCCGTCACCGACTTGAAGAGCAGCCGCGGAGAGTCAAACTCGGCCCCTGGAGCCGCCCAGCCAGCCCGGGTCTGGAAAGAGCCGTTATCGATCACTATAGGGGTTGATGTAGAGGACGGGCATTGGGCAGGGGTTGCACAAATCGGGTCGGGAGATGTTTTAAAGTCCTGAAATGAGAAAATTTGATAGACCGGTTCTTGTTTGGAAGCCATTTTGGAAGTGCGTCACTGCAAAATACAGCCGGGTGAAGTCTCGGTGTCGCCGAATTATAGTTCCCACTTGTTTTCGACTCAAGTGTTCCTATTTACATGCATTAAACAACAACAATAGTTTACACCGATCTAATAAAATACACGCTGTTGCTTTGCTGTCAACAACGACTAAAAGAGTGTATCTCTTCAACTAACGTTTGTAACATCAACGCATTTCATATCTGTACGCTTTTTCAACCAGGCTACTGCACGAAGGCTGCGGCATTGAGCTATGGGGGGGCACGCATGCGCAGTGTAACTGAAGCTGCAACGGTGGAGGCTTCCAGCAGATGGCGCTAGAAATGAAGGGATGGCGTCCGACAGAAGTGATGGGTAGACTCCTACAGTATCTTTGAATGGATGGCAGCCGAGATACAATAGAAGCTGTTGACATGAAAAACATTTGAATGGCATTTCCCCCAAGATATTTTTAGTTTTAAACTCCAAGATCAACGTTGGTTCTCTGTGGATGCCACATTGACACTTATAAATCATCCTGTTGTACGATCATGTGCCGGCTAATGAGGCTTACGCCAGGTGCAAACAATACGTTTACTTTCTGCACATGTGTGGTTGTACCCCGATGATATGAAAGCATGACAAGCTTTCTGCTTTCATTTCAATAAAAGTGCATTTTGAATGTATACCTTTTGCCACCAGAGGTCGTGCTAAGCAAACCTGGTGGATTATTATAGGCAAAGGGACTGTTTTTTGTCCGACTGGATATAAACATCAAAGCTTATCAAATTATGATTTGAATATAGAACTGCTTTGTATTAAATTATAATGACACATTTTAATGTACGTAATCTCACTAAATAGTCGTTTGACCAGTCGGTGAAGACTCATGCTCTGCAGCACATTTTACATTTTAGTGAAGACCCGCAAAGTTGCCATATAATGAAATGATGCAGCCATAAACAAATAGCCTTTAATGTCTACAGATCCATTTCCAATCAATGCAAGTTAAAAGAGAGGTTTCAAGTCTCACCGCCATCTTCTTCTTATCACTCGTCACCTCAAATCAGGGGTCAACTGAACAGATAAGCTCTAAATGCATGAGTCCATTTTGAAGCTACAGCTGAACCATGTGAACAGACATTTTCCCTCGGGCCCTGCAGATCCCTCGTTTCTCTCTGTCTGCCATCCTGTTACTCGAAGCTGACCGAGTGAAGCCTCAGCTGGTGATGTGGGACACCTGCACATGTGACTACTGTACATCCCAGTCTGTTGCATTCCAGTCAATGCACATGTGCACGTGGGAGACCTCACACACATTGTAATCATCCTTAATTGCATGAGTGCATTTCCCAATGCTGAAATAGAATAGCTGTTGATGTGTATTGTAGTGCATGAACACATTGTACAATGAAATATAATTATATATAAATGTACTATAGTACATAGATAAATCTGATGTATGTATTAAAAAGGTCTCACGTTTTTTAATTTGGATGGGAGCACCGGTTTGTGCAGATAATCGTTCTGACATGTTTTTCACTGCGACTTTTATCCCTTATGTGCACCATTGTAATGATCAAATAACCAAATTACCTTGGCCAATACAGAACTTTAAAGCAAACTAAAATTGCATACACATTAGTTGAATGTTAGTCAATCCCCTTCGATGCAGCACAAATAATCTACAAATCTATCTTTACAGAAACAGCGTTCTGTAACAGAACCTTTAGATTATAATCCCAAAGAGGCCAAATATATCAGTGATTTATTGTCTGAAGTAATGCTTAAGACACAGTAATTCTGTTTGATGTAATCCTCCATCAACATAAACAATGGCTTCTCAAGTTTGAATATTCACTGTTATTGAAATTGAATTTCGAAAAACTGTCTTTCACATTTGGATACATTTGATTTTTAACGTTCAGATTAATACTGTTTTCCTGTTTTCTTAAACTGTCTGTGTGTTTTCTGGGATGATTTATTACCTGGACAGCACAGATATTTTGGAGCAATGGATGAAAAAGATGAAGTAAGGATAAGGAAGTGTGTGTGTGTGTGTGTGCATGTTTGTGTGTGTGTGTGTGTGTGTGTGTGTGTGTGTGTGTGTGTGCGTGCGTGCGTGCGTGCGTGCGTGTGTTACTGTATGATGCTTGATGGTGTGTCAATGAAGCACGAGCACAGTTCACTGCTCAGGCACAAAGCTCTAAGTGACGGCCGTCCCCCTCCTCCTGATGCTAATAAGCAGATCTGGGTCAGCTCACCCTCTCAAACAGAACACACACATGGTTACACTGCCAAGACACACCAATCCACACTATCCACACAAGCCCTCCGAAAATTCACATACATACGGTCACAGACTCAAATACAAATGCACCCCCATCTATTTCCTCTCCTCCCCAACACACACACACACACACACACACACACACACACACACTGATGTCCATTCTTCCCATGGGGCAAGACGTGGCATTGTGTCGCTGTCGGTGCACGATGCTCCGGCTCTCTTCGTGTTGTGCTTGTCATCAGGCAGCGGTGATGAGGCGCAGGGGGACTAACAGGCTACAAGCTCTGGGAGCGCCCCGTGATGCCAAGCAGCCTCCATTTTGTGGAGGAATGAACAGACTGTCATTTCCCACTGACAGGGAGGGGAAGGAGGGGTTGAATTTACATGTTGGGAACAACCATGTTTAGTGTTCATGAATAATTACATCATTTGATAACGTATTTTATTATTTTTGGTTTGAATTATTCATTGTCTTTCTTGTTTCACTTTTTTATTGTTGGTCTATTTATGATTTTTTTTAACCATTGCTTCAGTGTTTATTGGCAGTGTTTCTTTAAGGTTTAGGTAAAAATACAAAATCACTAACAAACCTATTGAGGGTTTTCACCTCCGGGTCAGATGCTGTTTGTGGAGAAACAAAAGACTGTCAGTAATGATTATGTGTGTGTTTATGAATCATCAGAGCATTCTGGAATAATGTTCTATTTTGTGTCATGAGAACAAAGAATTTTGTTTTTGTACATTCTGTAATTAGAAGACAGTTGTAGAAGACAGTAGAAGACAGTTGTGTCATTACGATGCCACAATACCAATATCAATAAAAAATAATTTTCTTGGTATCCCAATAATTTATGTTTGTATTAAAGTCCTGACTAAATTTGAATTATTAGATTAACACCAATTAAATGTTGCCCATAGTTTAGCAGTTTGGAGTCCTGCTGTGTGTGAGTTATGTGCAGTTTTATTTATGTGTGCATACGATGGGAAAATGTATACTACAGCATTCATTTTCGGAAAATTTCCACCAGACACCTTTTCACGAAATACTGCAATGCTTTCATCAACATTGTGTTACCTATCCACCTTCAAATGTGTGTGTGTGTGTGTGTGTGTGTGAGAGAGAGAGAGAGAGAGAGAGAGAGAGAGGGGAAGGAAGGAAGGAAGGAATGATGGATGAAGGAAGAGAGGCTATGTGTAACAACTCTGAGCCCTTCTGAAATATTAGAGCCACTGTGGACAAAAACCCCTGCAACCTCCATGACTCCTCTACACCCTGCACACACACACACACACACACACACACACACACACACACACACACACACACACACACACACACATGGGCACACACAATCAGACATCCTTGCTCTTTGAGACACGTATACTATACACGTACACACACACTCTCACTCTCTCTCTCTCTCTCTTTCTCTCTCTCTCTCTCTCTGTTTCTCTCTCACACACACACAGGCACACACACAGGCACACGCCCACATCTTCTGTCACTACCGATCACTTCACTTCCTGCTCTGTAAGCCCAGCAGATCTTTTTTGGCCATAGAGTGATTAATGTGTTTGTGCACCTGTCACTATTCATGCATTCATGTACATGTGTGGAAGTGTGTGTGTGTGTTTTTCATGTTAGCAATCTATGTCTTGTATAAAATGCATGTTTGTCTAGCAAATTGAGAAATGTAAATCTTGATTAATCCACTGTTATTTAAAAAGCAAGCAGTGAAAATGTAAATGATGTGTTTTAAGATGTTGTTGATTTCGTTAGCTGATTAGCTCTCTTGTCAATAATTGACCCAAACCCTGCCATCAAACAGCCATAATCCAAACAGCAGCCATAGCTGGCCTGCCCAACTTTGGATTCATAAAGTGATGTGCAAGAAGCCCAAACAAATATGTAGTTTAATACATTGACTAAACATCCAATAAAAGAGCAAAAAGTATGGAATGAATAAATTGGATATAACTGCCTCCTCTTCTCTTCCCAGATGTTGGCATGCTATAACAGTGGAAGCCATGTGTTACTTTCAAAGACAAATACTATATCATCAGTTAATTATTTTTTGTTTTGTTTTGGGGTTGAGGCTTTGAAAAAGCACAATTTATAGGAAATACACTGCGTGGGAGCAACGAGGCAGAGTTTGGAGTAATTCTAGCACATGTTTATTTGTTCAAACATATATAAAAAGTTGATGGACATTGTTTCCCTGTTCATTTTTGTATCTTAAGATGCCAGCCATATTATGCCTGCAGAGAAAAGTGTTGTTGCTGTGCATGCAGGGCTCAGCCCCATTTGAACTCAACTTACATTTTGCACGAGACATCTGTAAAGTGTCATGACTGAACTCAAGGGTACAACATGCACAAACAGAAATAACAATAAAGTATGTGAAGCTGTTCGTCCCTGTGGTGCAGCAGGGGTCGATTTACAACTAATTCACAGCAATAAGAGCAATGCAGCTCCTTCATGTCCATATGGATCATGAGTTGTGAGGATGTGGACATTAAGATCGTTATTCACAGTGATCAAAAAGTGCCTGAAATCTCAATTGACTCATGCTGCTGAAGCTAAATCAACTTGTTTATAGTATTACTTTCTTTGGTTTTGAAGATATACACATTTCCACCTAAAAAAATGTTTAATTATTTGTACATAATAGTTGTTCACCACTTACCACAAACAAGTATTTTAAAAATAATTTGTATTTTGACCTGTGAGTGATGGCTCAGTATGCAACTGTCCCAGGAAGTCACGACAGTGATCAGCATAGCAGGTCTCTGGAGCAAATATAATTCAGCTGTATCAATAATTGTATTAATTAGGCTACACCCATGCTATTCTCCTCTGTGACGAATCAAAATGTGTGTTGTGATTGTGAAAACTGGCTTATTATAGGAAGGCATTTAAAAAAACTGTGAGCTGACATGTCGCTCCCTCCACGAGCGACGTGCACAATGTTGTTCTGGTTCAGCTGTCCGGAGACGCGCTGGAGACATCATCGGCACCATCAGCCAATCCGCATTATCTGATGATCGCATGCAGGCACATACAAAGTATTTATTTCATTCATCATTAAAAACACAATATTAATTCGTGACTGTGCTGCCTGTTTATTTGAATGTTCTTTCGTCACTCGCCACACAAAGGGCTCCAGGCTTAGTTCAGTGATTCTCCATCCGCCAAAAGGCGTTTAATAAACAAATAACCTGCACTGAAGGGAAAAAATCTATTTTCTAAAATCTCAACATACAAACACACTTTCACATACCCTGTCCAATTACTGTGGCCATGGCAACTATCAGAGATTATTGCTTCCAGTCAGCACTGCACGGCTGTTAGACGAGGCTATAAGCCGCTCCATATCTCAGGCCTGCACACACGCACGCACACACACACACACACACACACACACACACACACACACACACACACACACACACACATCCCTGAGTGTCTCTTGCTGTCTCTCACTCCTACTCACACATTCAGCTTGAATTAATCCTTCCCTTTGTAGCCTAAGAAGCTAAATAAGCTAAATTGGTCGCCCCAGCAACCAATTTTAAAGCCCTTTTAAAGAAAAAAGGCACACCGAAAAACGCATTTTGTCACAAGGAAGTAGAAATACATGTATCGTGATGGAGAGAATTTAATGTTGCGCGTATATTATTTTCCATATTGAGTTTCCATATATTCAAGATTTTCTCAATTATTTGTGTATTCTGTGTTTATTCCACATTTCGATGTAGAAGCAGTTTAGTATTTATTTTATTTTATATATGGTGATGCAGCATGTATTTCGTATTTCGCGTGCATGCATGCGTGTGTGTGTGTGCGTGTGTGTGTGCGCGTGTGTGTGCGCGCATGTGTGTGACATTTGCAGCCGATCTTCTGTCCCAGCGTTCGCCCGCGGATTGTGCATGATGGGGGAGGGAGATATGCCTCAAGGACTCTCCCTGTCTCCTCACTGGAAAACACACACACACACACACACACACACACACACACACATACACTCACACACACACACGCACACAAACGTGTACACGCACACACCTCCAGACATGGATGACACACACTCACTAACAAACACTATGGTGGCCTGAGCATAAATGGCAGCTGGCAAAGCTGCCTAAGCCAAGCATGAAAATATGTGGAACTTTCTCTGTCCTCTGGCTGGTTTCTAAATTTAGACCTTTCGTCCATGTTGCGTGTTTTCTTCTTCTTCGTCTTCTTCTTCTTCATCATCCACCGCACGTAAGATATTGTCTCACATGTCTTAGGCCGACTCGAACAAAACTTCAATCAGCTTTGACACACATATATATTTAAATGTGTTTACTTTGCATCCTTCATCAACATACATGTTCAATGTTTCGTTATGAGAGAAGACATGCACACATTTCTGTAGCAGGCTGCAAAGATGTGATGACACTTCAGCTCAGCCGTGTCGCAGCAGATTATGGAGGCGAGGACGAGGTGCTCCGTATTTCCGGGGATTAGACCTGAGGTGGAGAATAAATAACTCTACCCGGGGATTTTCCAATGTACCCCATAATATACATCAATTTATATAGATATTATATTAAGTTGGTGTTGTGTGAAAGAACACCGTCTCCGGGGTGGTACCCGCTCTCCTCGTGCGGCGGGAGGAGCTGTCCGAGGTGCTGCCGCCGCGCCGCAGCAGCTGCGGCGCGTTCATCACATCAGCAACGAGTTGCATCTCTTCACAGGCTGCTGAGCACGGTGCTCATCTGGAATCCAGCTGTTTAATGAGTTGTACCATTACAATCTGCACGCGTATGCATTCATTACACGAGATCTGAACAGTGTCACTCATTAAAATCGTTTAAAATGAAGATGGGGGCGTGTTGTGTATGAAAAAGGACGTGTAGGTATAGGAACAAATAATTCAACTGTATTGGAAAATTCATTCAAATATTTTTCGTGTATATATTTTCTGGTTAAACAGCGTAATTGTATAATTCCTTAAGAGTGCGATGCAACCCGTGTTATCAGGCCTCTGCAGGAACATCCCATGAGATGTCCGACTGCACTGACTTGATGTGAGGGCTCGGTGTCTCCGATTAGGATCTGTTGCAGCCCGCGTGTTTTATTTAACACATGTACGGTTAAACAGGTCAGACCGAACACGACAAATGTTGTCTAACGAAAAACACGAGATTGTATACGAATAGTCTATTGGCCCATATTAGTTTATAATTAGTATTCATTATGTTTTTATATGCACGTTATCGCAAATACAACCGCAGATCAATGTCAAACTAAACAAGTATATTATATTTTTCCACGAACGTTTATAAGCATCTTGGAAATATATTTAGTAGGATATGAATGACGCTATTCGTTGATGGCATCACTTTTCGACTTGTTGACAGAATGCAGCATGAAGGCAGGTAAAATGTTGATCTCTCCACTCATGCATTAAATGACCTGACCGTTTTATCCTCGTGATCGGTGAATTAACTCTCTCTCTCTCTCTCTCTCTCTCTCTCTCTCTGTCTCCCTCTCTCTCCCTCTCTCTATCTTCGTCTCCCCCCCCCCCCCCCCTCTCCCCTGCCATCGGTGACAGTTCAGCTGCGCGCGCGAGCCACACCGCTGGCACACTATATGCGGACACGTGCACGCTCCCCTCTCCTCTCCTCCGCTGGTGCAGTCAGAGAGATACCAAAGGGACCCCCAACTGACACACACAGAAAAGAAAAAAAGGAGATCCTAAATTGTCTTTTTTAACGACACGTGAGGACATATAGTTTCGTTTTTTCTCTCTCTTTCTCTGTTTTTGGGGCGTTTCCAACGTGAGGCCGATGCCACGGAGTGTTTTTAGGGAGTAATATGGATGAGCAAGGCAAGAAAAGCGGCTGAGGATTTTTTAAACGGTTTTGGTGAAACGGGTTGGCAGCCGTCACAGGGCTGGTGGGTTACTTTGCGACGACATCTCAGAGGCAACAGGCATGACTTTACAGTAGCGCTTCAAACGGACAACACATCTTCACCTGCATGCGTCTGCCTCTTTGGTTTTTACTCGGCGATATATCATTTTTTTAGTTGAAGAACGTAATTCATCCGGATAAAGATGGCTCACCTAATACGACACAAGCTGAGCAACAAGCTGACCAATGCGGCCCACACGGTGTCCAACAAATCCCAGGCCAAGGTCAGCGGGGTGTTCGCCCGGCTGGGCTTCCAGGCCGCGACCGACGAAGAAGGTGTGGGCTTCGTCGAGTGCGACGACTTGGACTACGACTACAGGCAAGGGATGCAGATGGATGTCCTCCAGGGAGAAGATGAAGGGGGACGCGTGGAGGGAGCGGGAGAGGGGGAGCTGGACGGGGACAGTCACTACCAGAGAGATGGCACCGCCCGAAGGCCCTCGTCCCTGAAGACGGGAGGCTCGCTGGATGAGGATAAACCGCAGATCACGACATGGGAAGCTGGCTGGAACGTCACCAATGCCATTCAGGTACCCAGTGATTGCTTTCGTGTTGCATGTGCGCGCCAATAACGTGCGGCGTGGATCAGGCCTGCAGACCAAAAGTCACCTTGAACAGAAGCCTTTAATTTTGCACGATTTACATTGTAATATGCTCTGAGAATGCACATTATTTCACACAATCCAAGAAAATATAATGAATAATGTGTTGAATATTGTGTAATACTTTATATTGAGTTGTAAGCGCATTTTTAATTTTAAACATGTTATCATAATTAATGCAGGCTTTAATTACGTTTAATTGTTTGCAGCCAATCAATAGGTGTTAGAATTTATACAAATGTTTTTTTATCAGTGGAGTTGCAGGCAGGGCCTGTGCGGCTTTGATAGCCCAGAGGCTGAATGGCGCCCACGTGCTTATCAGCGTCTCCATCAAATTGAAATTGTAACCCAAGTTCTTTTCAAATTCGTTTTCAAATTGTCTTTCAAATGCTGTAATTCGATTTCGCCGACAATCTATAATATATATTCGCAAAATGAAAGGCCTGTTTTCAAGGGCGAGGCGAATGAGAAAAAAAACACGGCGTGAGGCAGACAGTCAGCTGCATGCATGTCTGCTACGTTGCTATCCAAATGCGTTATATATACTTATATATAAATAAATATATAAATAGATTTATTTTTATATTTTTTATTTTTTATATATATATATATATATATATATATATATATATATATAAATATATATGTATTTATCTGTATACATATATACAGTTATTATGTAAGATGTGAGCTATGTGAGCCAGCCATTGCATGCCTGGGCCGGCTCGGCCTGTCACTGCGATGTGGGCCTCGGCCATTACCCGTCTCAACTGCGCTTCTCTGTCCGCAGGGCATGTTCGTCCTCGGCCTGCCTTACGCCATCCTCCACGGCGGCTACCTCGGTCTCTTCCTCATTATCTTCGCGGCCGTGGTGTGCTGCTACACCGGAAAAATCCTCATCTCGTGTCTGTACGAGGAGAACGAGGACGGCATATTAGTGCGCGTGAGGGACTCCTACGTCGACATCGCCAACGCCTGCTGCGCGCCCCGCTTCCCGAAGCTGGGCGGCCACGTTGTGAACGTGGCCCAGATCATCGAGCTGGTCATGACCTGCATTCTTTACGTTGTGGTCAGCGGCAACTTGATGGTCAATAGTTTCCCGGGGTTCCCGGTTTCCCAGAAGGCGTGGTCTGTGGTGGCCACGGTCGCGCTCCTGCCGTGCGCGTTCCTGAAGAACCTCAAGGCCGTGTCCAAATTCAGCTTGCTGTGCACTCTGGCGCACTTCGTCATCAACATCCTCGTGATTGCCTACTGCCTCTCCAGGGCTCGTGACTGGGCCTGGGACAAAGTCAAGTTTTATATCGATGTGAAGAAATTCCCCATTTCAATCGGCATCATCGTGTTCAGCTACACCTCCCAGATCTTCCTCCCCTCCCTGGAGGGGAACATGCAGAAGCCCAGCGAATTCCACTGCATGATGGAGTGGACTCACATCTCAGCCTGCGTCCTCAAGGGCCTCTTTGCCCTGGTGGCCTACTTGACTTGGGCAGACGCCACCAAAGAGGTCATCACAGATAACCTGCCTTCAACCATCCGGGCTGTGGTCAACCTCTTCCTCGTTTCCAAGGCGCTGTTATCTTACCCGCTGCCGTTCTTTGCTGCAGTTGAGGTTCTGGAGAAATCCTTTTTCCAGGATGGCGGAAGAGCCCTCTTCCCTGATTGCTATGGCCCCACCGGGCAGTTGAAGTCATGGGGTCTGGGACTTCGAATTGGCCTGGTAGTCTTCACCTTGCTCATGGCCGTCTTCGTCCCCCATTTTGCTCTCCTCATGGGTTTAACTGGGAGCCTCACGGGCGCCGGCCTGTGCTTCCTCCTGCCAAGCCTCTTCCACCTGAAGCTGCAGTGGAGGAATCTCCTGTGGCACCACGTCTTCTTCGACGTCGCCATTTTCGTGATCGGGGGCATATGCGCCATATCTGGTTTAATTCACTCGGTTGAAGGACTCGTCGAGGCGTACAGGTACAATATCCACGACTGAGAGCTTCAGAGATGACCTTTATCGGATAGCGACGTGCTAAAATGCCACTCTAGTTGTCGAGAAGGCCGTATCGAAACATCGAAACCCCTCGACAAAGAAGCCCATGAGGATGATTATTTGTGTGAAATGTACATCTTTTTTTTTGCCTTCGTGATAATGTGCAATAATAAACTCTTCAGTAGTGTTAAGTATTCTACTCATTCCAGAAAATGTGTTTTATTGACTGGACAGAGGAATACAACCTCCCGCATGAAAGGGGTGAATAAATAAGCGGGCGTTAACCAGCCTGTCCAGGTACCAGTCAGTTGTCAAAGATCCAGTGAAAATGTTTACGATGGGTCTTACTGTGTATACGTGTTTATATCTGGGGAATGAAATATGTGACATACAATGGAGTGAATATGTAATTATTGTTTTTTGAGCTGCTAGAGATATATCATATAATCCCACTTCAGAGAAAATATCAATGCACCCATCATATCACATGGGGCTCTGTGGATTATAATGAACCGTAAAACGTATGTGTAGTTGTTTAAAACATTTTCTTTGAGTTTATTTTTGCGTTTTCTTTTCCATCCTCTGCCTAGAGTCGTCTTTGTTGGCTCGTTTGTTTTGTTGGTGTTTGAAGTGTCATTCTGGATGAAGTGATTTCAAAGTGAAAGTGGGTCCTAACTGTGTTATATGAAAACATGTCTGTCTAATAGTATTCTCTTCCTATTGAACTTGTTAATTGTGATTTAATGGAACTACCCATGGTGTGTGAGACAAAGAGTATTTGTTGAATTAAGAGATAAATAAATCAAATATTTTATGGCTGGTGATTCTAATGATTCCTTGAAATGCAGCCAGGGAGGACTGAGAGGCCTGATGATGATGCAGCGATACCTTTGCCTATATATATAAATCATTATTAACAGGGGCCTCCAAAAACAAAGCAGACTGTGTGCAAACCGGCACTGTTGATTATCAACAATATAACTGTAGACAGCTTGATACCTCCATGTGACACGATTACCACTTCCTTTTTATGTCGGCAGGCCTTCATTTAGAAATGAGGACGTGGTTCACAGAAATTTTTCTTCAAATTAATCTTCAACAAACACTCATCTTGGCCATTGTACTTCAAGTGCATTTAATTTAACACTTGAGAGCTTAAAACATTGACTTTGTTTTGGTTTTGACACGGTCTACACACACACACACACACACACAACACACACACACACACACACACGCACACACCTACATCTTTGGCACATGGTCAGATGTCAGGAGGTTTCACTTCTCACTGACACCGGAAGCCGACGCTGTTGATGAATCAGAGGCAGAGAAGCAGCTTGTTCAGGCGCGGCCGTTCAACTTGACAAAACACTGCGCCATTTAAGGTATGTGCGAAATAATATCCCCACCACAGTTCTAATGAGAACAGCGTGTTTGATTTTAGAATGCATTTTAAACATATTTACATGTGAAAGAAGAAATGTGTCCTTTACAGAGTGTCTTAGTTCTTTAACACCCACATGTTTCTATCTGTAACATATGTTTGGTACTTGGGACCCAGGAAGATGCTCCCACTGGTGGTCGTGCTCATGCTCATCTCCTTCTCCCATGGAGAAGATCCTCATCCTGCAGTACAAGTCATCTTGACTGATAAAGGACTTCAGTACGGTAAGTCGGTGCCAGACGGTGTTTTTCACTAATAATAATAATAATAATAATAATAATAGCTTCTTGGGGTGGTGGATTGCTGTGCAACTATATTTGTCTTAAAGAACCAGACAAAATGCTCCATGCAACGTGTTTCCTCTTAAAACTCTGCGCATCACTCTTCATCCCAGCAAAGCATGTCGGTGCCGGATGGATTCAGGAGAAGTTGGATCATGTCACTCTCCCTGACATCAGTGGTAAAATATTGGGCATCATAGACTACACATTCTCTGGGTAAGATTACATTTAATGATCTTCAATTATTAATTTCACGATACATGTCGGCAGATCCTCACCCCTGTCTCTGCTCTCCAGAGTCACCGTTACAAAGTGTAACTTCCCAGAGCCGTCGGTTGACTTCTATCAGAACGCCACGGGGTTCAAGTCCTCCATCTCAGGCCTCAGTGTCGCAGTAACCGGCGTGTGGATGACACACTGTGGCCTAATGTGAGTTTGACCCTGGTCTCTCTCTCTCTCTCTCTGTTACATTTGAACTCCTGGGTCGTGAAGCCAGTAAGCTGTGGGCAAAAGGCAAACCTTCAGAGCGCCTTAGGTAATCTGATGATCCTTTTTGCCACAGTAAAAGCTCTCCATTTTAATGTTTAATTGACACACTTCAGTTGGACATTTTTGAAAGAGAAATTGACTTAAAGCCTAAATGAGGAAGTGATATTCACATTAAGATTCAGCCTTTGTGTTTTGAGTTCATGTGAGAACAACTAGAAAAGGAACCGTCTCCTCGAAGGCGTCATGTCTCCAGTGCCGTTTGGTTTCGGCTCCTGTACTCTTATGACACGTCGTCCTCACTCTTTAAATGAAACCGCTCATTATGTTGGCTTTTAAATTATGAAACCATACTTCATCTTTTTACTTAGAGTAGATTAAATCCAGAATGTGCCACACTATCCTGGATCAAATGGTGTCAGTTAGTGTGGCGTATAGGGCTTTAGGAGGAGAATGAGAGGGAACAACGCCACCTGGGGAATTAGAATCATAAGATATTGTTTTGAGACGTTATTAAGGCATACTGATGCGTTAGTGATATGAGGCATGAGATATTTTTTGTAAACGATTTTATTTAAGGAATACAAAATATGAACATTTACAGGGACAGGGAGGTAATATTAAGTGAAAATTATTGCGATCCAGGGAACAAAAAAATATCTATATCTTACTAAACTCTAAAACTACATCCCAATCTTTAATATTCTAAAATGTCCTATCCAGCATAAACTCAACTGATGGGATTTAAGTTTAGGCTAATATCAACTAATATCAAACAGAATCAAGACAAATAAACAAACCCATTGGTTTAACAATGTAAATAAAACCAAACGTCAAGGCAAAGCCACAGCAGGATGAATATACAAATAAAATGAAAAGTGAAGAAATAGATAACAGGCTCACCATGCTGCAGAGTAATACCATTTAATGTCGTGACTGACCACCATAAGGTCTTAACGCTCACTAACAACACTCAAAGGCAGGCCAACCATAAAGTTCCTAAAATTATTTCCAGTCAACATGACTGTTGGCATACTGACTGGTCACATTAAATAAATCTCTGTAACACGAAAAACTGGAATTGGTTGGGGGAGGAGCCAGACTGGGTGTTCCCGACACTGCATTCCTCATCGCTTTACCAACAGTGATCAGTGACTTATTTCCTCCTAAAGGTCATGTGACGAGTAAACATGCATCTGAGAAACTGAGAAAGTTAGAGCTAACTGGGGAAATTAATTTAGTTTATATAAAATCATATATTTGTCTGGACGACAGAGCTGTGGATATTCATTATAAGGATTTTAATGTGACTTTTAACTTTATTCTAACTCATATTTATTATTTGGTCACTAAAGCTTGAAATGTTAGCAAGTTGGTAAGCCAGCAATATAAATTTTACCATTTAGATATGAACAAGAAAACAAAAGAACAAAACAATGCAGAAGAGAAACAGAACTGTATAAATGAAGATAGCTTTGCTACCAGGTTTTATTCATCTAATATGTAATTACTTGGACTAGTCACTGAGGTTAGTCTGCTTAATGTGTGTGTATGTATGTTACACTCTCACTCGGACACACACACACACACACACACACACACACACACACACACACAAACACACACAGACACACAGGAGAGACGTTGGATATATGAATAAATGTTCACCAACACCACATGCACTGACTTTGTGTTTCAGAAATGACAGGGGATCTTTCGACATGGCGATATTTAATATGGATGTGAGCTCTGTCGTGGAGTTGGGAAAAGATGCTGACGGGCATCTTTCTGTCGCCAGTGTCCACTGTGACGCTCAGGTTGGAAATGTGGACATGCAATTTCGTGGTGGAGCAAGGTACGGTAAATGACCAGGGCAGGAAGAGGAATAGAATAAATACTGATGTCTGGATGTAAGGCCTGCGTTGTCATTTGTCAATAGTTGGATCTTCCGGCCCTTTGTGAAGTATTTCAAGGGGTGTATCAAGGCGGATATAGAGGCTGCAGTGAGTGTATATCTTTGTACATTTATCATTAGAAGCTTTGTCTTTGCTGATCGTCAGACAATGATCAGGTGAAACATGTTGTACAGACTTTGAGTGATGAGCATTGTGGGACATTTGCTTTGTTTCTTTCCTCCCTAGATCTGCCCTTATGTGGAGGAGTCCATTATGAACTTGGAGTACCACCTACAGGCCATGAACGGTATTGCAACATTCCGCATCCTGAAAATGACGCAGTGTTCATGTTGATCCCAGTTACATGGTCCAAATGTAAATTCACAGTCAAGAATGTAAATATATGAATATATAATGCAGTCTATAACTTCTACTCTTATCAGTTTCCTTTGATGTGGATGACAACTTTACTTTTGAACTCCCCCTCACCGGCGTACCCGTCATCAATGCTTCAAGTTTGAATCTAGGTCTTAAGGTAAGGATGTACACACTCAACAAATTATTTTCATATTTTGGAGGACCTCTGACTTTTTGCCACACCCTTTCAGGAAGATCTTTGAAAAAAAGTGCTGATGGATATGTCTCACGCTTGCCTGTCTTCAAAACTTGAGAGCCCTGTTATTAGTTAGGGCCAAGGCTTGTGAAAAGAAACAATAACAACGACAACAAAGTGACCAATAGCTGTAATTGGTCATGTGTAACTCTTTATTTAAAGGGAGAGTTCTACAATACCAAAAGCCATACAGAACCTCCGTTTAAGGCCCAGCCTTTCAGCGTGCCCGAGCAGCCGGACTACATGCTGTCAGTGGGCCTGTCTGAGTTCACTCTGAACTCCGCCTCCTACGTTCTCTACTCAGCTGGCCTGCTTCAGGCCGTCATCACCGACAGCATGGTGAGAGCGCCTGAAACACAATGGCAACTCTCTCTCTGCCCTAATATGTGTCTGAAATGCTGTGTCTCTCAGATACCTCCAAACCTCCATGTGCACCTGAACACCAGCTGGATGGGGCCGTACATTCCTCAGGTAAGGGCATCTGTGTGAGGATTACATGTGGCGTCCCTGAAGAGGTGTATTCATGTATTTATATGTATGTACTTACTGTATGAGAAGCTTCATGATAGCATGCACCAAGTCTTACAGATCTGAAGACAACGGCGGGCAAACTACGCACGTGGGAAACGTCGCTGTAATGCCAAAGCCACCAAGGACAATCAACCCTATTATATTTTATTCATTAGAATAAAAACATATATACATAAAATTGCGAACCCTGTTTAACTATGGATTTCATCTCAGTCACTAATTCACACATTTGTGTCACTAGAGAGGATTCAAACATTAGTGCATATCACACTTTTATTCCTCTTTATCTCGATGAGTTACTGATTACTGACTGACATGTAATTAGTCTATTTCGCAACATTTGGAATACATTTGCTGATATAGAGGACTTGAAACTACTTCCTGACAAACAGGAGTGTGTTATCTTCAGTCTGGAGTGTGTCTTGTATCTCTCTCTGCTGGAATTTTCGCAAAATTGAATATCAACCGTCTCATAAGCGTTTATTCTTTACTTATTTTATTCTCTCTCGCTGCAGCTTCCTAAGATGTTTCCCGGACTTCTGATGGATCTGCAGATTTATGCCAGAGAAGTTCCAATGTTTTCCTTCCAGCCCGGTGTTGTTAAACTGGGTTTTCAGGGCGCTGCTAAGGCCTTCGCCATCCAACCAAATGGTACCCGGACCCCGCTGTTCAAACTCAATACTGTAAGTACTTCCTCTTTAGATCAACAATGCTTCAAAGTAGTTCCATGGTGGATATGAAATATCAGTACATTCATATCAATTCAAACTAGTGCAAAGAGGATTATTCAGGAACAAATTGAGAACTATTTTAATGATGTATTAATAACACATACATATCAAATAACAATACTACAAATCAGAAGTTCTCAAATTAGTTTTTTTCCTAAACATTGAACGACTAACAAGGAAAAACCACAGATTCAAGATAAATAATCATTGGGTGTAATTCAAACCTCCTTTAGGACTCCAAACTCAGCGGTAAAGTGTGGCTTGCTGGAGGCAGACTGAAGGGCTCCGTGGCCCTGGAGAAGTGAGCACCGCCATGTTTAAAAACACGAGTTCACAAACTCAAACTAACAGTATGGGCCTGATGACATGTCTTACTTTCACCTCTTACTTTCCAACAGCTTTACACTGACGCTGGCGGACAGTGAAGTGGGACCCTTTGAGGTACATGGGGCATAACGGCCTGACTCCATCACCATATGTTAGTCACAGGAAGCCTAATGTGTGTATACAAACTACAGATACGACTCACACATTGCTCTTTGCAGACCGATTCATTGGAACACTTAATGAAGACAGGAATGATGATAGCCGTGGAGAAGCTGAACGGTGAGTCTGTTTCTGTGTTCAGCAGCCATTCTCACATGTCATTGCAGGGTAACACACACAGGCGCAATAAACAGCCATTAATAATGTGAATAGGAGCAACACAGAGGGACAAATGCATGTTGTCCCTCTGAATATGCCGATGCGATCCAACAAGCTGAACACAGTGTCGACTCTATTGTCCTTGACTTTGAACTTTTCTGCTTCAGTGGAACTGGGCGAAGGTGTTGTTTTACCCAGAATGCTGCATGTAGAGCTGGTCAACACAGTCCTGGGGGTGGAAGAGGTCAGTGTTAGTGAACGATGACTTGTGAATGTTGGGCTTTTAGATGATGTTTAAATTAAGAGCAGAACTTGTTGGGCTGACTTGTGTCTTTATTTTTTAACAGGGATTCATAGCCATCTCTTCAGATGCTCAGGTGGTGGGGACAGACAGAGGCTTCAACTGACAAACGACGTGACGCTCTTCATCTCAACTCAACTGCTTCAAACTTTAAACCAGTGAACAACTGGATGCGTCGATATCTGGCACATCACGACACGTGTTTACTGGGGGAAGCTCCATCTCCCCAGTCTGGATTCTGGACTGTAAATGAATAATAAGCCTTGGTGCAGTAAATCATCTCAATATACACATCTACAGGATTCATGTCAAATTAACAGCCGCAGTTCTTCTTTATGAATTCATAATTTGTTTTAAACAACAATGTATTAAATTGATATTTAAAGTGCACTCTGAGTGTTGTTCATATTGTAGTTTGCTGGTTTTGGACTGCATGCCGTCTGCCACTGTCATAACGCATCACATTTAAACTATTTATTCTCAAAGAAAATGCAAATAGAGGGAGACAACATTGACAGTATGCATGAGGACCTCATTTAATTTTAACTTTAATACAAATTCTGAACCCCATTGATAGAAATCTTGATTTATTTGCAGTTAACATTTATTGGTATTGTTATATGTATGTTATATATTAAGATTCATTTCTCACATTTCCCAGCAGTCTCAATGGCTGTCAGGAACCAATAACCTGCATATTTTGCATAACGTCCAAGGCAACAATAAAGAAATCCTTCAGGCGAATAACAATGTAATTGAATTCATATCTTTGTTCACTGAAGGTGAACAAAGACATGAATTGGTTTAGGTAAATAAACCTCAAGAGTTCACACAATTATAAAGAAAAAAAGACACACCACCATGAAACAATGCCATCTTTTATTTTGAAACATTTCAGTGTGCACTCTTTAGATTCTCCTTCATGTTCACATTCTTGGAATGTAACACTGCCACGATATAAATATAAGCTTATGTACAGCCACTGTTATTAAAATGTTCACAGAATAAACACATCACACTCCAGTCAAGCAATGAGACACTGTGAGGTAATCAGCGGGCTGGCGGGTCAGTTAAGACGGCTGACCGGACTTCAAACTGCTCGATCCCATGAGGCGCTAGATCATTATGAACACATTTAAAAAGAAACTCTGAACTGGAAGTTGGCGTGGGAGCAGGATGCCAACTGTGGAGCATCTATGAATACTTGTGATGCCAAGTTTGATTAACAGACATCTTTAGGTAGCTTCCATTGTTCCTAAAACCTCTGAAACAAACTTAAATATGTCATCATTAAAATTCCAAAAGGAGAAGAGCAGAAAAGGGGAAAACAAGAGTTCTCAATGAAGGGAGCAAACGGGGAAACGGAACTGAAGTCAACCTGAGAGTCTGATGTGGGATAAAGACGGTAAATATAGTACACAATTAACACAGCCTTTGTTAATCTTCACAGATACAAAAATACTTTAAATACCACCATCTATAGACTTTAAGAAAATGAACAGCGGGTTTGTTCATGATCATAAATAAAAAGGTAGTAAATCAGCACTATGACATAAATCTTGACATTTTTGGTTTTGAACTCAACGCTGCGGAGCTCCTCCCACAACACTGCTGAACTCACAACACATTCTCACAGCCTCATTTTGCACTTTGAGGACTTCCTACCGATTTAAGTGCATTTCAGTACACATGCTGAAAATAAATTAGACATTCAGAACACACATTCTTAATCTGTAACACAACCACACAGCACAACAGTGGAAGAGAAAGTACCAACAAAAGGCAAGAAAAAGCCAAGGAATAAAGTATATAGTATGACCAGAATGAAAAATTGGTGCGAAAGACCGCAGACGCATCTGGATTTTCCGCTGGCTCATTAGCCGACCTCACATGACCGAGGAGAATAAAAAGCCCGGAGGTTTGTTGTCACAAGAAATGATCTCTGAAGCAGTGCTCGATCTTTATACAGACCGTTTGCATTTGTGGCTTTTTGCTTTGAGATCATTTGGTCAGTTCTGCTGTACATAGCGAGGTCGGCCGATTTAGGAAAAGTGACTTCATTTCAGCCGTTAACAGTACTCAACTTGCTGAGAAGATTTGGACACAAGAAGGACGAAACATTGGAGGGATGAAGGGGTCAAGATGGAGAGGGTGAGGAGGGGGCGGGGGGAGACAGACAGGGAGAACATTTATGAAATGTGGAGGCACTATGTGAATTTTAAAAAGAAAGAGCTTTAACACCACAAGACTAAGTCCTGTGATCTTCAAGTGCAGTCCAATTCAACCCTCTTTTTTTTTTTTTTTAAACTGTCATCAGCTCAACACTCCCCATCATTGCCTTCAGTGGCGAGTATCAAACTTGTCTGGGCCGACTTCTGAGGCGGGACAAATGCATTGGCCAATGAATGGGTTATCAGTGCGGTTACTAGGCTGTGCTGGCTGATTAGGTGAGGGGAAATGTCTGAGAGCTCCATCGGTTCGTGATGGTGGCGAGAGCAGTGGGACGGCCAAGATCATTTGTCTGCGACTGCCGCCGCCATTGGAACACGTAAAGTTCCACGAGCGGTCGCCGCCAAGTCCTCAATTTCTGTGTTTAATCGTCTGATGACCCACTCCATTGCCTCCCGACCCTGAGACAGAGAGAGGGAGAGTATGAAAAAACATAACGTGCAGAGACAGACACATTGCTATAAATAGAGATGGTTGAGTTGAGAGGACTTGAAAGGGCCGCTTCACCTTGCCGGCGTTCGCAGAGATGGTCTTGGCCATGAGACCCTCGAGGTAGCTACTCAGACTGATGCCTTTCACACTGATCTGAGCCTCCTGTGTCAGTATCGTCCTGAAAAGGTCATAAAACAGGCAAAATAAAGTTAAATCCCTTATAATCTTCAAAGAAAACAAAAAAAACATCTCATGAAAAAAGATAGAACTAGAAATAATAACATTAAATAAATATGAAATGTGAAATCTCTAAAAGAAAAACGGAGTCCTTTACTTTTGAGGATCCTGCGGATGTGGCTTGTACGTCAACTTCTCGTCAACAGACACCAGGTTAGTGAAGGAGATCTGCACGAACCAGACAAATTAAAAGTTAGTCTCACTTACAATATGTACATCGTCTACAGGCTGTTCAGTACATTTGGCCCCAGACAGGGATCCTCTTGCTCGACAAGATCGTCGTCGTGGTGAACATGTCATAGCAGGAAAAACACAGGTGCAACTAATAACATTAACGATTAACATTCAGTGGATATTCTAAAAAACAAAATCAAATTGAATTTTTCCACAGATATGAAAGTCCCATTAGAAACGATGCCGCAGGTGCAGAGATAACAAAGTGTTAACCAAAACAATTCCTGGAAGCAATCAAATGATAGAGGAGTCCATGCGTTTGTTTGCTGTCCCACTGGCTCTCACTCTGCGTCACTGTTCATCGGTTCTTACAGAAAGTGTAAAAATTAACAATGATGACAGGACTACTTACATTTGTAGATTTCAGCTCAAAGCTCTTCTCTCTGGGGTCCACAACTGAATGTTCCTGAACATAAGTGCATGTTCTTGTTACCCCGATGAGCTGCAGAAAAAGATTAAAACATCTTTACATTTGGTGGTTCAGGATGAGTCAGGCTGCAAACTTTTACAAACTATTAGGATTTGAGGATTTTTTAAATAATGATGTTGAGCCCTTACGGTCTCAATGTCTCGCATTATAATAATGTATTCTATTGTCATGTATTTTAACAATCAAGTTGTGTTATTAATTTCTTTAGCTTGAAACGGGTCCAGCATTCAAATAAGGGCAGAGAGACGATGCATACAGCTGGCAGACTGAGGAGGTCAAAGCATAAACACAGCTGTGATTATATTATGTTCTTAAAGCGACACTATGTAACTTTTCCCCTGTAGCGCCCCCTTCAGGTATTTAATGTCTGGCTCTCAAGCCATATATGGCTCTTCAGGCACGTGCCCTCACAGCTGATCGAACAGCTGATCAATGCACAACCAGCAGCATGTCTCGCTGCAGCCTGCAGCGAGTCGTTCAGCCGCGGCATGTCATTCTGTTTGTACTCGCGGCATGTCATTCTGTTTGTACTCGTCTCGTAGCGGAGCGAATAAAAAGTCACCTGCGAGCGTGTACTGGCACTATATGACGTTGGTAATCACTGCCAGACAGCAAGTTTAAGTACTTCCTGTTCCTCAACCGGCCGGAAGTACCGGGTCGGTCCCAACCATCTTACATTCAGCAGTATTCTGGCCACAGACCCCCGATGGCAGTGGCAGAGGCGCAAATCAACATATTATAAGTCATTGTAGCGACACAATTTTTTTCAAGCTGTTATTTTAAGGTGAAAAAGTTACATAGTGGGGCTTTAAGATATGGCCCGGTGAAGTTAATCTTTAACAAGTCTGTGCAGCTCAAGAGTTTCTCTCCACATCTAACTTACAGACTTGGCTATGGCGGGAAGGCCCCACTCGGTGCTGAGCAGCCTGTCGCTGTGTAACCGGCCCTCTGCGTCCACGCTTCTGTCCAGGACATCCACACCGAACACACCAGGGTTCATGGGGTTGGGGTACTTCTGCATTGCCGCCTTGGTCACCGTCTCCCATGGATGGCTGTCAAAACCAATATTAACATTTAGCAAGTTCATAAACGTAACTTAACACCTTGAAAGAGGACTGCAGGTTGTCAATGTTGGCCAACTATTACATTTATAATACATGCACACAGACACCAATAACACAAAATGCATTGTGTTGGGTGACAGCGCAAGAATCCACATCATAAATGTGACCGAATATGATAGAAATTAAGAAGGTTAAATCTGTCCAAGTTCACCACTTAACACGTATATGTTGGGCAAACGCTGACAAACAAATGACTTTAAAGTTAATTCCTTACGCACATAGTTTCAAGCGGAAAAATGTGATACGTTATCTTCTAAATACATCCTCGTCATATAGTCAAATATTAAAGATAGGTGAGGAATCAAAATGGAGGAATTCGTTGGATATGCATAGTGAGCCAGGAGGATGAGGAACGCCCCCTGCACGCTTCACCGAGGACTGAGCGAGAAACGTATGGAAAGGGTAAAAGAGCCGAGCGACCATTGTTCCCCACTCACACACAAGTCGCGGGGTCTCGTTTGACAGACAGATGGACCGTTATGCAACAACAATGATCCCGGTTCCGCGGCATATGTTGTCCCCCGTGAAGACGCCACGATCACCCCTTTAAAATACCACCGGCTGACGTGTGGCGCAAAACCTTTGGTTGCGCTCAGACGTGTGAAAGGTCACAGACGAGCTTACTTTACGGCATCTGATAACTAAGTTAGCTTTAAAGCTAACAGCCGAAAGCTAACGTTGACTAAAGCGGGTCAAACAAATATAGATATTTAGTTATATTTGTCGTAACAACTTTAATAATATTCCATAACGGACATGAATGATAAACAGATGAGTAAGGTAACCTGAAGTTGCAGTTAATCGTAAATCACGTAACCTTTGACGCTAACTTACGTGCACCCTTAGCAGCTAAGGAGGCTAGTGGCGTTCAAGGGAAGCCGCAAACACGTCTCACTCAACAGATACGAAAGGCTTCATCACAGACAACGAACGACTCACTTGAAAATGTGCTCTGATGCCCAGATCTTCATTTTGCGAGGCTGTTGTCCGTCAGGGCTCGGGCGCCAGTGCCGCGGTGACAGCGTGACCGCGGGTAAGAAGGAAGGAGTCGAAGGAGACGACCTTAAAAGGACGACATTCCCCCTGGTGGCAGAGACAGGCGCTGCACCCTGGCGTCCAGAACAATCCTTGTGTTATATATGTTTTGTATGTATATATATATATATATATATATATATATATATATATATATATATATATATATATATATACATATTTTATACAGTTAAGCTATGTATTATTATTTTTCTTTTTAAAATTTAATTTAATTTAATAAAGCACACGTATTTATTATGAATGTAAACTTATACTTAAATTGGATTCACAGGTAAACATGTTATATTCCCCAACAAATCTTCATGGAAAAAAATCCTACTTTATCAATTTGTTCAATCATTTTATATTTATCTGAGTATTACATCATCTGATCTTGTAACTGCAAATTACACAACTTGCAATGTCTTAATCCAACAATTTACAAAAAAATGGCAGATCCTATTTATGGATACATTCTTACTATAATATAAACTCAATAAATTGGCATTATTACTTCTTAAGCTAATAAAAGTAATTCCAAGTCAACAATAAGAGTTCCTGAAAAAAAAGATGCAGGACCCCAGGTGACTAAGCAACATCTCGAACAAACCAACATAACATTATTATCATCAATACAATAATATAATACGCTGTTTTTACACAAATAATGTAATCTTGTTTTTACAGCTAATTCTATTTTATGACTATACATTTAATGTGTAACGGTAACTTACTTTAATAACTGGCACAACATAATCTAAAATAAGGGTGGTTGAGGAGTTCTCTGGAGGCGGGACAAGTGATCGTCAAAGCTGTCAATCATGACCAAACACGGTTCTTATTGGGCGGGGAAAAGACCAACGTATCTCAAATGTCGTCATCACGCACATATCCGACCTGTCCTTGAAGCCATAACACGAACAAGATGGTTGCATACTGGAGACAGGCAGGCCTCAGGTACAAATATTAATTTATTCTATATGTAAACAGCTCGCTTTGTGCACAGCGTTTACCACGCTACTGTAAATTATGATTTCTTCTTTTAACTGAATACTTTCGTGGAATCTGCGTTGTTCTATCTACTAAATGCTCAGAGGGCGACATGACATGGCCCAGCTTTAGTTCACTGTTAGCTTCACTCGTGCGTTGAGACTGCGGCGCTAACGTTGGAAGATAAGCGTCCATGACGGGACTCTTTCTGATAATGCGTGCGCTACATTAATATGTGTCATTAGGGGCACATGTGTGTTTTAACTGTCAGTGTTGCGGGTCCTTTAGCACGCGGCTAACGAGTGCTTTCTCCCTATAGCTACATCCGCTTCTCCGCTATCTGCGCGAGCGCGGTGCGCGGGGCGATGAAGCCGAAGTTCCAAGCCGTCTCTTTGAAGGCCGCGGATGCCAACCTGAAGGTCTTCAAGCCCAAAGCAAAATGTAAGTTGTTCAAATCTTATAGGTTAGCAGCGGTAGAGAGGAACTCTGACCCTATCGGAACATAAACTCGCCGCGGGCCCCGGTGTGTGACGAGGTAACTGCTGTGACATTGAGTCTTCAAGTACAAGTGAAAGACGTGCAGCCTAACGTTATGAAATAAAACTGCTGCATTTATATACAGGATCATCAGTGACCTTTCAGGGTCATTATGAAACGGCATCATTTAGACGTTCCTTTTATCAAGGCGATCATTTCTAATGAATCGATATACTATTTAGTAGCTGCATATCCAACGATACATGGTCTTTTCAAGATGACGTGCCTGGAAACGTGCATACATGTCTTGTGTATGAAAAATCGTGAGCTCTAAAGTAACAAATAATTAGACAAATTGAGTTTTGTGTCGAATGACCCGTTGGACCCTCAGCAGTTTCTACCAAGACATCATCGTTCAAAGCGGTCTTCCTGACCACCTGAGGGCAACTCCGACACTGGACTCTTAAGACTGGCCTAAAAAACGTTTTATTCAGGGAGGCATATTTTTTACCTTGAGTTAATTTATTGTTGGCCATTACATTCTTTTAATTTTTTTAAATGGGTTGCTTTTAACTATGTTTTAATCGGTTTTATTTGTTTTTACTATCTGTGTGGCACTCAGATTCTTGAAGGAAGAGTGCAATAAAAATATAATTTATTATTAATAATTAAAATGACTATATACCTAAACTATTTATACCTTTTTCTCTCTTTTTAAAAAAAAGTAATGCTTTTTTTCCCTCCAATTTCATTTTTGAAGTTGAGTTTACTGTCCAAGTAGATAGACCCTTAACCTGCACTCTTATATGAATGATTCTCAATTTCTTTTTGGTAAGCCAACTCATTTTCACAATAAGATTTTTATTAATGTTTCTATCCTTTTTTCTGTTTTCCCTCCAGGATTTGAGGCTGTGATGTATAGTTGTACCTTGAGTTGTGAGGTCCTTTCATTGTCCAGTCCTGCACACTGAGGACAAGACCAAAACAAAGATGGATGACATCAAGATGACCTGAATGAAATTATTGTAATTTAAAATTGTATTAAAGATGGCTGTTGGAAATACATTTTGTGTCATTGGATTCTTGTTTTCTGGTGAAGCTAGTATTTAAAGCACTGCAGAATGAGACACTAATACATTCGTCTGTAACGATTTTTATTTTGGTATAAATAAATTGGTACAGTAGTATACATGTCATGTACAGAAACCTTGTATTTACAGATGTATGTGTGCTGATCCATGAGTATTTAAATGGTTTGTTGAACTTTCATTGATGCTTTCAGAGGTCGGGGTGTTGTGTGTTCTGTAAAGATCTGAATCCAAAATCATTAGAAATGCATGCACTGCCCAGAGGACTGGAAAACAAGTACTCTACAGCAAATTACAAGTGGCAGGCACTTCATCATTGCAGTTCTTGTTTAGTCCCTTCTAAATTACTTTGATACGTCATTGTTTGTATTGTGTAAGATGCAGATAGAACATTATTTTAATCAATGTCCGCAAACAAACTTAACAGATGTCCGAGTAGTGAATCTCAGATTAATGAACTAAATAAAACTACAAGCAAACCAGGGAAATTGTTTTTGTTATGAATACTTATAGTTTGAGAAACAGTTTGCTCTATTGTTATATGCACACTGATCTCTGCTTTCAGCATTTCAGCAGGGGGCTTAATAAAAACTGGATAGTACACAATCACAAGTTCCCCCTGCTGCTCCATTTGCAACAAATTCAATTTTAATTGCACTCATGTTGAAACATCATTTTTGAGTGAAGAGCTGATTGTGAACACATCCACCGGTGGCGTTTCACCCTCCGTGTCCCGTACTAACGGTCGGTACTCCACCAAACCCTAGCTGTCCTTATCCCTGGTCATCTTGACCATTGTCTCTGGCGATCGGTAGAGGAAGATGAGTTTCTCAAAGAGCGTCTCCTCCAGCTCCATCTCTCCCGTCTCGCGGACCACAAAGATGTCCGTGCAGAGCTTCAGGACCCGGTCCACACAGGGGAGCTCCTCGAACATGATGGACCTGGAGATCCCGTTGAAGAACTCCCTGACAAACTTTCCCACGACCAGCACCACCGACATGTACAGGCCTACGATGCTGCGGTGGAGAGGAGCAGAGAGGGTGGCCGTGGATGAATAAGTCGACGTGAGAGCGTAACAGATGGAGCGTTTCAGCGTCATCGCGCTGATGAGAGGTCTTGTTACTTACCCGTGACCAGCCAGAAAGCCCAGGCTGGAGGGGCTGACCTTGTCATTTAACACCACTATCTCAATGCTGTGACACTTGTGTTTGGGAACATGGGAGCACTCCTCCACCACCCACCACTGGTCTGGCCCTTCGGTGACCTGTTGGAGGGACATGGGCCTGAAGAAAGCCAGGTCCCGGTCTGGCCGGTCCGAGTGCTCTGAGGGAAGACGTGCTGGGGTTAAAACTAACTGCATGTTTTAAACAAGAGATCGATGGATCGTGCCCTGGTATTTATCCAAGATGGATCCCTTTGAATAGTATCAGTACAATGCAGCTATAATTCACAGGGGACAAAGGCAGTGAAGAAACAATAAACTGTAACTAACCTACTGTCATCCTGGTTGCCATTTTGGACTCTGGTCCTTTGGGACCCTTGAGGAACTTTGGTAGCAGAGATTCAATGATCCTACAGGACAGAATAAGAGGAAGAGAATATATAGGCGGTGTTGAGATGAGACTGTCTGGGTTGAAATAGTTAATGACTTAGATTAATATTAAAGCTCTTATAGAGTAATGCTTGCTGAGGTATTGTTTTAGCTTACTTCATTTTAGCCATTAAGAGCAGGTTTAATCTCTAGCCAGAGAGCAAACTGCATTTCAACCACAGAAAAAGAGAAGCATAGCACAACCAAGTAAAAAACAGCTGGTTGTGTGTGTGTGTGTGTGTGTGTGTGTGTGTGTGTGTTCACTGCCACTCACAAAGGTTTGCTGCTGTTGCCGTTCAGCATGTTGACTAGCCCTTCCCTCAAGGCCTTGTCCTCATACTTCACAGTGTTTTCGCCCACCGTCTCTGGCACCATGGATATGGACGGATCCCTGAGAAGTGACGGAGAGGATCGTTACGCAGCACAGGGACCAACGTGCGTTCAGCGCTATGTCCATCTTATACAAAATCCAGCCAAACGATAACAAAAATGAAGTTCCCTCAGTTTAAGAATGCATTAAGAATGTAACTTTTTTAGTCAACTTAAACTCGAAACGTTTCTGAATCACCAACAAATGAATATGACATTATACAAATGGACACCTGCATTATGAAACAACTACACACACACACACACACACACACACACACACACACACACACACACACACACACACACACTGACCTGACAAGCTTCCAGCGTAAGGTCATGTATATATAAGAGGAGTCGCTGAGCTCCTGGATCATGGCGGCTCGACTAGCCGGGCTGATGCTCCACAGCAGACTGGCATCACTCTTGATCTTAGCAACAACAATGTCGTCCGCCCCATATTTCATTATGAACTGCATAGCCGACTGGTGGAGTGAGAGAGAGAGAGAGAGAGAGAGAGAGAGAGAGAGAGAGAAGGGAATTATATTAACACGGCTACTTCAATGAATGTCACCATAGTGTTCTGATGAATCGACTCCTCGTATCTCTATTTATATGTTTTTTTTATATTAGCCTGTGATTCTTTTCTCAACGCCTTTTTATCTTATATAAATACTTATTAATTGCCTTTTGGTAGTATTGCCCGTTGCTCACAGGTGCCTCACAAATAGAGTTGCCTTGCCTGTGCAACATACTGCAAACCCATTTCATGACATCCACAAAAAATTAAACCCCTTAAAATGCCATCTTTCACATTAGCAGTTAGGTTACCGTACAATTAATTCTTACAAAATCATAAAAACCCTCAGATTGAGAAAAAAAGAAAGTCACCCACAGAAGTTTACATCGACATGAACATACAGTTACACGAATAGAGGGGCTCCGCCTCTTAGCCAGAGGCCGTTATTATGATTAAGATAAGTATTGCGTATTCTACAAATACAGTAGAAACACCAAACATCTGTTTTAGTTCCCTTGTCCCAGTCCTGGTGGTCTCAGTTTGGTGTTTACGGTTCAATCTTACTGGGTAGGTCGCGTAGACCTTGATGAGTCGGTTCAATACAGTTTCTGTATACGGAACCAAGTTCTTCTCCTGAGCGGTCATGGTGAACAGAGGCTGTGGGAACACAATTAGACACTCAACAGTTAGACAGACACACAAACACTGGACATGGACGATGACGAGCGCCTGAACAGCAGTCAGGGGGGAATAGAAATGTTCCTTTCACTGTGGAATGCTACATTGAAGATGCTACAATCAAAAAACACGTCTTTGCTGTTCCACTTATTACAAGCAAGAATTCCTCGATGAGAATAAGCTTTAGCGGTTTAGAATAAAAACATGAAATTGCTAAGAGTTGAAAGAAAGCACACAGTTGAATGAACGTGTTTCCATCCGGACCTCATATCCTGCGATGCTGAGCTGGATAGAGACTTCCACCGGCTGATTGGTCACTCCGGCAGCCGACTGGACCAGCGACATGAAGAGGAGCGGGAACCAGATGATGCTGATGAGCGCGAAGATGATGAATCCTCCCTGCCCATATTTCACCACCTTCTTCTTCTTCTGCCCTTTAGTGTGGGGGTATTTCTGAAAGGAATTGCAATCAAATTACCACAGTTCTCACCTTGTAAAGAGAAAAGACGAATGTTTGTCACAACTTATCTTAGTGAGGTCTTTAAATTTAAGAGTTTGTCTGACCATCAGCAATCAATTTATAGGTATTTATGTGATACTTCATCTTATTTTAGAAGCTCTAACCAGAATACTGTTAGTATTTTTACTTAATAAACTACTAAATAATTTACAGGTCAACAGACTAGTTAAATAGATAGTAAATACATGTGAATAAATGATCAATTATTTTGATTCATTCTTATCTGCCAATAAGGAAGGAAGCCAGTAAAAACAGCCTTGCAGCTATAAATGAACATTCTAAAGCAGAATATGATGCTCCATAAATATGACTTAAATATATGAACTTTGAGTGCTGTAGTAATAGAGCAAGCGGCGTGTGTACTATACACTCTTAATTACTTTATCGGACTCCCTCGCGCACTTGAGGATGAATATGTTTGCATAGATGTCTTCAACACAAATCCAACTGGAGAGAGACAGAGTGGTGTCGGTCCAAACCCAATCCATCACGGCCCTCAGCTCTGTCAGGAAGGGAACCATGCGAAACCTGGATGAGGAGACAAGAGGAAAATTTAAATAGCACACAGAAAACTAATCCCAAACACGTGTTTATAGTGTAGAAAAGGTATCTGATTTAATGACGTGACAATATCTTCATGCTGTTTCAGGAGATATTTGTATTTATTAAAACCAGTAACTGTTATCTTACCCTTGGAAGAGGAAGAGGTTCAGGTAGTTGAAGTTCTTGGTGAGGAAGTTCCCCAGGATTTGGTTTGGGTAGCCACATTTGATCTGATAGGCAGACAAGCCGAAGTAGATGCACTTGACAAAGTACCAGAGCTGAGCAATAGAGTTTCTGTTGAACCTCCTGTGGAGCAGAAAAGACATGATGAGATGAGGCAATATCAAGGAAAATAATATCTAAGATACAATTTGTAAGAACCAAATGTGATAAATACATGTATGTCTATTACAGTGGGTGGCACTGCTCTGGGTTCATCTACATTCAGGTGAATAATTAGTGACGGCAGGTCTTGGACAGGAAAGGAAAAGGGTTTTGATCGCTTTCGCTGTCAATCTTGTGTCTTGTTTAACCCGAATTTCAAAAGAATAAACATATATTCATACTTAAGAAGGTAATGTCGGCGATTAAAGGGAAAACAACTAAAACATCTGTTGGCACAAGAGTGCGTTGAAAAGATCTATCCGGAGGAAATTAACGCCTCAGTAGCCCAAGGAATGGACTGGGCTCCTTAACACAATTATTTCCCTTTTTTTGGTTTGCATCTTTTATCTTTCTCTTCCCTCCATACATCCAATATACAAATTGAATCTTGAACAACTGGAATTAGGGATGGAAGTTATATGAGATAAGTAAGTATGGGTTAGGTTTGTCCAGTATTCATTTTTTGATTTACAACCTTTTTTTTCAAACCCTATATTTCATGTCACACTGGCTTTTGATTAAAACAAATTCAGAATAAGATAATTACAACTAAAGTAACAAATGAGGAGAATGAAAGTTGATGACCTTTCCGTGACCCCGGGGAGGATGAAGAACATCCAGAAGTGTATGCCGAACACCAGCGTCACTTGGAAAACACACTTTGCCATGAGGGACTTCTTCAGGTAGATAGCCCGGTCCACTATCATGGTGCCGAATTGCATGAGCAGCATGACCAGGAAGGCCTCTGGGACCTGGTCCTCGGAGAGAGACTCTGAGATGTCTGCTACGGAAGCATATTTCTACAGACAGACAAAGATCAGCGTGATTGATTGTGTCGTACTGTACATAACATGCATTCAAAGAGTGTATATTGTTCAGGGTTCTTACACATTTTGACCAATAGATTTCCAGAACTTTTCCATGACTTTTCCAGGACTTTAAACCAAATTTCCATGACCAAACTGAAATCTCGGTATAAACATGAACAATTTAGAAAATGTAGGTTATTGAAAGAGTACGCCGGCTTATATTATGAGCGTCTTTCTTTAAAAAACATATTAATCATTTCAAACTCCGTGAACTCAAACTCAAATGAAAATGTGGTTATAACAAATTTCCATGACTTTTTCAAAACTTTTAGGATTTAAGTTTTTTCCATGACTTTTCCAGGCCTGGAAATGATCATTTTAAAATTCCATGACTTTTCCAGGTTTTCCATGACCGTACAAACCCTGATTGTTGGTTCGATGACAAGCAGTTCAGACTCTCACCCCAAAAGCTGAGTATCCATAGATAGTGACGATGAAGTTGACCACATCGATGAGAAACATGAGGGCATAGACGTCACAGACAGGACTGTAGTCTGGGTGGATGATGTCATAGAAGAACTGTCTGATGGGTAAGTAAATGTGAAGGGCACTGTAGAGAAAACAGAATATGCAGCGTCAAAACACTTTTCTCCAAGCTACCATATTAACAACCTCAATATTTGAGAAAAGAATCAGTAAAATAATGTTAAAATGTCATGAGGTCTGTCTGCAGCAACGCACACTTCTATGATGGCAGCTTTGGTCTGTAGCATCTTCTCTCTGAACAGCTGTCGAATCCTCTCCTTCCTGGTCAGCGGGGCCTTGTCTCTTTGCTGTCTCTTCTTCCTGCTTTGCCGCTTCTTGGGCTTCATCTCTCCATTAAAAAAAAAAAGGGAAATGGAGACATTTTAGTCATATATGAAGATTAACGTCAACTACCGGTGACAAAACAAACAAAACAAAAGAGGAAATAAAAGTGAAAGTTAGATTATATCTTAAGCTTTTCTGAATGTTCACCTTCAGAATCTGCTGAGTCGCCTCTCTTTCCTCGGCAGAATATGGAGTTGGTGGATGCCTTTAAAGAGAACTTCAGCCGGGGCTGAGTTTTCTCTTTGCTGCCCATCTTCTTCTTGTCGACCTTCTTCTTCATCTTCTTAAAGAAATCTGGCATCTCGACCTCTTTGTTGTCCCACAGACCGTGGCACTACATGGACAACAAACTGAACATTAGCATGCAAAACTAGCTGCCTAGGGTGCCTTGCAAGACATGAAATGGCAGATGGGCTGAACTGAGTGAGCAGAGTAACTTTTTATGGTTACCTTGAGAATAGAGCGATGGAAAAACAGAGCAAGTAGCTGAATGAGGTCGAAAAGGACGTAGCCGTCTTTCTTCTCCACCCCGATGATGTTGGGCATAGCAAAGGGCCGCTCAGCGTTGATGCCTCTGTAGGCAGAGGTGGTCCAGGGGAAGAAACCAAACTGGGAAAAGTACTTCACCACAACAGTCAGCTGAGAGAAACAGAGAAGAGCAGTCAGGATCAAGCAGCAGCTGAAACAATAGAATCATCACCTCATTTGTGTCCCATCATATTATATGTTCTCCATAAACTCATTTGTGTTCTTTTTTTCTATCCTTGGTGTTCACATATGGAACTAGTAAGTAAAACAAAGAAATGCTAAATCTGAAAAAAGGCAATTATTTTATATTCCATTCATTAATTCTGAGATGAGATGAGGAGGAGGCTCCAGGGGTCTGATGAGCTCACTTCTTTTTAACACTAAGCGGACATGATACTGGGCCAGTAAGGTCATATAAACATGACTCCGAACTCTGCTTCAGGCAGTGTGTGTGTGTGTGTGTGTGTGTGTGTGTGTGTCTGTGTGTCTTTTTTATTTTCTAAATTGTTGTCTCGATGCGGACTCAAGTGAAATCCATTGAGGCAATTTATCAGACTTCATTGAGCTCTCTCTGGAGCCACAACGGGCATTATAATACACTTACGGTATGCCGTGGTACTCCAAAAGAACAGTAAACAGACTTTGATGTGTAAAATGAGTGGGGTAGGACTACATTAGCCATTCTGAATTTATGTGGACCATCCAACACTATTACATGAACTTGACTCACTAGACTTGCACCTAGGACCTGATTTTAAGAGGTCATGAAGCCAAATAAAGCTGCTCCTGAATAATAAGAGCAACAAAGCAATATTAGCTGCCAATTATAAGTACAAAATAGGCAGAATTGCAAACATCCATTCCTATGTAATACAAGTAGAGCATTATTTGTTAAAAATAATAATAATTTGAGTATTCTTTCAAAGTAGAATGAATTTATCCATCAAATATTCAACCGATTGCAGCCGTAGTGTCTTTATGTTCTAAGATTGATATTCATTTACCAATGAAACCCTTCGAGTTTGAAGATGATCTCAAACTCACCACTTAATGTTGTAATAGCCTACCTCTGTGTAAACAATGGCGGTCATCCAGAAGCGTTTGGTTGGTCGGGGCACAGACAGCATGGCCCAGAGGAAGATGAGGATGGGCAGGATGAGGGAGAGCAGCGACGCCGTGATGATGTGGTTGAGGATGATGACAAAGTAGCACAGCATCTCTGACTTGGACACCATGGTGTTATAGAGGGAAATCACCAGCTTCAGGGGCCTCGGCAACCTACAAAAAAACTTGTCGGACTCCGAGATCTCATAATTTTCAAAGATACTGCAAAAAGGAAGGGATAGGAGGAAAAGAAAGAAATTAATATAATAATGTCACTTGTATTTCTCTTGGTAAAGATTTTTTAAAATGCTTTCAACTAATACGTTTCCGTGCGTACTGACTTGTTAAGCAGCAGCTCACTGGCAGTAAGATTCCTCGTTTCCTGACTCAGGGGTTTCAGAGATTCTATGACCTCGAGGCTTTTCCCTCCATCCATCTCCCCGATGTCCAACAATGAGCATTCTGAGTAATCAGCGCATTCATTTTCTTCCCTCTGCTTTGCTTCGTCATTCAGGTCTTCACTTTCCAGCTCACACTCCTCTCCTCGTTGTTCCTCTACCTCTGTGTCTTCTTGCTCTTGCTCACATTGTGTCTCCCGCTCCATGTCCTCCTCATCATCCTCCTCTTCTTGTTCGTGGTCTGTCTGTTGTGGGACGTCAGCTTCACAGCTTTTGAGACAAGGATAGAGACAAGGACATTTCAACTTCAAGAATCAGATGGGGAGATGCTTATGCTAAATTTGAACAGAGCATATGCACACATACAGGATTGTCTTTACTTAAAGACTCCTCTCTCACCTTGGTGAAAGTTCCACACTCTCAAACGAGGGCAGGTCAATGTTTGCTGTTTTCACGAGCCTCCGCCTGAGCTTGTGAGGTGCAGGTGAGAAATTGGGAGGGTCGTCTAGCTCTTCCAGGGTCGGCTGACGGGAGCCGAGCATCGTCTCATCTGTCGCGCAGCTGAAGGGGAGCCGGAGAGAGCAGGTGAGTAGACTGTGTATATATATATATATATATATATATATATATATATATATATATATATATATATATATATACATTTATAATGATATTCATATTTAATTTGTCGGCATGTCAAAATGTACACATGCGGTACATGCATACCTGCAAACTCATGAGGGGTGAAAAAGGTGACAAGGAGGGGGGCGGGGGGGTCCTCGGCTGTGACTAAGTCAGTGCCAACAAACCCTTTTAATAAGAATATAATAGATAGATGTATATATATATATATATATATATATATATATATATATATATATATATATATATAGTATTAATAGAATAGTTACAACACCTTGAAAGGTGATGGTGAACCAGGTAAGATGGTCGCTACACCTTAAAATATTCAGTAATATTTATTTTGCATGGGCCCAGGTATGAATGGGAGCGAGGCCCATTCAGAGGAATCTCTACGTCCCACACGGGTTAAAAAGTCCCATGTTACACTTTTTTTACGAATCAGATTAACTTTCGATTCACGTGGATGACCTATTTTGAGTTCAAAACGGTGAATTTCACCGAAAGGTGAGAAGTTTGCAGGTATGTACATGTATGCACACGTGTCATGAAAGACAGGAGAATCAGGAAAGAGAAAACATGAGAGATGTACATATGTGACCGACTCAGTGTCGTCCAGTAACCGACCTGGAATCGCTGCTGCCCCCCCAGGACATTTTGGAGGCTTGGCTCTTGAGCTTGGCATAGGCATGTTTCGAGGAGGGGACATCATTCAAGGAGGGAGGGGGCATGTAGTCCTCGATATCGTCTTGAGATGAAAGTGTGTTCTGACGGGACCTCCAGCTTTCATAAAACTGCTTCACGCTGTGCTGGCCCACCTCTTTACCCTGTAGAGCGAGGGAGCGAAAGGGTGTTTGTCCATCAAGAGCCATGTGAGTTAGTGAGCATGCACGACCTAAATGGGATGCACTCTGAATTTTACATCTGTTCTTTTCCCGCTTTGACAAGTCAAAATATTATCATGTTCAGTCTTCAATTCACAGCCATCAGTTTGATCTCACCTTATTCTGCTGTTGGCTGAGTAACGCGCGCTCGAAACGCAGCACCGTGGAGATTTCCAGGGTTTCTTTACAGAATGAGTTCAGACCCCCAGTCATGTCGTCAAGCAGGTACTGAATGAAGACCACGAAGAACTTCAGGTTGCTAATGACGCGCTGCAGAAGGTTTTCTGTAGGGAGAGGACATGGGTGAGCGTGAATGAATCGGTATATTAAAGGTTTCACTGCTCTTGTACGCTTGTTCATATTACGCTAATAACAAATAAAAAGTCATTTATTGATTAAGTATTCTTTTTTCTCAGAAATTAACTTGTGATACAAGGGTGGATGAATCCAGTGCCAGTGGCTCATGTTAGTTTACCTTTTTCCTCCTCTTCCTCCACAATGCTTTCATCCAGTTCCTCATCGCTGGAATCGGTTGATTCAATGCCTGGAAGAAAGAAGATGTACTGATGCAGCATTTTGACACTTAGTGCATCAGTCCGACAGCAGCAGGATGTTTAACAACTGCTGGCCAGACCGCTGTCAGATCCACGGTCCCTTCCTAAGGATTCTGGTGACCTCCTGACCTCTCCTCTATCTCCATGACAACGACAGAATATCCCTTTAAAGGTTTGGTGAAGCCCAAGTTACTAAACAAAAACAGGGCCTGACCCAAAGCTATTTCATAACCACCACATGACGCTCGCTCACTCTGCATTCTCTGCAGCTCTTTCTTTGCTCTCTTCTTCTCTTCTCTCTCTAGTATTTTCTTCTCCCTTTTCAGGTCCTCCAGAGTCGACTTAGAGCTGTTGACCCAGGCGTTGTAGGCCAACTGGAATATCAAAGACACAGATACACACGTCAGCTGATGTTACACCAACATCAACACAATAACAACTCTGTGTTAAAAGATGATCCTGAAGCATATATAACACAATGAATGTGTCCTTTTCTTTTGTCATTAGTTTTGTGTTGTTTTCCTGGCTCTCACCTGGAAGGCAGTTTTCTTCTTTGGTGGTGGTGGTGGTGGTACCTCGTCCTTCATCTCTGTAACTTCCTCCTCTTCCTCCTCGCTGTCACTTTCAAACAGGTGGTAGCCACAGTTGTTTTCCACTGCATGAGACAGAACAGTGTCACTATGCAGACCGTTGAGCTCTTGAGCAAGGCGTCTGATACAAAGCTGATTAGCGACTGTTTTATTACACAACCTGTTGAGATGATATGTGATAGGAAATAGCAGATCATTCTTAATTATCTTAATTTCCCCTGAGAGCACTGAGCAGTGTTTATGTTGGGTAGTGCTGCTGCTGCTCACCTCCAGGTCGAGACACCCAAGGCTTCCACCATTTTCCGGTATCTTGCTTTGCCTTCTCATCATCATCACCTGGGAAACACCAATCAGTCGGTTTACTCATCACAGATGATTTGATGATTTTGTCCCTTTCAATGATACAGACTAAAGAGAAGTATAAAGCTCTTGGTGAAAAGTGTATTAGAAAACATCCTGTGTTGACACAGAATTATCTTTCACTGTGAAAATAAACTTCAATCATGTGTCTGAAATTCAGCTCAAATGTATAAAGACGATTGGAGCTTTAATAATTATAATAATAGAAATTGCTTATAAAATATGATATTACAAAAGCGAAATGTATTAGAAGTGTGGTATAAATGCTCCAAATATTTATCTGACTTGTATTTACAGACTTTGTACCTATTTTTGAGATACAATTGTGAATGCCTGCTCATGCTATGTTGGTTTGTAACAGTAGAAACAGAAAATACATTCACCCGTGTTAGGCTGCTTCGGATCAGCAGAGATAGCTGGTTTGCCTGCTGCTTTCGGCCCAGTCTTCTCTTTAGATTTGATCTTCTCCATCCTAGAGGAAGAGGGTTGAATGGTAAGTGGGTGGAAGGTTAGTTACTTTTTCCCTGAGCTAATAAAAGTCATCTTATTCATTTTTTCAGGGAATGTTACAGAGCAAATGCATTTTGTACTGACTCTACAGTGTTTCACTTGTCTTACTGTTTCTTCAGTGTCTCCACAGATTTCGTCTCCATCTCCAATCTGGCTGCTATCTGCTTCTTCACTCTGGCCTCAAACAGCTCAGCGCCCCTTGGAGGATGCGAGAAGGAGAGGAACTGAGTATGACTCAAATCGTTGAGGTCACCATCTGTTCATTTCATCACGGCTGCATTTATTTATAGCTGCGACCAGCAGCTCTATAGATCTCTTTGTCTCAGTAGGTTGCTCCGCAAAAGTTTCCGCACGCATTGGCAGTTGTTGCCCGGGGAGGCTGAAAAGTTTCCTAGAGGTCAAGTGTGTGTGTGGAGACCTGGCAGTGAGTGTAGCCAATATCAAAATGGCGCATTACTCTTAACGGATTTATTTAGCATGGCCAGACTAAAGAATCGCTTAGCGTCTCTTTTTCACTATGGAAGTCAAGTGTTTGTTAGTCTCGAGTCTTTTAGTGAGTTCACAGCAGTATTTCACACACACACACACACACACACACACACACACACATCTCAGACACGTCAGCTGAGCATGTTAATATATGTAACAATGAAATATTTATGTAGAATATAGTTTCAATAATAAATTAATAATAAATGAATATTTACATTGTCTCGGAAATCAATGTTGTCCTTACAAGCAGAGCTGCTTTATTCTTACCAGGAATCTTCTCTAAAAATAATTACTAA
This sequence comes from Liparis tanakae, assembly GCA_036178185.1. Taxonomy (NCBI): domain Eukaryota; kingdom Metazoa; phylum Chordata; class Actinopteri; order Perciformes; family Liparidae; genus Liparis; species Liparis tanakae. Next base: position 17,994,702 of record CM070097.1, on the reverse strand, counting down.
ATTAATAATGATTTCCAATAAAATAGAGCGCTACAACACAAAAAAAACCTGAACAGTGAGCTGCTTCATCCAAAGTGAGTTTGACTCTTTTGCCTATCATGCCCCTTTGGTTTCCTTTATAAACTGAAAATGGACAATCAAGGTTGGGTTAAATGTATCAAACTAAATTCAAATTGATCAAATGTTTTCCCCTCGTTGACACTCGTAACCCCACACCCTAGCTGTGAACTCTAAAGTTAACAGGCTGCTGCTTTAACGCATGTTAGTGACCTAAGCAGGAGGTTAGTGTGAAGTACAGACCTGGAGGCCAATATCTTAGACGACTTGAGGTCCGACACCACATACAGGAAGTAGTAGCTGAGGAAGACCCTCCTCTGGGCCAAGAGGACCGTGAAACAGATCGCGTCCCACACGATGCCGGCCTCACCCTCCGGCAGCTCGCACTCAGCGTCAGGAGCAGCTGACGAGATGGAGGAAATAGTTAGACTATGTTTAAATAATCTTACAAACTACTGAGGAGCATAACAAAGGTGCTCAATACAGTCTCTGATTTTAGGTCTAACATGAACTCTAACACAAAGTGTATTTGTAATATTCATATCAACCAAACTGTCCAAAGAATAATGCACTGATATTTAAGTTGTCCTTCATCATCATCATCATCATCATCATCTGTTGCACTTACGGAGGTCGTAGTCTTTGATGGTGCAGAACATGCTGAATGCCTGAATGAACCAGCAGCTGTTCTTCAACAGGCTGTCCAGGTAGGCACAAGAACCGAGCTGATCACAAAATACACAAACAAGGTCAGAAAGAGGCTGTAACTGACCGCATAGAGCAGGGGTCATGAACCTTTTTGACTGGGAGAGCCATAAAAGCCAAATATTTCAAAATATATCTCATTGAGAGCCAAATAGTATTTTTAATGTATAATAAATGAAATATGTCTTGTTTTTAATGCAACTTCTGGTGCTGCATGATGGGGGGGGGGGGGGGGGGTAGTTTAATAAAAGAACAAAGTCGTCTTTAAAAAAAGGACCTGACATTATTTCCGCTGTAATCTGGCACGATAGAGAAAATTACAGGGTGGCGGGCAGAGCCTTTGCCGTCACCGAAGAGCCATATATGGCTTGCGAGCCATAGGTTCCCGACCCCTGGCATAGAGCCTGCTCAAAAGGCTAGCAAGTGATGGGTGCTTGCACTGGGTCACTGAGTGGACACTCACAGAAAGCAGGTTCTTCATGGCAATCACAAAGCAGGTGTATCCGATGAGCCAGTCCCACAGGCGCAGGATGCATTTGACAGGCTGCATCAACACGCTGCTTCCAAACAACATGAAGTAGAAACAGGCCACCAGGTAGCCCAGGCAGAAGATGTTGATCCGCGTGGTGCCGGTGATAAAGATGAGGCACAGCACCAGCCAGAAGAAGTAGCTGAACACAAACACCTTCACCATGTCGAGGTAGCACCTGAGGACCAGACGAGAACATAAAAACATCAACGAAAGGCTGCCAGATAAACAGATAAAACAGACAAAGAGTTATTTAGTTATTTATCGCATGATTTAAAAAATATATTAGAACCAGAGACTCGTAATGGAAAGGGAAAAGAAGCCCATAAATTAATCGGGGGAAGGCCAGGACTGCTTAGGCAGCAGTTTCGGTTTACCAGAACAGCTTTCATGAATTTGTAAACACACATAAAGTGATGATCTTACTCCACCCCTTGATACACTTTGATCAACCACAAAGCAGCGTGATGGACTCAAAGATATTCTCCACCTGCATTTTAACTTACAGAGCAGGAAATTCAATTCAATTCAGTTTATTTTCTATAGCTCAACATCACAAATTACAAATTTGCCTCAGAGGTCTTTACAATCTGTATAAATCCAACATCCCTGTCCTGACATAGCATCAGGAATAACTCCCAAAAAATAGAAAAACCCTTTCACAGGGTCTGTTGGAAGAGATCAGCTAAGTGCTGGATTACGAAGTTCAGGTTATTTCCTGTTTTTTTTCTCAGGTCCGTACATTTAGAGTCCGACAAGACCAGAAAGTCGTGTCGCTAAAATTATTTGAGAATCAATAAAATAGTTCTGCAGATAGACATTGAGATTCAGACAAAGACATTCAGACAAAGACATTCAGACAAAGATATTCAGACAAAGACACGTCTGAGATATAATGAGAAGAAACATGCGTGAGAAAGCAAAGTAAAAAGGGTTCTGTTTGTGACCTGCAGTGGAGGAAGTTATCTACGGGTATGAACTGGTTGAAGGAACAAGGATCCAGACTGCGGCTGATCTCTACGTTGTCTCCAGCGATCAGCCGCACCACTGCTCGGTTCTCCTCCTCAAACACCAGCCACTGCAGAGACGAGCAGAGCAACAGGAGGTGGTCGTCTGCAGAGAGCAGGAGAGAGAGAGGAGGAGGTCAACATCTAAAACACAAAGCAGGAATGGCTTCTAAGTCAGCAGAGGAAAGATTTCAAAGAAAAACTCACAGAATATGAAAGATGGATTGGGTGTCATGGCGAAGTCGGGCAGGTAAAACCACTTAATAATATTAGAGGTCAAAGGTTGTGCTGCAGATCTCCAGGGGTAATCTGATGAGGAGAAAAACATTGACATTCAATAAATGCAGAAAGTGACATTTTGGAGTTGTTGATTAATTGGTCGGTCAAGTGACAGAAAATAAATGAGCAAATATTTTCAGTTTCATTAATTTTTCCAACAAACACAACCAAACATTTGCTGGTTCCAGCTTATCAAATGTGACATTTCTAATCTTTTCTTTGTTTCATATAATAAAGAAATATATATCATCACATTAATTGTTTATTTCACGGATTCACATAATGATTAAAAGTCCATACCAACACATAGAGCAGGAGGGATGCCAACGCAGAGCAGGTACTGCAGCACCATGAGCCCTGCAGTAAAGCAGCAGTATTTAGGCCACACCTCCCCGATGGCCTTCCTGCGTCGCCGTGACAGAACCGCCAACAAGGCGCAGGAATGGAGGAGGGCATAGAAATCCATCCTCTGACCGATCACGTTGACTGCCACAATTAAACTAATCTAAGAAGAAGTGAGTGTGTGCGCGTTAAGAAGCCAATGAAAGACATGTTGAACAGTTCAGATACACACATGCCCTTAAAAGTACCTCCAGTCCAAATTTGTAGAAGCAGAAGTTGATGAAGTACTTGATGCAGGGCACCACGCCGTGATCCAGGTGCTGCCTCGTGATGCCATGGAAGATGATGCTGAAGGGGGGGGACTTTAGGTCGTTATGGAGACGGAAGTAGAGCTGATGCCGATGGACGGTCGCCTCGAACACCAGCAGCCCGAGCACCAGCAGATGGTTCTACAACGCAGAACACAGAGCTCGATCCAAAGGTCAGACTGTCAGGAACCAAGGTCAGAAACCAACCAATGTGTCTCTGGAGATCACTTGTGTGTCTCTGAGGTCGTAATTGTTTGGTCCTCGTCTGCATCTGGGTAAGCTTGTATAGCAAGGAGTTTATTTTTCTTGGTTACCAACAGCTATTAAAAGTTCTGTTAGTTTTACTTTCAATAAATACATAGTCCAATATGTTAGAGCCTACTTGTTTGACATATCTCATATTAGAAATTGGAATGCAGAACAGCTTTGTGTGATGGTTGTGATGAATGGAAATGTCAAAGATATAAAATGTGTTGCTGGCGTGTCATCGTACCCTGAGACAGGGGAGGATCCTGCCTTCACATTTAAGCAGCGCTCCGCACCAGTAGATGGGGTCTACGGGCTCGATGTAGAGAATAGACCTCCTGAGCAGCTCCATCATGTTCTCCCTCACTTCCTCTCCATCATCCAGTGCCGAGCTGTTGAACGGCACCAGACCCTGACATACAAACAACGTTAAAACCCTCTGACAGGTAATCCAGCTGTGCCGCTGGCAAGCTGCCAACAGAAGCATTAGCTGTGCTTTAGGTCGCCGTTACGAACACAAACAGTAATGGCTTCTCACAGAGGTGCAGTTGGAGGAGTAATCAAGGGGTTTGATGACTTTGAGCTGGTAAAACATCTTGCACACCACCATGAGGCAGGACCACACCGCAGAAACGCTGGACGCCGTCGGGCGTAACCGTGGGAACGGAAGCGCAAACGCCCACAGAATCAGGAAGAGCGAGTTCATCAGTGAGACCTGTGAAAAGTTTATTAAAGGCTATCGGTTAACCTTCCCTTCATTTCTGGCATGAAGAAATAAGTGTAGATGAAGACTAAGAATAAATTAGTATGAACATCAAACCAGCACTGAGGATATTGTATACACACATACTTATTCTTATTATTACACACGTATATTCACACACACACAACACACACAACAGGGTTTTTCCTGGGTCAAAATGGGTCTTCAGTGCTAGTGAGAGTGTGCTCACCCATGTGCGCGGATGTGTCTGTCGCTCTGGCGCGCAAGAAAAAATGTGTTCACCGTAATCAGCAGCTGGCCGCTCTGTCCATTCGCGCACCTCACAGTTTTTTTTTTTTTCATCGCATAGTTTTTTTTGCCATAGGCGCTCGGGAAATTGACTTAGGCGCGCTCCCAAATTGTGTCTATGCAGGAAAAACCCTGCACACTTGTACAGATCAAACGTCCCACCTCTTGCAGTGACACCCAGATGATGCCGGAGGACACGATTTTGAGGCTGTGGAGTTCCAGCAGCCTCCAGCTCTGCTCCTGCAGCCTGTAGAGGCCGGACAGAGCCTGGATGAGCAGCAGGCTGGACCGCTCCACAATCACCACCCACTTGTCCTCACGACTGCTGGCAGGAGTTTCTGGGAGGAAAATAAGGTATCAAGGGTGGGGAACACATCTGACATGTCTAGGACAGCAGTGGATGGCAAGACAATCATGTGCGATACACTCTGGTGGTATCTGTGCAAACGCAGAGGAAAACACAACAGTGTATGGAAGACATTTTTTTTCCACCACTCCTAATTGACCACTGAAAGAGAGGCTGAGCTGTTGTTACCCTCCTCTGGTGTCTCCTCCGGCTCTCCAGCTCCTTTCTCTGAGCAGGATTGTAGTCCAACGCTGTTCAGAGTCTCCTGACTTTTCCCACTTCCAATTTCCTCCTTTGCAAGTCTGATGGACAACAAGAAAGATCTTAAATATTTACACAATTATTGGAAAAACATATACGCAGCTCTGTATCAACACATTGTTCGTCAATGGGATTTATTTATCTTTTTACCTCATTTCAAAACACACAAAAGTATGTATATATATATATATGAGTTATATACCAAATACATATAATACAGTATGTACTGATCCATTTATTAAATAACAACAGCCTTACCTGTCATGAAACTTTTGAATGAGTCCTTTAATGCTGGGAATTAAATTGAAGAGAGTCGTGTGAACACTACAGTGAGTATTACTGGTATTCCTGTTACTGTGATGAACACTGAACACAGCCAATAGCTCAATGTTGAAGACTTCACAGAGAATGCATTCACATTAAGTGTGTCCAGGTCACTGATTACATGCTGATCGTAACTAGATACGGTTATATACATATTTATGGAGGAATAAATGCAGCTCTTACGTCTCAGAAATCACATTGACTGAACTCCTGAGCTCTTCTTCTCTAAGTGGAGAGAAAATAAATGGGACAAACAGAGATATACAATATGTTTAACAGTCAACCAGAACGTATATAAAGTACAGAAACAAACCGTACTTGCGCTGTCTGTGCTTGTTTTAACAGCCATGAAAGAATGGCACTTGCACAGGTACAATTGTAAAGCACAATTAATATCTTCACTTATATATAATAATAAAACTAATTATATATATATATATATATATATATATTTACGAACTTTGTAAATATTCTTTGCCACATTGTGACCAGATTTTGTGTTTTTTCTTGAGTCAATTTGAATACAGCTGATATTGTATCCACTTGCTTGATGTATTTCGGGGCACGGTCACTTATCGTTCATTGAGCAGAATGTTCCGCCGTCTCACCTGGAGGCCTGTCTAACAGGTACGTTGTTGAGATCAGTGAGAGTCTGAAAGTCTGAGTTGAAGTAGTGCAGCTGGAGGATACAAGCCAATAGAAACACAGCAGGAAGCAGGATGCGCGCAAACAGCTCCACGGTGTCATACCGTTCCAAACCCAGGTCACGAAGACTGCAGGTCAGACAGGTGAAAAGCTATAACTTCGAGAAGGGACGAGTCTGCTGTCTGACAACATATTTCATGAAACGGAAATCATTTTCTTACTTCATAATAATAAACAGAAAGGGGACGCTTAAAAAACAACTCACCCTTCCTCCGACATGCCCATAATCTGTCTGAACAGCCCAGACACACTTCTAAACTGGTACATGTAGATGGCGATCAACACCAACATGGAGTAACCGACCACCACCGCCCAGAACGTCTTCAGCACCCGACGCCACACGTCGTAGCGGATCTGAGGGGAGAGAGAACAGAGCTCTGATCTCTGAAGCTACAGATCTTCACCTAGCTCATGAGTTTGACCTCCAGTATTGAGAAACAACACTGTTAAGCAGTTTGTCCTGAATGTTCGGCATATTTCAAACAAGTTACACCAAAAACCAGTAAACAGTGTTGCATGTATTCTTCTCATCCCGCACTCCAGTTTGTAAAACCCCAGCGCGTTGCTGATGCTGCCCGAACAGACAAGTGGAGTTGTCTTGTCTTACGTCACCTCCACAGCCATTAGGCCTGCCTGTATAAGTGCCTGCTGCGTTTCTAAAATGTCAGCAGAAACACAAGACGCGGGAGAGAAAAGAAAACAGGAAAACTGCAACAAAAAACGACTGTGTATGTGTTTATGAGTCATAATCAATACTTTAACTGTAAAAGAGTATTGATGAGTGGCCCATAGTTTTGAGCCGAGCGTTTTCAGGCACAAACAACAGCTGAACGATTCACTGATGATAATTTAGGAGTCGACGCATTACAGCGTAAGATGAACCTGAAAGCATATTGGCTTTGTGTGTTGTGCAACAACGACTCCACTATAAAAGCAAATTTCCTCTCCACTTATTGAGGCCTGCCATCTTAATATCACATTTCCGCCCATCATCTTCTCAGAGAACAAATGTAATAGACATAACATAAACATAATAGACCATTTTCACACCGAGGACTCATTGCTGTCATTACTGTATTAAAATATATATAATATTTTCATTAATGTATTACATAAATGTCATTACTGTACGAGATACAGCGAATTCTGTAAGTTACATCTTCATCTTCAGCGGAGAAGCTGGACAACTAAAGTCAATTTACTTCATTGAACCGACTGAATGCTGGCTGTCTATGACCAGTCAGATCCCTAACATCACTAACCTGATAGAGGACAACACAGAAGAGGAAGAGGACGATGTAGAGGATCTTGTAGACGACCACCTAGGCAGGTAAAACATAGGCAATTTAAATTAAATTAAATATGATGGGAAGCTAAGATTTTTATCAAATCTGCCAAATATAATGTGGATATCTGGACCCAAAAACCTTTGGGAGTGCATGCAGATTTTTTTTTTATTTGGTTGTAAATGTACTCCTTTTTGAGATTTACTTTTGTTGTGGCACTCAAATATATATACTGTGCAAACACATTATTTACATTTAAAAAAAATAAAATAAAGACCATTAGAAAACAACTAAATAATACAAAACATTTTCTTTAATAATTAATTCTTTAGCTCAGATATTATGCCACATAAACAATCATGTGAACTTCCCAAGTACTGTACCTGAAATTGTATTGTGATAAATGACCTAATGTACTAATGGGTAGACCTTGCTTGGTCGGTATTTGACAGCGCAAATGCACAAATATGAAGTGGAATGGTGACAGATTGCATTACAGGAACTTTAAGCTAACACTGTGGGAAAACCTTGATCCCACAACAGAGGATAAAATGGAGACAACAATAGGGAAAGACTATAAAGAAAAATGTGCCCTGAAGCTATCAGCATAATAATTCCCATATGCAGCTTATGATGCAATTCCTATTACAGTGACATTCACATTGGTGTTTGGCAAAGTTTGATGAGATATATGTCGTGAATGGGACTTCACCAATTCTTAGTTTGTCAAAAGATACCTTTCCAGAGAAGCTGACCACGAAGAACATGGAGCAGCAGAAGAGGATCCAGTATTTCACAAGTATCCCTTTCACTCCTGAGATCAGCATCGCTGCTATAGGGGATGGCGGACTCTCCTCCGCTGATATGGAAGAAGCCAATAAGATAAGGGCAACGAGATGCAGTAAAGAATTGATGGACAGAAGGAGAATAGCCTGGCTTCATGTCAGGATGTTTCTCGTAAATTCACAGGTACATAATGATTACTCCACACAAAATGTTATTTTCTAACACAGTAGCTGTAATCTTTGAAAAGTACAGTTGAAAGTAAATTACGTGGCAGGACTTTGACTTCATCTAGAGATTCCTCTTTTAAGGTCTGTTCCTCATGTCTCTCCTTTAGCTGCTGACGAAACATCAACCAAAAGCTGAAGCTGTAGAAGACCTGCAGCACGCACACAAGACAGGCAGTTGACACAGGCAGTTGACACGCACACTTTTAAAATACGCTTCAGTAAACATTGTTTAGTTCCAATTCCTATGTATGTGACAATCATAATACAGTCTGGAATGGAAAAACGTGGCTATCCAAATTACTAAGTTGCAAAAAATAACTGATCAATTTATTCTTAGTAGAGTCTAATCTGTGGTGCTTTCTGTCCTATTTGCATCAAAGGCCCTGAACCCCATTTCCTCCATCAGCTTATTTTAATAAGCAGGATACACATGAACACACTATTTTAGTTTGAACAGTCCTGGTTTATGCCATAAGGGACATTTCTGTGTTTCTGATTTCCCTGTGTTCTTGTCACTGGTCCAACATGAGTGAACCAATCTCAGTTTAACAACATCAAAATCTAAATCTGAATTTGACTGGAATGTGAGCTCATGTAGCCGGAAGGATGGTATTCAAATCTGGTCAAAAGACAATACAACTTGTGTACGTGTGGTTGGATGAGCAATAAAGACTAGTAGCAGTACCACAGTGTACAATTCTCCAGAAAAAGTATTACATTTACGTAAAAAGTACAATAATAGCATATTGAGTAAAAGTACTCAATATGGAGAATTGCCCATTTGAGAATACTATATGTATCACTGCATTCAATGTAAGCGTCATAATGTTGCAGCTAAAGTAAAAAGCCTCATGTTGTAAAATAAATGAATGCATGAAATATAAATAAGTTAGTGTAACAGACTGTTTCAGGTGTTTTGGTGTTGCAGGTGATATGTCCCTTCGGGTTGCCGTAGAGAGGAAAGGCAACGGGAGTTTGGGGAACAATAAATACAGTGAAGTCGTGGGCTGAGCCACACGTTTGTTCACATGTGATAAGTGCACCAGATACACGAACGCATAACGCTCGGTTACATTAGTAAAGTCACTTTACTCAAGTGTAATGTTGTAGTTACATTGCAACACTGCCTATACGCTGACCTCATTTTTAATTAACGCCAATAAACCATCTTCCCGTATCCTCTCAGCCCCGCTCCGCCTCACCTTGGCTCCCAGGTGGACGCAGGGCGCAGGGTGGTAGCTGTTCAGGTCGAAGTCCATAATGACCGTCGGGGGCACCCCGGGATACAGCTCGGCCCGACTCAGCCGCAGCCCGCTCAGGAAGCCCAGCACCAGCAGCACGGTGCCGTAGACAGCCAGGAACGGGGCGGACAGCATGGCGTAGCGGCGCCGGTCTCGCATCATCCAAATGATACAGGACCACACCAGCAGGGCAAACGTCAGCCAGCTGTTGTAGGTGATGCTCCACACCTAAAAATGCACGTCTTTAATATTGTGACAGTGTTGCTGCCGAATAGAAATCCCTGTAATACTTTTACAGTATTTATTACTATTTATACTACTATTCTTGAGTTTTCTGCCTATGAGTTTAGGCTAATGTTCCTAAGCTAGTGTTAGCTAGCCTTAAGGCCATAGGCGGTGTGGCTAATGCCGATGTCTGGGCGGTTTTACACGTAATATATGGGATATTTGTTTCCATAATGCTATTTGGTTTGCTAAGCTAACAAACAACCTGCATTGTTTTAAATCCACTCAATGCTAACGCTACCATAGTGTGTTAATTGTTAACTTAGATTAGCTCCTGTAATTAGTCCGCTGATTAGTTAACCTAGATAGCATAGCTAGCTAACCTCTACTCAAACTAAAGTTAATCATCAACTATTATGATAATAATTCATGTAATTTATATATATTTTTAAATAGAATCCCATTTCAAATTATATTATTGTACATTTAATCACTTTGTCTTTTAATACACAACTCTTCCTGACAGATGTTTGGGAATATATTTTTTTAATTTAACAATGTTATTATATGTATATAATGTACATATATACATATATATATATATATATCTTATAGATTTGAAAACTATTTCATAATTAACCTTTTTGGTCGATAATATGAACCCTCCTTATTTTATCTTATCTTATATGATGATTGATATATGTTGTCTATAGTACTACACTACACATACACCGGAACAAATTCTCCTTTTTAGATATTTGACCCAAACTCAAAGTATAGTTTACCATCATGATGATAAGGGCGCTGACGTAGCTGTGTTTTTGCACAAGCAGTCCAAAGACTACCAGGCCACTGGGGCCTGTGGGGGGAGGGGAGCTCTCTGTCAGAGTCTTCAGGTTCTCATCACAGGTTTCTTCCATTTCTTCCTCAACTTCTGTATCTAGCACAAGGGAGGGGAAACAGATGGAATTAAACCGATTTAAAAAACCAGGTATGCATTGTGGAGGTTTTATAAGAACCACACCTACAGTCGATCTATTCAAATTCATGAAAACAGTTGTTGCTGAGGTCACGCATTTAGAGATGAATGTGTAAAGTACCATCTGGTGCTGGGTCTTTGACATCATACTGGGGTGGAAGGTAACAGTTTGTATACCCTGCCCCTCCTAACAGAGAGCCGAGGTCATTTTCATCGACATCATGCCAGGAACTGCCAGTCAATAAACCCGGGAAATCGATTTCATCATCCGTGCTGCTCAAAAGCTAAAAAGATAGAATCTTAGGTTGGTTATGAAATATTGTTAACAATTAAACAAATATTGACTTGAAACCAATGAAGCTACAGATGTGCTGATATTATTATCCAGAGCAACTACCAATGAGCCCAACAGTAACATCCTGATAATTGACATCATATTCCTGACAATAATATTCCTGTTATCAAATAATATTATTAAGGAGAAACTTATAATTGATTGCAGATTACCTCCTGATTGTATCCTGAGATGTAGATGGCCCTGGAGAAGCTTGGAGGAATCTGTGGACTTCCTACTGGACTCTTACACTCTTCGTCATCATCAGTATCCTGAGTAACACAACAGCTAATTAAAAGCCTGTCACGTAAGTTCATATCGTCTGATAACTGTGTAAAGATTATGTGCCTGCATGTTTAGCACTGTATTGACTTCCAATACAACGTCTAGTTGTGCCAGAGGCAGTAGCAGTAGAGAGTAAAATGTAGCATTTGCATCGCATTTCATAGAAGAGCTTGGAAACTAGCCTCCATCCCTCCCTCACAAACCTCTTCTATGATGTTGGCCCATTTGTGCAGCAGAGCCAATAGTATGTAGTAGAGCATCAGTAGAACCAAAGGGTTGATGAAGTCCGGCCAGCTGACATGTGGGTGCAGACCAAGAATGTGCGGATCTGAACTGTTGGTTCTGACCACTCCTGTCATACCAAACAACCTGTGACAGGTAAGGGGAGGAAGTGCAGGATGGAGAGGGAATAGAAGAATGAATGGAGAGATTGAGTGGGACAGAGCTAGATTGGAGAGAGGAATCCGAATAAATGGTTTTGTGTAAACTTTAAGGAGAGAGAAACGGATAAAAAAGGATATTTCAATCAAGACAATGGTCTAAATCTGGGAGATTTTTGCTAAAAAATATGTGCCTTTCTTCATCCCCACATTCTACTCTATATAACACAAATGCAAACATAATAAAGTAAAAGTGATTGATCCAACGTGGATTTAAGTGGAAATAATTTCAAATTTTAGGTAATTTAAGATCAATCTAGAACACATTTTTGTAAAGTTCCGAGTCTAAAATGATTGACACTATTGATTCTCATGAGGATGCACCTTGCATTGAAAAATTTGTCGTGAAACAAACGTGAAATTGATAACACCTGATATTCAATAAACACCACATCAGTCCAGTATATCACTCTTAATCCTACTTTTGAATAACTTCTGTACCTTGCATAGATGTCTTCTGGTGGCACAATCTGCTGGGCCAGAGGCAGCTGGTAGAGGTACAGAGCCAGCAGGTGTCCGCCACTGAAGATTGCCATCATCACGCACAGGGAGCTGAAGAGTAGCAGGCTGATGGAGCGGTTAAACACCCACCACCACACCAGACAGAGAAACACCCCGAAATACACACCTGAGGTGAGGGATGGCAGCGTGATACCTGCTTACACACACACACACACACACACACACACACACACACAAAAGGTCTAAAATAGGCCGAACCTTACAAAATATTAAAACTAAAATACACCTGCATGCTCACACCAGCTGCTACATTGTACCTGCCAGCCCCAGCAGTAGAGTCGCCACCACTTGCCCTGCTGTGTTCATGATTGTTGCCAATAGCAACCGCAGTCCGGCAGTAAAAACAATAAATTTCTGGACAAACTGAGGCGGACCCGATTGAACCGGCACCGTAGTCTCATCCGAGCTGTCAAAGTCCGAGCCCTCTGTGTCACTTCCTTCCTCAGAGTCTGATTCAGATGTTTCCGCTTCCTGCCGGATCCATGAAACAGTCAGAATGATAACAATGAGCTTTATTAACACGTTATTATGTTATAATGGTAGACGTGCGCCTGCGGTTACCCCGGCGTCAGACGGCGGTACTCCGTTCTCATGCACATTGACTTTGTGAATGGGGCGCAGAAATTTGTTGCACAGCCTTAGTACAAAGAGGGAGGAGAAGAGGAGGCACACATCTGGGGCCAGGAGACGCAAAATGTTCCCAGGGTCAACCGAGCTGAATCTGGAAACACAAGCAATATCATATCATCCACTTACCTCCATTCATACCAGAAAAGTACGAGAATTTAATTGTTGAGACTTTCTTGACATAGTAAACATGTAGTCAGCTTTACGTTGTGATGTATTTCACATTTCAAGACTCGATAGGTTGATTTTCATACAACACTGAAACCAATTAGAAAGCTGTCTGGATGATAGGCAGCAATCTAAAATGGCTAGAAGTCATGTCAACTTTTTTTAACATCAAATGTGATCTCATACCTTACTATGCCCAAATGGTAGAGGAAATCTTCCCAGGGGCCGCTAACTGTAGAAAACATAAATATAATTGATATAAAAGGTCACCAAGCTGGAGGCAAATCAGTCTTTCTTAGATCCTGAAAATATTTGTGGATTGACCACATCAGTTTTTACCATTTGGAAGGATGTAGAGGAAGGGGATCTGCATGAAGCACTGCAGGGTCAGGAAGGTCAAACTAGTGTAGATGATATTCCGCAAGAAATGACCTGTTTTACCTGAATAGAGCAGCAAATGAGAGAAGGTTCAAACAAGAGGGATCAAAATAATTTCAAAATCATGTTTTTGATCAATTCTGAAGAGAATATATTTCTTGACAATGTACTAAATCTCTCTCTATATATATGTATACATTATATGTCAAATCAGCTCTAAATGTTGACGTTTAAATTAAATTACGTAAAGGGAATTAAATCATGTCTGCATGGTTTCATTTCCTTTCCTCAGACAGTACTGATGTTGGTACACACACACACACACACACACCCACACACAGACACACCTGCACGCGCACGCGTACACACACACACACACTAATTGGAGGACCTTGTGCTTGTCTTTAAGACATTTTTCTGCAGAATATTGTCTCCCAGACAGTTGGCAGTATTTTCAATTGAGCTGGTTCTGTCTCTGTTCTCAGCACTTTTCCAGATCAATAAGCCAAGTAAGGTGAGGTATCCAAGTGTGCTCTAGTCATGTCGGTGGAGTATTCAAGCCACACTTTCTTACAAAGAAGCTGAACATATCTTTTGAGGAGGCAATCAAAGTCGATTACTGCAGGCCCTCAAATGAAGGTTCGTAATAGCTAAACGTTGAAGGCAGTGTAGAAGCGTCCTGTAATAAATTTATTCTAGTGGCCACAAGAGATGCATTCAAGTGTAAACGAGAGCCAACATTTAAGTCTTATTATTTATTTAGATAATCTGTATTTTACATTCCGAACATGAATCTAGCAGCAAACAATTCTTATCCATGTAAAGATAAAGTGGAGTCACGTCTACCCGAGCAGAGAATGAAAGGCGATGGACAGGCTGACATTGTTTGATTTTGTTTCTGTTGTTTTCAGGTTAAAGTACGGCGTAGAAAGGAGTACATGTTGGTTCATGATAGAAAGACGTCTCATTGTATCACACCTAGCCTTGGAGGTTGTAGGAGACGGATAGAAATCTTTTTTTTTGGTATGTTTTTTGCCCCCTGAAATTGTTGTTTTATTATTGGAAGTCAAAGTTGTGCGAGCTAGAGTGACTTCCTGTTCCATAGTTTATTGCATCTGAATGAATGACACAAGGGACTATTTCCCACTAATTCACATATTCCTCCAGTTACTCTTTAAGATATTATTTAAGTTTGAATGGTTCAACCCAATTTAGTGAATCTTAAACTACTAGCAGATAGTTATTAAGTAGGTAGGAAGGACATTACACACAAACTTAGTTAAGTTGCTAGTGCAACTCAATCCGTTAAGTTTCACCCGTAATGTTGAAGCTTACATTCTGATTAGGTAAAATAGTGTGTAATATTCCTCTATTCAGACAAACTAATAACAGATCAGTGTGTGAGGCAAACTCACATATATTATGTATTTGATTACATTCAATTTAAATCAAATGGGTAGCTTTACAATTAATAGATTTCAAACAAATGCATCAGCTCATAATCACAGTCTGGAGTTCGAGGCTTGTAATCAAAATGTTGCAGATGCAAAAGCTTTAATAGCTGATGTGGCTCAACATTAGCTGAGACTGCAAATGTGCGGTTGATGTTCAGGATTTTTACTAAAAGCTTTGTTTCACTTAAACCTCTCTGCTTCCCAATGAGGGAGACACACATACACTCTGCGAGGTATCGGTGGATGTACAAAAAACTCAAGAAACAAATGCACACAGGATGTACACACTGGACCACTTAGCCCACGGAGTGTGATATCATATTAGGGGGATGCAGATAACTGTGGGCTCCATGAAGCTTTCAAAGATAAGTTGAAAGGCAAACAGTTTTTAGATGGAGGGATGGACGGAGAAAGAACAAAAGCTGACATCACATCTTTTAATTCCTCACTGTAATTACCAAGCTATGTATAATTGATTTGACCGTTCCAACCACATCCCCTTTACAAAGTACTTTGACGGAGGGGTACAGCTACTTTAATTCATCAGTAGGCAGTGATCAATAGTGAGCAAACACACGCACACACACGCACACACACACGCACACACACACACACACACACACACACACACTAAGACATAGTCAATATATTTTCTCATGCGTTATGTTTGCTCTTCCCCCTGTTTGTTTTTACTCCTCATCAAATTTCGACTATCTATTTTCAGAATTTAAGATTTTACAGTTCAGCTAAATTACCAAATGGATATTAGGTTCTAATTTCTTTATGGACTCAGATCAGTGTCTTGCATTTGAATACACGCAGATGCTGAACAAATTATAGACATGAGTTTAATATAGAATATTACAGGAGGTATTAACTAAACATAATTATATATACTTAGCATGAGTAACGCTTTTGCTTGATAGGGATACATACTTATGTTGTTGTGGGGTCAGTTTATTACTAGTAGATGGCTGTTTACATGACCCCAGTTAGGTAGATAGAACAGATAGAACCAGCACGGAATGGGAGCAATACATTGGAGCAGCAGAAAAAAATATATTAGCCGCCTAAAAATAATCAATATTGGTTTAAGTGTACACTATATGTTGAATGTTTTCAGTGCTTTGCATTCCCCTGACAGCCCTTTCTGACAGGGAACCGAAGCTCTATCTTTGCTCTCGACTCCTTTTTACAAAAACATCATATTTGACTTTGAAGAGCACATGTTTACTGGTCTACTGCTGCCTCAATTGGTTGGTTTGCGTTAAAATAACTGTTTTTGTCCAAGGAGACTTGTGGCTTTGAAGAAACCACAGAGGGATGTAACTGCTTCAGTTCACGGTTGGAAAAGGTGTCTGATGACAAGGTAAAGCACTGGAAATGGTCAAAATATATCATATCTCAAATAAAACGTATAAATACATTTGCCTTGCTTCTGTGCTCGTACTCCTGCCTATTTATCCAAAAGAGGGCATGGATAAAGGTGTATCCTGTAAGTTATATGTAAATACCTCATACAACCCCATTTCAACTTATCTGAGCTATCCCTGTAATAATATAGGAAATATCCATTGGCCTCATATTTTATATGAATTATTTGTAACATGAAGGAATGGTCTCTTATTTTTATGTGATCATCTTAAATTGCAAACAGAAATGACTATAATTGAAGTTATCTACACTTTGTAACTATGTCGGAGCAAAAACCGGTGCAAACATGAATAGTATGTCATTTGTTTCTGGAGCCTCTCTCACCGTTCATGGTGGCCGGGCTGGGGTTCGGCATCAGCGGCAAATAGAGCAAAAACAGGAAATACACCACTGATAGGCCATTGTAGCGGAGCGAAGACGCTGAGGTGCAGAGGAAAGAACACATTTACTTCATCTGTTTGATCGAAATGCTCTGAACTCATTTCAGTTTTGTAATTTGTTTTGTATATCTCAAGCAGGTCACATTAACAACAAAAGAAACTGACAAAACAAATGACTTGTCTAGTTGTAACCTGCCCCTTGGCTAATGTTGAATGTTTGTTCAGTAATACAAAATACAATCTAACGGGTGAAATTACCGCAGATTATGTAAACCACCATGTAATGTGGTTTAGCATTAAAACATGGAATAGAGAAACCTGTGCCGAGGGAGAGATTTTCAGTTGACATAATGAAATTGAAAGTTATCTTTGTCTAACTAGAGCCAAGGGACATTAACAACCACACGGGACATTAACAACCACACGTGAGACATTAACAACCACACATCCCTGTTGTTCATGCAAACTGAAAAGGGCACACTTTCTTCAACACTGCATCAATTAAACTAAACTAAGTTCAGTTTATTTTCTATAGCCCATTATCACAAATTACAGAGTTACA
The DNA here is from genome assembly GCA_036178185.1 of Liparis tanakae. Classification (NCBI taxonomy): domain Eukaryota; kingdom Metazoa; phylum Chordata; class Actinopteri; order Perciformes; family Liparidae; genus Liparis; species Liparis tanakae. The sequence continues at coordinate 17,977,253 of CM070097.1, read as the reverse complement.
GAGTTACTTAAACATACTTTTTTATTATTATTATTATTATTACATGTCATTTAGCAGACGCTTTTATCCAAAGCGACTTACAATAAGTGCATTAAACCTAGAGTACAAATTAAGAACAACAAGAATACTGAATGTAACATTTCCTCAACATAGTCAAACTACAAAAGTACCATAATAAGAGCCATTTAAGTTTCTCTATAGTACCAGAGGGCAACAGAAGTCATGTAGGGGTCTCCACTTTGTTCTTTTATTAAACAAACTAAACGGCGGGATGTTATTGATCGTATCTACACAACGACATGCCATTCCTGTCTCGACATGTCGCGTGAACACTTCTCCTCGGCTCTCGGTGTCGCGCGCGGCGGAGCTCCGCCCCGATGCGCACAGGCGCGTGCGCGCACACAGGTGAGCGCGCTCCCACCAGCCGGCAGAGAGCGTCCAATATGTCGCTCTCGTGCTCCCGGTTCAGGTGCAGAAACGAGCGATCAGAGGGGCAGTACTCCCCCTGGCTGTACAAGACTGATCGTGGTAGGAAATATAGTATACAAATAAATACATTACATTACATGAATTAATAGATAGATACAAAACAGTATATAGAGAATGAAAAAAAATGATTATTTCAGTTTTCTTTTGGGTTTTAGAAATGTTCGGTCTGGCTCTTCAATGCTGATGATGATATCATTTTAGGCAACACCGTCCTTATTTGAGCCCACAGTGGTCCTGGAGCAAGAGGGTGTCGTGGGACATTCAACTGCTTGTACTGGCTAATAAAGCATGAAACAGCTATCCATGTATTACATTATAAGTACCCTAACCACACCAACTAGCTAATCTGTTGTGTTGCACGTACTGTTAAGCTCAATGTAAGCTTATTTTGTGCATGTTTATCAAATGTTTTGTTTTGTGTTATGTTATCGCTCTATTGACTATGAATTAGATTTTTCTTGCATAAAATTAGTTAAAGAATTCTTATACTGCATTTAATTGTCGAGCGTCTTTAAATGTTAACTTTTCCAACTTATTTTTTAGGTTGGCAAAAGCACCAACTAGATGTATTTGTGTCGGTCCCCCCACCCCCGAGGCTGTAAACCTGGGGGAAACACTTTGAACGCATTCAATGAATATGACAGAATCTATGAATAGTTCGTAGTAGGTATAGGACCACGATCCAGACCTCCACAATCCATGAAACAGAAGGATCACATTCCAGTCTTAGTTATAGCATAACTATTTCCTTCAATTCAGCCTATATTTGATCATTTTTAGGAACAGTGCCATCTTAACTTACATGTAGAACTATGTGAAATACACGAAGGGAAGACAAAAGGAAGAGAAAGCAACACAAAACGTGTCTAACAGTCCGGAAACATTTTGCCCATCAGCAAATTGCAACACTTTCCAAAATGTCCAATTATCATCACCCTTTATTAAGTCAAGCATCAACTTTTGCAGCACATAGTGGCACGCATGGTACATAAGACCCCACATATTATCTCAGACTACAGTCAAAGTTACACAGTACACTTTGATAGTCAAATCCCAGTAGATACAAACTACTGCTCAGGTATATCTTTCGAGGTAAGCGAGGTTGATCTCAGATCTGAACTAAACATAAGCTGCTGTCCCGATTGCAACGCTCAACTCATATATCACGAGATATGGATGAACTTAATAGAAAGCCAAATTGATTCCTGAAATTGAATCAGTAGTGTGCATGTCCTCAGTACTATTCAGCAAAAGGTCACATGTACTAGCTTTACTACTATAACTAAAAACGTATCAATACGCCACATTCATGTTTTCACTGAAGAGAGGAATTATAACCAATTCCTTAGAACTAACCTAAAGCTGATACCACACAGAAATAACAGCCAACAGGGAAATTCATGAAAGATTATTTGATTTAGAAGGATTTTTTCAGCATCTCCATTAGAGCCCTAAATATACCTTGTACTCTGACTCAAAACTGCTGCTGCTGCTTCTATTTATATTTTTCCATCTAATATGACCTCTTTGCTCTCTAACATACATCTGGAGAGGGACACAATCAAAACATCACGTATATCATAAAAAATGCATATGGGTGAACTAGTTAAACAGACATCAACTCACCCGTCAGCAGGATCAGTGGTAGAAATAAGTTATAGAGCATCCCGACCACAAGGTCCCCCGCCATGTCTCCGTCTTTGTGTCAGAGACACTCACACCGCTCCGTTAGACACTATCTCCCTCGAGATGTCTGCACAAATACCGCAAATGTGTTAGCAATGTGGGGGGGACTCCAATCCACTCAAACATTTCTCAGAAGAACATCTATGAAGCCTCGGTCAAAGCATCCTCAAATACAGCAAATATAGTTTGAGTCGAGCACACTCGAACTATAACAAGACGGAGATGATGTCCGTCCTGTGAGAAAGCAGAGCTACCGGATTTAAAATTGGGTGAAAATGATCTTTGCTTATGTCTCTGTCACACCCTCCTTTCCCTCCCTCCCTCGTCTCTCTCTTCCACTCTCTCTCTCTGTCTCTCTCTCTGTCTGTGGCTCTGTCTCTCTCCCAGACATAATGGGTTGTGACCCAGCATCTCTGTTACTATCCTCACATTGACGCTAATCGCACTCAGGAGAATATCCGCTATTACTACTTCACTGCAAAAACATGCTTTTACTCCTACAGAAAACCAGGCACACGGTATTCTGACGGCTCTGATTGGGATTGTGCTTCAAAGTCTTGTTGTTTCAGCTCGTGCATGCAGGCATCGCTGGACTGAATGTCTGATTTCTTCATTTCTGAAATCCAGCTAGATACTCTTCCAGTACTGTGTCTGTTTCCGTACAGCCGCGTCAGGCTGGCTCATCATATTTGCGCAGGAAAGTGTATCTAATATTCATGGTTGTGAGGCCATTAAGAGCTGGTGTGACTACAGAGGAATGAACAATGCGAGGACTGAGACCAGCAAAAACATTAACTTTACTCCAAATATAAAAGAAAACATTGTACCATCCTCCAAGGAAGATCTTATATGTAAAGTCTATATTTCTTTCTTTCTTCAACACAGCATAAACAAACCAACAACATAAACCTGCTGAGACAGCAGCAGTGACTGTTGTGAAAATGTTCAAATAAAATGGAATAAGTTTTGTGTCTTGAATCGTAGAATCAGTCAGTGAAGTCATGAAATCTCTGTATTTCCTGCTCATTGACTCGGTTTCTCAAGTAAAAAACAAAAAGATTGAATTTCTCACTTAAGTTTGAATTCACATTCATTGAGGCATTAGTTAAGTTGTGTGACTCAGCTGAGTTTTGAGTATTAATATTTACACTACATAAAGTACATAAATACTTTTATTTTTTATATAATACAACTTTAGACTAGAGCTGCAAAAATTAGCTGATTAATTAATAGTCTAGATTATTTTGATAATCAATTAAGCGTTATTATTTCTCAACCAAAATGACAAAATGTAGCCAACGTTCCTTTATATTTATGCAGATTTGCTGCTTTTCTCCACATGATAGTCAATCGAAAATGTATCCGAGTAAATCTGTTTTTTAGGAAATGGTGATTGCCGGTTTTCAGTATGTTCTGACATGTTATAGAAAAAGCGATTCATCAATAATGAAAGTAATGGTTCTTCGGGATCCTTCGTGCGACTGCTGTATTTAATGACACTATTTCGTGAACACAGTGGGGTTGAAAAGAAGATATTTTGCATTTATGCTGCAAATAAATAAAAAGAGAAACCAGATAAGATGAGCTTCAGCTGTTTTCCTCTCCTCAGTTTTACAAAGTGCTCAGAATACCATAATGTATTAATCTCCATTTATTCATTTGAACAACACAAACAATGCAGGGGACCCTAACCGTGTTAACTAAGCCCAAACTCAGCCAATAACTTAATTGTGTGCATTTGTCTGTATTATCTCAAATGATACTTCTCTGTGGACAGATAAACCCCCAGATTCAATGAGAGGAAAAAACACTCAATTACTCCCCTTTAGCAGTAGATCTAAATTGATTAGGATGTGAATGAGTGCTGAGTAGGTAGCTAAAATGTCATGACATTGCAGTTAAAAAGAGCTGCGAGTGGACGTGCTGAGAAACTGTGTGTATAAGTGTGTGTGTGTGTGTGTGTGTGTGTGTGTGTGTGTGTGTGTGTGTTTATGAGAAACTACTTATGAGATACAGGATAAAAGTGGTGGTAAGTTCTCACTTATCTCAGGATCTCAGTCAAAGTTTTAGTTTTACGATCAGAATTATTCAGAGTGAGTCAAGGCTGGATTGATCCTTTATGCTCAGCTTGTGCACGAGGAAATGCAGAAGCGTTTCTCCAGAATGTTACCAGTTTTGTTCAAGCAAAAGATGGCTAACTGGTGAGCAGATGCATGATTGGGAAATCCTTTTTAATGGTTGGTTTTGATGAATACTCAGCCAACACACACACACAGCAGTTCTTCTGACGTTTAACATCTTTTCTGACCTCTAACACAAAATTGCAGTCCAGGCTGTTGACACTGGACACTCAGAGTATGCAATTTGTTTATAAAATATAATAAATGAAAAGGAGCCAGTATTTGGATATTTTTATTCAATATTTTTATTCAACACATTCCAGATAAAAGGTGCCTTTATAACAACTAAAAGCTGAGCAACAAAGTTCTTCAAACAGCACTGCAGTTAGCATTTTTACATGGTAGAAGTTGTGACTTTTTATGTTAAGTAATTTTCAGTGTTTTGCGAAAGTTAAACTGTTCTTTCTGTGCGTCTCTCAATCTATTAATAATCACTTCAAGTTAAATTTACAGATGACGTTCTGTGAATTTTTTTCCTGTTAGTCTAACACAGTGGTTCTCAAACTTTTTCTGTCACGCTCCACTTCAGGAAGAAACATGTTCGTGCCCCACATTTAACAGATGGAGGCTGGTCAGAAGATGTCGACTGATTTGGCCTCAGGCTCCAGAGGGAAGCAGGTCAGCACAACACTTAAAGCCCACCGCAAAGCCCCGAGGGCAGCCGGGGGATGTGAATACAGGGCCACAGCGTTTAGTCCTCTGATCCATTTCACTTGACTGACACAAATCATCTTTTCCCTTTTTCCTCTTTTTTATGACAGTTTGAGCAAAGGACACAGAGAGAGGGAAATCGATATTCATCATCAAGTGTGTGTTTCAAAGGAAATTCCTAACAAACAGCATCTTTATCTTTTTAATAATTAGTGTGTGCTCCTAGAACCGACCCACATCATATCAACACAATAGATCAAACTTAAGTTAATTCTGAATGAATTGATTATTTAATTATATTCATCTTAATATTTGTATTTGTGTTCAGATTTGATCTCCAAAGCTGCCCAGGACATTTTAGACTATTTAGAGTATACATTTAGCAGGCAGTCCATTTTACTTAGGAAAGTAACTTCAGAAAATACTTAATAAATCTAAGTTGTATGAATTTATGACAATTATGCAGCTGTTTGGATAGAGTTGACCAATAAACCCCAAACCTGCAGCTCAGGGTTAGATGACTGCTGCCACCTAGTGTTCAACTGACATAACAGCAATATAGCTGGTGGTCTGCCCATGTGACTGTCATATACAGTGCATCCGTAAAGTATTCGCAGCGCTTCATTTTTTCCACATTTTGTTATGTTACAGCCTTATTCCAAAATGGATTAAATTCATTATTTTCCTCAACTTTCTACACACAACAACCCATAATGACAAAGTTAAAACTTTGTTTTGCAAATTTTTGCACATTTATTAAAAATAAAGAACGAAAACATAACATGTACGTAAGTATTCACAGCCTTTGCTCAATACTTTGTTGAAGCATCATTGGCAGCAATTACAGCCTCAAGTCTTCTTGGGTATGATTCCACAAGCGTGGCACACTTATTTCTGGGCAGTTTCTCCCATTCTTCTTTGCAGAACCTCTCAGGTTCCATCAGGTTGGATGGGGAGCGTCGGTGCACAGCCATTTTCAGATCTCTCCAGAGATGTTCAATGGGGTTCAGGTCAGGGCTGGCTGGGCCGCTCCAGGACCTCCACAGAGTCGTCCCCAAGCCACTCCTTTGTTATCTTGGCTGTGTGCTTCAGTTCGTTGTCCTGTTGGAAGATGAACCGTCGCCCCAGTCTGAGGTCCAGAGCGCTTTGGAGCATGTTTTCATCGAGGATGTCTCTGTACATTCTGCATTCATCTTTCCCTCAATCCTGACTAGTCTCCCAGTTCCTCCCGCTGAAAAACATCCCCACAGCATGATGCTGCCACCACCGTGCTTCACTGTAGGGAATAGGGATGGTGTTGGCCAGGTGATGAGCTGCGCCTGGTTTCCTCCAGACATGACGCTTGGCATTCAGGCCAAAGACACCAGAGAATATTGTTTCTTATGGTCTGAGAGTCCCTCAGGTGCTTTTTTGCAAACTCTAGGCGGGCTGTCTTGTGCTTTTTACTGAGGAGTGGCTTCCGTCTGCCACTCTACCAAACAGGCCTGATTTGTGAAGTGCTGCAGAGATGGTTGTCCTTCTGGAAGGTTCTCCTCTCTTCATAGAACAACACTGGAGCTCTGTCAGAGCGACCATCGGGCTCCTGGTCACCTCCCTGACTAAGGCCCTTCTCCCCCGATCGCTCAGTCTGGCTGGGCGGCCAACTCTAGGAAGAGTCCTGGTGGTTCCAAACTTCTTCCATCTCCGGATGATGGAGGCCACTATGCTCATTGGGACTTTCAATGCTGCAGAAATCTTTCTGGACCCTTTGCCAGATCTGTGCCTCCATACAGTTCTGTCTCGGAGGTCTATAGATAATTCCTTGACCTTCATGGCTTGGTTTATGCTCTGATATGCACTGTCAACTGTGATACCTTATTTAGACAGGTGTGTGCCTTTCTCAATCATGTCCAAACAACTAAATTTAGCACAGGGGGCTCCAATCAAACATCTCAAGGATGATCAGTGGAAATGGGATGCCCCTGAGCTAAATATTGAGTGTCATGGCAAAGGCTGTGAATACTTATGTACATGTTATGTTTTCGTTCTTTATTTTTAACAGATTTGCAAAATGTTTCCAAAAACTGTTTTCACTTTGTCATTATGGGTTGTTGTATGTAGAATGTTGAGGAAAATAATGAATTTAATCCATTTTGGAAGACGGCTGTAACATAACAAAATGTGGAAAAAGTCAAGCGCTGTGAATACTTTCCGGATGCACTGTATATAAGAAAGGATCATTCAATTGAAGAACTATGATTTAGTATGAAGAACCTGGGCTCAGAACATTCCTGTGTGTGGTTCACATGGCCTCTATTAAAGGGTTTCCTCCAGTTGCTGCTGTTTTCTCCCTCAGTCCAAAGACTTGGAGATAAGATTAACTATAAACGTCCCGAGCTCACACCAAGGTGGAAATGTCTGGCTATGTTGCAATGGGATGGACGGTCCAAGGCTCCCACCCAAAACATGCTGGGTGGATTGAGGGAAAGATGGATGGATACATGTTTCAAGTTTGTATTTGTTCGAGAGGAACAACGTATATTGATAAACACTTTAAATTAAAATGTAAATGCACCCAATTACAGCTGCATTTTCTGTCCCCCTGCATGTACAGGCTAGTGTCCTAGAGGAAAAGTTCATGGCAAAGTGCAGTAGTAATAAACTACAATCAATCATAGTCTATAGCTGACGATACACAATAGTTCGGTAATAAAAAGTTAACAATGGATAAAAAAAGAATTGCATATATATATATATATATATATATATATATATATATAGAGAGAGAGAGAGAGAGAGAGAGAGAGAGAAACAAGAGAAAATATCACAGTGTAAGGAAGACATTTCATATATATCATATTGCACACAGATATATTGCACATAGGGGCATTATATAATGAGCACATGATAAGGTTTCATTCATTCATATAACATTCATTCATCACATATCCATGACAGTACTACTATCTATGAGCACAAGAGGCTCTGGTGACTCTAGGGCCAGGGGCAGGTCTCTGTTTGATGTACTCATTCAGTGGACGAGGTGCCAGACCATTTAGGGCTTTGTAAGTGATGCTGGCTGATAGGGTTGTTAAAACTTTACAAACTTATATTTGTTAAGGATGTGGCAGGATAAGTTTGCAGTTTGTTGTGAAATACTTGCTCACTTATACAGAGATTATATGGGTTTGAGTGTTGCTGTACATGTGAGTGACCAGCTGGTCAGACAGTACACTAAATGTGCGAAGATCATGGAATGTAGGAATGTCCTGCTGCGCTCTCTGCAAGCTGTTTCGTTTAGTATGTTAATTTTGATTTAGCTCCCTAACTTTTGGATATGGCTCTTAAAGGTATGTTTTTAAATGTGGCCCTATGACATTCCTCCACGTATCATTTGAGTAATTTGAATATAACATATGTACATGTATGTCTAAATGTTTGTTTTTTCAGAACTATTATTATTATTATTACTAATCATAGTATTGTTGCTATTATTATTAGATAGTGTACAAAAAAAACCTTCAACCAAAGAAATAACTACTATTTCTCCACTTCCAGATGCCATGAAATGTTCCCCTCTGGGCTGTGGCTAATTGTAAACACAGCAAACATACACGCGTTTTCTCGTGTCGTCGTGTGTTGAACTATAGTCAATATGTGTGTGTGTGTGTGTGTGTGTGTGTGTGTGTGTGTGTGTGTGTGTGTGTGTGTATGTGTCCGAGGTGTCCTCTGTGAGTGGAGCTGGAGCTCTGCGAGCCCCTGGCCCGGCCGCTGTGCGCGACGCCCATCCTCCGTGCGGTCGTTTTCTTTGAAGAGGGCGCCGTTTTCTCCGCAGAGACCCGCCGGTGACGCTGCTCCGCGCCCGGGCCACGTGACGAGGCGAAGCGGCCTCTCCTCTCCTCCTCTCTCGGTCCTTCCTTCCCAGGGTTCAATGAGCGCCGTGTGGCCCCACCCCGTCTCTCTTCGGCGCTGTCTATCTCCTCAATGTAGTGGGCTACTATTCTCGGAGAAAGAGAGAGAGAGGGGAAAAAAGCGAGAAAATAATAACCTCCAAGAATTGGTTATTCCTGCCTTTCACTTTCCACGACCAGCGGCCGGGAGGGGAGCGGCCTTCGCGGTGGGAATGTGCTGCTACAACAACCCCGCGTCCTATTTTTTTTGTCAATGTAAATGCACATGCAGTCTCAAGCCTGTAGCCTATTTACCCACCTCGGATTCAAGAGGGACATTGATATAGCTGTGTGTGTGTGCGAGCGTGTGTCGCCTCTGTGTGTACACACACATTTAGGCCGTATGTGGGCTTTATAAACCGAGCCTGACAGCAGGGGTTGCCTTTTCACCTGCGAGAAACGGGGATACGTTTCGAGGGATTTTTTTTTCGCATCTTTGTCACGTTTCCGTTTCTCTTCTTTTCTTCTTCTCCTTTTTTTCAAAATGATTTTTCCTTGAAGGGATTCATCGGAGCCGAGTCGGGAGTTTAGAGGGGGGAAGTATCGGTGCGCAGTTTTGGAGGCTCGGTGGTGATGTGAGGGGCTGATAACACATTTCAGCTACAAAAGCGAGGGGCAGGGAGAGAGAGAGAGCGAGAGAGAGGGAGAGGGAGAGGGAGAGAGAGCGAAGGCCCTTTGGAGGAGAAACACAGCCGTCACAAATAAGGAGGACAAATCGTGGGGGTATCGGATCGTTTCGGAGTTGGGGCATCCGGCCGAAAAGACAACCGCAGTGAGTTTGGAGCTGTTTGGGGTTGATTTGATGCAACGAGGGAACCGGAGCCGGAGGATGACGACGGAAGCGCTGAGAATATCACACATGTAGCTCGCTGGGCTGTTAATATTGTTTTCCTTCCTCCTTGTCAACCCTCCTCCCCAACTCCCTCCCGACCACGACAGCCGCCGGGGACACGGGAGAAATAGACAGAGAGAATACGTGCACGCCTTTTGGAAACGTTTATCATGAACGAAGACGCGGAAACGAGCCGCGCCGCAGCACGGGAGAGGTTTTCGGACAAGCCGAGTTCGGCTCCTTGTCACGGCTGGCAGTGAGACGCAAGACCCGGGCTTTACGGAGATGCAAATTAGGCGGTTTGTTCTACCTCCGTTTGAGGTGAAAGCCCGATTTTTCGTGTGTTGACACACGTTGAGGATTACAATTGTTAACGTGACACAGTTGACGAGGGGCCAGCGAGCGGCGGGGGGAACGAAACGCACACAAAAAGCCTCCAGTGCACGTGAAGGAGGAACAGCTCGAGCAGGATTCAGCTAACCGAGAAGGCGGCCTCGGTGTCGTCAGCCACAGTATCCTGCCCTTTCCCTGACGGCAGAATACGCGTTATGGACACATAATTTCTCCAGTGCAGCACCGCGGACGGGTTCTGGAGCAGGCCGGGGACGTCGCACGGGCTACATGTGGGTGGCATTGCTACCAAAATCCGCATGTCAAACGAGGGGACTAGACTAGTTTAGTTTATTTATTTTTTTCTTTCTACATAAACCCACCTCCACTTCTTCTTCCACCTCCTCCTCCTCCCCTGGAACCCCTTTTTTTTTTCTTGCGGGAAGATGGGTTGTTTGGGCAACAGTAAGACTGAAGACCAGAGAAATGAGGAGAAGGCACAAAGAGAAGCAAACAAAAAGATAGAAAAGCAGCTCCAGAAAGACAAACAGATATACAGAGCGACACACAGACTACTACTTTTAGGTGAGTTGGCTTGTCATTTTGTTCTCTATGCTCGCTGCTTTACAGGCAAGTTCTCTGTCTGCACAGTTTGAGGCCTCCCGCCTCCCTGCATAACCTTCTGGGATGTTGTTTTGGGAAACATTGTCAACAGTGTGACTTTGCCATTGCATAAGGCTAAAAAATGCAGCTCTGTGCTGGGTTTTCAGCATGTTGCTGTCAAATTAGCAGTCTACCATTACCAACAAAAAAACATGCTCAGGCTGAGTCAATAGGACATGCATGCATACATACATGCATACATACACATGTGAATGTGCTATCAATGTAAATGAATAAGTAGGGTGAACGAGATGGGAGAAACGACCACTTGCACCAATACAAACTGAGTTTATTGTCATTTATACATGTGTTTAAACCAAACATATATTATGAGTTTAGGACTACATGGCTTGCTGTGCAGTTCAGTGGTTTTCCATGTCGGCCTGAACATGTCAAACTGAAACTAACACTAGTTTAACATTATCTACAAGTTTGTCAGAGTGTATCCCCATGCAGGGTCTGAAGAGAAATACTAAAGACCTACCCAATGAAGCAGTGGACATGTATGAGACTCAACATGTGGTTTTGTGTGATAGTGTGTGTGGGTGTGTGTGCCAGAGTGAACTGGAGGTGGGCTGGGTCTCCACATTACATAAGAGACGAGTAAGAGTGTCTAACTTCCCCTGCCGTGCTCCCTTCTGTACCCTCCTCATGTGTCCATTCGCACCACTTCTAGGAATCTGTGGCGTTCTTTATCAAAATCATAATATTTTATTCTTGAGATGCCAGCAAGTATTGTACGGCACGCCTGTATTTGATGTTGTGGAGGAAGTTGTGGTGACTTAAGGGAAAGCAGAAGGACAGGACATTCACTAAAACCAAAACAAAGATGTCTGCCATAAAGTTGGTCGTCTTTCATTCATATCTTCTACCAGTTTGACTTTATCACAGACTTGTGGATCTGGAGGCTGTTGGTAAGATTCTGCCTATTTTGAATGATGTGTTAAAATGGCAAATAAAGCACAGAGTCACTCAATTCAAACCCGGCGCAGCTGAAAAACAACTGAATGCCTTGTGCTTAGTTTCTATTCATGTTGGAAACAGATGTGTAGTGCAATCTATATTCTAACCATTGATAACGCAACAAATGTAGAAATTGTCTTGAACCACTGACTACATGGTCAGTTGCTGTGGTGTCAATCTGCATGTTAACTGTAGTTGGCACACACACACATTGTGGCCATCTATTTGCAGAGCAAACCTTATAGCGTCTCTCCACCTTGTTGATCATTGGATTACGTTGCTCAGCCAATTGTAACCTGCAACTAGAACTGCACCGGTTATTGGATTAAACAGATCACCTATTACAGGTGTTCGTGGGTTTGTGGGTTTATGTTTGTAAAGTTTGCTTCACTTCAAAGAGTGACGCCTACAAAGGGAGTGATCGCACAAAGGATGTGTGGCATTAAGAGCCAGCAGTTATTTAAGTCCCATATTGACAAAGTAACATGTTTAAAAAAATACTAGGGTCTCTATACTGAAGATATGACAACCTTCAGATTTTTTGTGTGTGTCTTTGTGTGTCTTTCTTTCTTTCTTTCTTTGGGGTAAAATTATTGCAAGTATTGGCATTGATGGTACGATTTCTAATGCAATATCTCCCCATAGCAATGCATCCTGTCCACACAAAGTTCTGTAAATTATTGTAATTTAAGTTGCAGAAAATGGTAAATTGACTAACTGTAGTCATTCCCCAAAAATCCCACACATTAGAGTTGATCAGAGTTCATGACTTTTATGTGATGTCTTGCACTGTTTACATTTGTGGTAACAGTGGTAACTTGATATGCCGCGTGTCTTTCCGTGTCTCCGGGTTCAGAATGGACAAATTCATCACTGATATGTTCAGGCGATTTTTCATTATGTTTATAGATGATCCAGGTCCATCTTTTAACATGACATGTACTAAGGATAATGTTTCCTAACTTCTCTCGTAATATAAACAATATTGCGAATACTGGTAGATAATAATATAATCCCTGTTGTCCCTAGTCTGAATCATGATGGAAGAGAAATTCACACAGTTTGGGAATTTATAGTGTAGGTTATTTTGTGCAATTAAATAAACTACTGTAGTTTTAAACTTTCAGTAGCCTGTTGGATGATGTCTTGGTAATCCTCTTACAGCTTTTAAAAGTTTTACGTTTACCGTTGGTTTGCTTTGCCATCTGTAATCCAGCTAAACTTCTTAAATTCATTAATGTTTAAGACCGTCTCAACAAACAGCTGGACACCAACTTTCCATCGCTATAAAAAGTATTTGAAATGTTAAAATTGTGATCTTTAAGTATCTTTTAATATAATCAATGTAGAGAATGAGAATCTGACCTTCATTTAAGGACCGTTCTTGTCTTTACTGTTTGTAACGCTTTGTCCTATGGTTCACACTTGATTGAGTTTCTTTTTTTAAAATGCAACCCAAAATGGTTTCTCCTTGAACACGAGAGGGACACGCTCCACTATGGTTCTTCACTATATAGTGTGACTATAGGTACTATGGGGGGCATTTCTTCTTCACCTTGTAGTGCGGTAAAGGACAGTGAGGTGGGAGAGGGGAGAAAGCGGTGGCATTATGACATGAGGTCATCGGTTAGGTCTGAGAACATGATGCTTGCTGAGCCACTAAAATGCCCGAGTCCCAGACTCCTCTGTGGCTTGTCTGATGTGCCAGACTGCCACAAATGCATCTCGGGAGTGGGAAACATTGGCTATTAAAAACAAACTGTTGCAAACTGTTAGTCAAGATACTTGACAATAAGATCGTCATTTGGAAATTCTATTTGCGTTTATCTAACTTCATAGATGTGCTGACTGGTGATCATTTTTCCAAGAAGGATCCAACTTAACCAACGATTAAGTCTCCGTTTATAAAATCTCACACCTTGTTGTCCTATCAAATCTTAATATTGGGAGACTATCCTCAGCTATAATCCTGTTTCCACAGGGTTGTTGGAAAAAGGTGTCCGTACATTTATCAATACTCAAAGTCACCGTAGTCTCACCAGGCCTCAGCTCGTCTGTGTGGAACCTGAATAGCAGCGAGTTCATCCAACATGTCCCCGAGTTGAAGCTGAAATGTTGTCAGATTTTATAGTTAAACGTGACCAATATTGTCTTGACGGGAGACATTTGGCGATAAACATAATTTAGATAGACTGGCTTGAAAATGTATAAATTCGTATTTTATTTCTTGTTTTTTTTTTTAACAAACACGCTACATTCATACACACAGCTTTAATGCATCAGCCATCCAAGTGGCCATTTCCCATCCGTAGTCCCTGGACTGATGTTGCATACATATAGGTATTTAAATTAAAACTGTTATTGAAGTGGTTTGTAAGCATGGAAAGTATTCATAAAAAATATATATACATTTTTATAAAAATAAATCCTAAACCTCACGGTCTACACTTGTCGGAAAAATACTTTATTAGCTTGTTAGGATTGATTGTGACAGATTGGTGCATTCCTAAACCTAACTATTACTTGTTTTTTACTATACATAAACCGTACAACTTATTTCGATCCCTTGCTCAAATAATTGAATGATTTTTAATTTCTTATTCTCCACATGCTTTTGAAGGGATGTATTTAAACCCACTTTTCATGGAAAAGTCTAAAGGTAGTCCTCGTCAGATCTCAATCTTGTGATTGTGATTACAGTATCAAGTGGAATCATTCCAGTTATTATTTACAGATGTGGCCATGCGCCACGGTCCTGGCCTCTGCGCCCAGTTTCAACACATATTGTCAGTCATGTATGAAATCTGCTGTTTGTCCATTGAAAAGTTCCTGTTGGGTCAGAGCGATTCTACATCTGAAAGAAAATCCTTTTAGTGAGTGACCTCGTATTTAAATATGGGAAATGAGACTACTGTTCACATATTGTAAAGGGACATTTCAGATATGTGCATGGGCTTTATCTATGTGTGTTTTTGTTTGTGTGTGACATGTCAACGGATTCCTAATATTGCTTCTTTAATTTCTGTCGCCCAGGAGCTGGAGAGTCAGGAAAGAGCACCATCGTGAAGCAGATGAGAATCCTTCATGTCAACGGCTTCAATGCAGAGTGAGTATACGTGATATACGCCATATGAGGGAAGTCTTGCTTCTAAAGTGGCCGGACATGAGGACGTAGCCAACGGTTGCAAAACTTATCCATGGAATGGTTTGCTATATCCTGATGGACATTTCTGAGGAACCTTTTAACATGCGTGTCGGAAGTGTGGACTTCACAGGAATTTGAAATACAGGATGCACTCTTTAAGGTTTACATGGCTGCTTTTTCAAAATTAAACCATACTTGTCGGCCATTATGATATCAATTTAGTCTTCAATAATTTGACCACGTATTTTTCCGCCAGAGAAAGACCTCTGTGTGCATAACCAATGCTCGGTTAGTAAAAGATGGTGTGTTTGCTTCGTCAGACTGCAGTGCAGAAATGGAAGTTTGACCCTGAAGAGGAAAACTCAATCCTGGAGTGTTGGAAGTTGTGTATTTAATATGCTGTGTCAATATCGGCCTGCAGAGATGACAGACACCTGATTGTTTTGACCAAAAGTCACTATTGAGCTAATCCACCGGCCGTTGGCTGGATAGCAGCTCTCCAGAAGGTTAACACGCATGCACTTCTTCTGACCAAGTCAATGCTGTCTAACCTCGGTGAGGAGCACATATATATTAAGCTTAAAGTAGAACTTAATGTCTGCACCTTCCAGAAACATCTGCAACAAACAAAATATACTGTTTACAGAAGAATCATTTTTTGATTATTTATTTTCCTGCGATGGGGGATGTTCACATCTTTGCATGGTTAAACAACACTGAGCAATATGTCAATACAAGTCCTCGATAACGAGACGCGTGACTCGTACGATGTCGCAACTCCCAGTCAGATCTGTCACATTGTTTGGGTTATCTGGGTGTTTTTCTTTGCCAAACCATATATGGCTGCTTTAGTTTCTTTGAGTAGTAAACTAAATGCGGAGGTGACCTGCAGAGCCTGATGGTAATCGTATGTGGCTTGTCCAGTATTATTCATTATAAAAGTATTGCTTTATAACTTTCATGCCACTTTTCACATTTGCCCTTTTTTTTGTTTAACATTTGCTGGTTCCATCTTCTCTAATGTTCTCATTTTTATAATTGTTAAATATTTAAAAAATGCCTATAATTTTACTCTTATCATGAGATGGGCTTTTTTCTCACAACATTTTCTTTACATTGTAGAGACTAAATGATCAATTAGTTAACTGAAAATATAATTGATTTGTTTATCAATGCGTTAAGTTCCCATGCCATTGTTTGTGCGAACACATTTTAATTTGTTTATCATAAGATGTTGCAGACTAATCAATATAGTGACACGCTGACTTATAACAAAATTGTATTTACAGAGATATTGACTTCAACCCTTACCTGCATTCATTCACCTTCACATACATTTACTAGACGCCATGGATAAAGCATGTTGTCATGCCTCTCCGTACACAGCCATGCAGTCCTCCTCATGGTTGGAGAGTGCTACACACACACGCACACACACACACACACACACTCATGTGATCTTTAATAACTATCAGGTTGAAAACATAAACAAGGCCTTCTAAATTTCACTCCTAACCCAATAAAGGGTCTTACCCCCTCTTTTTCGCTCTTTCTGTTAACATTTGTCGATGACAGTTGAACAACCTAAAAAAATGCTAGCAATTCTATTTGAAGTCTAACATTATTTAGTTTGAGGTGTTCCTTTCTTTTTAAAAGTATGGTTGCTAGTAATTGTAAATATAATCCTCTCATTTTTATGTAGATTGTTGCATCTGCTCGAGAGCAAATTCTGTTATCGTAATCAATTTATTATTATTGCAGCGGCATGGTAAACTTGGCCATGGAAGGTGTTTGTGTTTTATAATTTGCATTTTTTTTTTTAAGGTAATTTTCTGTGTTTTGAGTTTATATGCAAGAATACATTCTGTCCCACGTTGGCAACTCTTCAAGCCAAAGAGTCTGCACTACTTCAGCGCCTTTGACTGTTAGAGATATCAACGTCTCTGCATCTGCAGGTCTAAACTGCTACTAGGACTGAAATCCTTTTTATAGTCCAACCATGAAAGAGAACCAGCTCCTGTGTGGACAATCTGCAGCATGCTAAATATATGTGGATGTATTTGTGTGCGAGTAAGAAACCAGTTTAAATCTGAACAATCTGCTGCAAACATGCAGCTCCGACCTGCACTGGTGGAGCATCGACAGCCTCCTAATGGAGTCAAACTGTTGGGTGGCATTGTGAAGTAATTGTTCAGGCTCGGTTTTCGCTAACCGGACGGATGAGTCAAACTAATGAATGTAAATCGCACTGGTTTAAATGGATTGTTAAACATTGCATGCATTTGGTCGAGTGCAGCGGGGTCCCTTGAAGAAAAGCAAAAACTATCACAGACCAAAGAGGCCCATCTTGCCCTTTGTCACTGACATGGAACTATTGTAAACACAATGCACTGTTGTCCTGGCAGGCTCAAGGTGAAAGATAGACTAACTTGCTCTCTGGTTGCCTTTTAATACAAACATGCCTGTCGCAGAGAGTCCAAATGTCTTGTACAAACAGCGATCCTTCACAGCAGACAGACATAATTTCTGTAGCGCGTGCCAATGAAGGTCTGTTTACCCTTCCCAGATCAAAAACAATCCCATTGCAGCTCACTGAAATGCACCATATCACTGGAACATGGAACTCCTTCTTTTTTGACTTCACTAGAACAATACTAGCTCACTAAACTCTTGTTTGTGACCAAAACAAGAGCAGACCATTCATGATGGCTGGTGATAAACAGCTCTGACACTTTGCAGGATCCCCTCGGTTCGACTGACGATCGACAGCGTACATTTCATGTATTGTAATTAAATCTTTATTTTCCCCTTCAGATTCATCCCATTATGTCTGTTTAAGAAAAAAAAGAAGCAATTTTCATCTCTAAATATTTTCTGTGACAATTGTAGTTTTTTGTCATGTGTGAACACTTTCTACATGAAACTGTCTGCATAGAAGGTGTTACTGTGTATTCAATATAGTTTATTTTAAGGGTGCTCTCCAAACTCCATTTAAGTGAAATAGTGTTTTTTTTGTTTCTCTTTATTAGGGGAATACAAATGTGCATCAGAATCCACAGTGGGTTGTAGGTCTGTCTGTGATGGGCAGTGGATCAATGTTCTGTATCTTTTTGTCTTTGTTTTCCTTCCTGTTGTGAAGACACTCCTAACTCTGTGTTACTGCTGTACATCCATAATCCCTCAAATGATTGTCACTGAATCCGCGTGTCTGTTTCAGAGAGAAGAAGCAGAAAATTCACGACATCAAGAATAATATTAAAGAGGCTATTGAGGTAAGTAGCCAACACCAAAGCAGCACGGGATACTCGTGTCCATCTTCCGTCTTTCTGTCGTGCACACTTAAATGTTTTCTGTTTGTTTGTTACAGACCATAGTGACGGCTATGAGCACCCTGGCTCCTCCAGTGCAGTTGGCGTGCCCACAGAGCCAGTACCGGATCGAATACGTGCTCAACCTCGTCAGCCAGAAGGACTTTGAGTTTCCCTCTGTGAGTAGACACACGCACATGCACACACACTCACACGCACACGTCAAAAAGAAAACACCTGATTGTAGTTTTTGCCCTTTTTACCATGTGGTTTAAACTACAGTGTCATTCAAGTTGTGTCCACCCCGCTTACCACACACACACACACACACACACACACACACACACACACACTCAAAGTGGGCTATTGGTTAAAGTAAAGTTGTGGCTGGTACTCCCTTATCAACGGGTTCAGGTATCCACAGCCGTGTGCGTTTCAGTGTCTGTTGGTATAAATAGTCCCGAAGTCCCAGGTGATGATCCCTTGACACGGGTAGCTAACACTATTAACACTACTAATGACCTCATGGTTAACGTCTGAGTTTAATATTCTCAGTGGTGCATCACTAATTGTCTGAGCCAAGAGACTAAACCTGGGAGTTTCTCCACAGCCACCTGCAGATTGAGGCTTAATTCTCATTTCACTTAACTTGAGTCTAGTCTGAATATATTTTATAGCAACGGGAATTCATTTCCTTCCAACCTCTTGCCACCACACATCCGTGATGTTGCCATTGAGGTGTCTATCTATCTGCCCAGTGAATGCTAACTTATTTTAATTAATACCAGAAGTCATTGTACAGTAGATGTATAGACAATCCATGACATTGACCAACGTATACTTTGTTCAAATTTAAAATCTCCTGGTGTTTAAATGCAGATGGAGGTGTGGATTACTTTGACCAGTCTTCACCTCTTGTGGGAAGCTAGGCTTAAGAGCGGCTTAGCAGTATTGTTATCACAACCTCTGTTTGTTTGCTTTTGAGGAACACTTTAATCTGAGCTTGAACTAAATTTCCACACTGTCATCATTCAGAGTTAGATTTTCTTTTTAAAACTGTTTACATTATTTATGGGAAATTCTGGAAACAATCCCAGCCCCAATATGTTGCATGTTCAGAAGTCCGAAAAGCTGTAATGTTGTGATTTTGTAGTAAATTAGCTCACTCAAAAACCCCGGCGTTGTGCTTCGAGGGCACAGAGTTCATGTTAATAGTGGCCATGAGTTATTGGAAGATGAGTATTCTGCTAATTAATGCATTCATCGGCGTAATGACCCAATTTGCCTAACTGCTCGAATTTAACGTATGATCGTGATCACGGAGGGACATCAGGCAGCGGAGGAGCCTCTCCTGTCTTCCCAAACCGTCATGGACGATGAAGACCTTCAGCCAACGGGCCGACCGAGCCGGTGCCCACACATGAGCCCTGCCGGAGTGTCCTTGAGCAAGGCGCGTGTTGCTTTCCAGCACCGTCGGTTCTGTTTTTGAACCGATGCCGCGCTCTGACCTCCTTGTGGGGATTAATAGCGTTTCATCTGGTATCAAGGATGTAGGTCTTTCTGTTCGCCCAGTTTGAGGTTTGTTGTTGTTCTGTAATGGTCACTGAAGAGAAGAGAAGAGACGAGAGGCTCTGTAAGAGGGAGAGCAGATAGCATGACTGATTTATAAAAGAGGGCTGTGTTTGGGAACACATGATGAGTTTGCTGTCATGGAAAAGCTGCACGATGAAAGTTGTTTTCTTTTAACGTGAAAGTGACGAGATTTGTCTTGCTAACGGGACGTTAATGACGCTGTTACGTGAGCGGTGGTGTGAAGTAACCGAGCCAAACGAGGATGGAGAACAGAGCGATAATTTGATTAACTGATTAGATAATGATCACAATATTAATTTGCAACTATTGTCCAAATCAAGTTGTCTTATGTTTATTTTTCCAGCAAAAAAGCAAAAGAAAATTTCAAGTTTTCAACTTCTGAAATAAGAGAACGTGATGTTTGTGTTGGTGGAATAAAACAACAACGATGAAGACGTCACTTCAGGCTGTGGGGGATTAATTAAGTGGTATTCCTATATTTAATAACTTGGTTAGAAGATATAACCAAGTTATTGGATATAGGAATACCACTTAATTATTTGTTTTCAGTTGCTATCTGGCTTTACTCGTTTGGTTGGTTGACTTGTTTATGACGGCGTAGTTTCCCAGTTAGAAATCCCGATGGTGAAGGTCTATTCACTTTTTCGATGTGTGTGTGTGTCCTGGTGTGTATTGGTCTGGTGGTTGTGATGGGGATGTAAGCCTCTTTGCAAGGTTAGACCAGAAAATCAGCACCTAAGGCAGACCAGAGCGTATGACCAGCGCGTGACTCCACAACACTGGTGTGTACGGAGGGGACTGTGGTCTGGTTGTCTTTTCTGCTTTACTAAACATGGGTTAGCAGATATAAACAATTATCACACATAGCTAATTGATCTATTTTATTATAGTTGTGTGTGTGTGTGACACAGATGGGCGTCTGTGTATTCCCATGCTGGAACCCAAATAAATTCCTGTGTTTGACCAGAATTTCTGAGACCTGGGACCTGAGTATGTGCACACATCAACCACAAGGTTTCTGTCGATTAATGCTCACAGCTGAAGACGGGCAGCGACCACTGAGTCCTTCGAGTTGGCCTGCACTATATCTGTGTCTGCTAGTTTTGTAGTTTAAGACAAAACTCAAATTGACACCCAGCACGTGTGTCTGCATAGATGACGAAGAAAACAAATGTGTTGGCACCACTCCACTATTAGACTGCTTAGCCCTGAAACTTTCTCTAAATATATAACACTTTATGTACAAGTACTCCATATTATTTGTTTAAAAAATATCTCTGCCTGGATCAATGTGTTATCGGCAACTTTACAAAATTGTTGCAATGAAATGCACAGAGGGCACCTGTTGCTCTCGCAGTAAAAAGAGGTGTGTGTGTGTGTGTGTGTGTGTGTGTGTGTGTGTGTGTGTGTGTGTGTGTGTGTGTGTGTGTGTGTGTGTGTGTGTGTGTGTGTGTGTGTGTGTGTGTGTGTGTGTGTGTGTGTGTGTGTGTGTGTGTGTGTGTGTGTGTGTGTGTGTGTGTGTGTGTGTGTGTGTGTGTGTGTGTGTGTGTGTGTGTGTGTGTGTGTGTGTGTGTGTGTGTGTGTGTGTGTGTGTGTGTGTGTGTGTGTGTGTGTGTGTGTGTGTGTGTGTGTGTGTGTGTGTTAATGAGCAAGATCGGATCACAGATCGGTTCAGCACAAGGATAAAATGAAGTAAAAAACTTTGGTGGTTTACGTCTGAAGTCGCTGTAAACCACCAACGGTTCTAAATGTTATCCTTTTACTTTGTTATAGTCATCATTTGCCCTCACCCAAGACTCATTTTCACTGAGCAGAGCCTGAACACATCATAATGGAACCGCTTGTAATCGTTAGCGGTGCTGCCACGGTTTTCCAGCAGCTGTTTACAATGTAACATTGTCAGAGATCTAGACTAGGAAAGCATCAATGACGTCCTGTTCACATATTCTACTGGACATCGGATCATGATCGTCGGTAAACTCTTTTCTCTCACTGTGATGGTTAATCTGCAGTTCCATGAGAGGGGATCCGTAGCGATCAGGTTGGAACAATAGTCTGTTACGCCACTAATACTGAGGTGTCTCTCATCCGCCACCCCTATTTACCTTTCCAGACGTGTACACGGGCATCTCCTAGGCACAACGTACACCATATGTGCTGTCAACAGAAAGGCCTTTGCCCCCGCTGCCCTCAGACACACAACCCCGTCCTCCTTTCTTTCTTCGAGCTGCCATATTCGGTGTAATGTGTACATTAAATATCAGCTTGTCTAATCGAGCAGAGACTGTAACATAGTTTTTTACTTCAAATACAGTATGTAAGCGAACATTGCCGAGAGACGAAACCGAGTGTTTTTGATCAGTGCATCAGACACCGGTACGGTACTCCGGTTATTTGGACTGGAGATGTTACTTTTCAGAGGCTCTGACAGCCGCTCGCTGCGTCCGGTCATTCATGTGTTTTATTTTTCTTCCTCAGGAGTTTTACGACCATGCGAAGACGCTGTGGCAGGACGAGGGGGTCAGGGCGTGCTTCGAGAGATCCAACGAGTACCAGCTGATCGACTGTGCACAATAGTAAGTAGCAGCTACACGGTAACGTGATCTTTCCACTGGTGGGCGGGTGCTTGTGTATACATACATATACGTGCGCATGCATGTGCGCATGCATACGTAATGTGTGTGCGCATGCATATATACATGTGTGTGTGCGTATAGATATGTATATATAATAATAACTTTATTTATATAGCACTTTTAAAAACAAGGTTCACAAAGTGCTCTACAGATAAACAAAGCATAAACACAACTTAAATGGCAGCAAACAAAATGCCATACCATAAAAGCATTCAATACAACTAAACCAAACAAATAGCCAATTAAAATAAAAACTTAAAAGGACGACATCACTTAAAAGCAGTTCTATAAAAGTGGGTTTTAAGAAGTGATTTAAAAGAAGTTATTGATTCTGCCATATATATGTATGTACATGCATTTATATTTTTTAGATATAAATAAACAAACGGTTTTCCTGATATTGCGACATACTTTGAGTACTGTGAAGGAAGCGAGTGCGACGTGATTTATCAATCAGACAGATTTATTTGAGGCTCGGTGGTGTGCCTCCAGCATAAAACATTTTACAGTTAGTTGTTATTACCGATAC
Source organism: Liparis tanakae (assembly GCA_036178185.1). Taxonomy (NCBI): domain Eukaryota; kingdom Metazoa; phylum Chordata; class Actinopteri; order Perciformes; family Liparidae; genus Liparis; species Liparis tanakae. The sequence goes on along the minus strand of CM070097.1, from coordinate 17,954,319 downwards.
TGCAATAAACAATTGTTATTCTTCTCTCCTCCTGACGCAACGTAATCAAAAGGAGAAGTCGTTATACAGATTGGATGGAATGCCACAAACCCGCCTGACGTAAACTTTGGACAGCTTTACAGTAATATGTTGTGTAGCCCTCAAAATACTTTCTTAGAAGTACACAGTTCCTGTACAATCACAAAGGTGCTGTAGCGTTTGGCTCTTTGGTAACATCTAGTGGCAGCTGCAGGACATTGTTCTGGCCATTAGGTGACTTCAGAGATGGGACTTGGGCCTCCGTGTGTACCGGGCAAATGTTGTCATGTGGTTTTGCACTGGCATTCAGGTCGGATTGTTCACTGAATCGGGAAGATGATCAAACATTCTCCAAACTGATGAATGGCAGTAAGTCCAGGCACAGATGGAACACATTAGAAACACCGCTGCATGTTCTACCTTTATTTTACTCCAGGTCAGTTTGCATCGGACGATATATTTATCTACGTTCATCAGTGGAGAAATGCTCAACGCCGAGCTGACCAGTTTATGCGGCTAAAATGTTGACGGGCAGTGATCTCAGACGTTTGGTGTTATCTGAAGCAGCCACTAAATTGTTTCTTTATTGACGTACATGTTCGTCATCGCAGAATGAATTAATGTCCGATTCAGTTTCAGATACGTGTAGTTCTCTGTGATGGTCTAGGCCCAACCTGTGTCTAGGACGTCTTACTTCTGCTTAAGCATCCGTCCCCCTCCAACCACCTCAGTGTCACGCTCTCAATGATACATTGGGTGTTTCATTGAGGGCATCTGAGAGCTCAGAGTTGACAGTTTAGTTCTCATTTCCAAAGGCAAGAAGAAAACACACTTTCTGATGGTGGACTAGTTTTCATGTAACAGCAGCAGTTTGCAGTGTTTGGGAGCCAACATGGCCGAGGCTGAGTCATCTGCAGATCAGAGGATGTTTAAAGGAGGAGAGGGGGTGATGTGTGAGGAGGATCCCGGCACTCCTCAGCTGTTAACTGCGAGTCTGTAGCCTGAACCGCTTTTTACCAGTACATCTGGTAAATTAACTGCAAATCAGTGAATACAACATGCTTTCATGTTTGGCACTTTAGGTTGGTGTTTTTGAAAGTTTAAACGCTGAGAAACTCTCCACCCTATCTCCCCCCTCAGGTGGTTAAGATGGTACAGTCCAGTCTTTTGTTCCCTCCCTTCTCCGGCTCACACATCAGGGATAAAAAAAAAACTCAAGCTCATCCTGTTCTTGCTTACTTTTTCACCCAGGTCTTCCTTTTCTCCATCTCAATCCGTCTGTCTTCTTTCTGGATCCAGTCCAGCCGCACTAGATTGAGAGCGGATAGACTATTAATAGCGCCTGCGGTCGCGTCTCCTTGGTAACCGTGCTGAGGCCAGGGCGCGAGGGAGCTATTTTAGAAATCTGCTCTGTAATGTCAGACAGAAGGCACTAGGCTTTCGTTCTGTCGTCCTCCTTCACGTTCACGCCTATTTCACCTTTTCACGTGCACTTCTCTTGAGGCATTTTTCTCTCCGTCCAGCCTTTTCATCGAGTTTTCACTTATCTTTCAAAATATCACAGAATTCCTGAGATTCTTGTCCTGTTGTGAGATGACAAGTTCACTGCTCGTTTCCTTTCCCTGTGATCTTTTGAAAGGGTTTCAAAAGGAGTCACTACAATTAGAGATGATGACACTTTAGTGTGTATGTGTGTGGAGTTTTGACCACTGTGCACAGTGTTGGTTGTGAACTGATCAACAGACACTGGAGCAACTCACCAGCCTTGTGTTATCCACCATCTCTGTAGATTTCCGATTGGTTGTATTTGACATTAATGGATCATCTGAAGTTCAGAAGTCCTTTGGAAAGTGAAGATGTTTGTGATCCTTAAGGGTTTTGTGGGAATACCCGTCCACATGGTATTTAGTGCTTTCCAGAAGCTTTGAAATCCTGGCACATGCTGCAGGCCCACTTAATATCTATATCCAATATTTAAAGGAATTTTAGTGGCATACACATAAAGCTCTTTAGCGTTTCCCCTGAATGATAAACAAGCAGGGAAGATGCCTCTCTTGAAGGTCACCCAACAATCTAAACACAATGTCATTTATGATGGTTTCAAAGGAAAGTCTCATTGTCAACATGTTGTGTTAAAAAAGTCTTTCTGTGCCACGTCTAACATCTGCTGTACTTCACATAGTTCAACCCATAAACCTCAGCTGGCTATCTATTGAACCTTTTACTTAAACACGTGCGATGCGTTTTAAATAGTGACTGTTAAAAAGAGGATGCTCGCTGCAGAAAGCGCTCTGTCGTGTTTGGAGTTCAAACTGTTCTTTTAGTAGTTTGATACCGGTTGTGATGCCTGAGCACATTTGTACAAGTCTTCAGTAACACAATCCCCATAATGGTGTTTCTTCTTTCTCCTCAGCTTTCTAGACAAGATTGACATTGTGAAGCAGAGTGACTACACTCCAACAGATCAGGTGGGTGACTCTAACAACTAATATATACTACACTATGCACGTATACCTTCTTTTCCCACTGGGCTATTTCAAATAGAAGAAGATTTCAAAGTCTGGTCTCATTAATAAGCTGAGTGATTACGCTCAAATTGAAGAACGGTCACCCAGAGATGGATGGGAGTCGTGCGTTTTCGGTTTTGACCTGGAGGAGCGCAACAGCTTCTTTACATATTTCTCTCAACCAGCAAAGATAAATCGTATGTAGTCTTTTTAACCCAGGTTGCCCTATAAAGTCTTGAAGTAGGCGCTGAATAACTAAACGTCTCGTATCACAGTTTCACCCTGACTTGTATACTAAGTTCAGGCCACAGAAGCCATTTGCTAAAGCTTGCCCCATATTTGCTGTGTAATCATTCAAAATCCTGCAGGATATCTTTATGATTTTGGAGAGAAAAAAATGTCTTTTTTTTTTTTTCACCAGGATTTGTTGCGGTGCAGAGTTCTGACTTCAGGCATCTTTGAGACGAGATTCCAAGTGGACAAAGTTAATTTCCAGTGAGTAAAAACCCATGAAGGAAAGGGCAGTGACATAACAGTGTGTATAGATATTACAATGTCTTGCATATCTTCAGTCATAATCATGTGCAATAACTCAAATGAGAATCTAAGTTCTAGTTCCTCCTTCTGATGGCAGTATTTGACCCGTCGGCACCAATGTCTCTTGTGTTGCACAGTATGTTTGACGTTGGCGGTCAAAGAGACGAACGCAGGAAATGGATTCAGTGCTTTAACGGTAACTTGTGTTTATTTTTTGCTTCCGCTCACTTCACTCGGCTCGTGTCTTTTTCTGTCCCGGCGTCTGATTTATTTCTGTCCCCCCTCTCGTCCTCAGATGTGACGGCCATCATCTTCGTGGTGGCCAGTAGCAGTTACAACATGGTGATCAGAGAGGACAATCAGACCAACCGTTTACAGGAGGCCCTCAACCTCTTCAAGAACATCTGGAACAACAGGTGAAGAGACACACATATTATAACTGTGTTTTACAGTCAGAGAAAACGCATTGACCACGAGAGGAATATTTTAAATGTCTTGGGGACTCGACCAGTGGTTCTTAAACTGTGGGGCACCGTGGTATTACAAGTGGGGGGGCAGTGCAGAGAGCTTTCACATATTCCAAAAGTATGTGTAAATATTTACGTTACGGCGGTAACGGGTTACGCTTGCGTGATAAGAGCTGGTCAAGAGTGTCACAATGTGCAATGGACACACGGTCATACACAGAGAAGCCTAGATGTGCCGTGAACTACACAAGGGTTTGCTATCAGCGTGGTCAATTTCATAAAAAACGGGTCCCTGAAGGCACCACTGTTTTCACACCGAGGAGACGGAGCCTTCAGCTGTTTCACGTGAAGCTCGGTGGCTCTCGGGAGGAAACGTGTGTCGAGTCGTTGTTCAGTGACTTTAAACATCCGTCATATGCATAACATGTCATACATGACGGTATACAATTGAAATTGTACACATACTATAAATGCACATATTATACTATACATGCACATATTAATCTTCACAGAGGATGTGGACTCTGTTTATCATTTATTTTTTCTTTGTATTTCTATTTATATACTTTTTGGGGTCAAGTTTATTGATTCAATTATTATTATTAAGTTTGCTGATGACATTGGCCCATCAGTGACATATTTGGAAAGCTGAATGAATTCAGTCATCTTCGAGCAGCAGCTTCCTTTGAAGCGGAGATGGAGGACACATCACACATATCTGCACTCATTTTGTGTCGCATGTTATTGTTTTGAAAAGATATTTAGGGTAAAACTCTTTATTGGCAAATATTTGAACTTGTTTAGTTTTTCACAGGTTGCACTTATTGTTATTATCTTGAAAAGATATCTAATGCAAAACATATTCATTGCAGCCACAATAAGCTATTCGCCAAATATTAGTTATTTTTTGCACCACTTTATTTATATTGTTTTTGTACTAATGTACTTTTGTTACTAATTTAAAAAGGCTGAGGGTCTGAAAGAGACTTTATATTATTTATACCGCAGAATAAAAATAGAGTGATTAAAATCAAACCTCAATTAGTCATGCAGTTGGGATCCATCAAGTATTTTGTAGGAAGTTTCTAATGTCATCTGCAGGTGAAGCTGACCCCCCCCCCCCCTCCCCCCCTACATAATAAAAAAAATAAACCTATAGGAGTGATTTCTTCTTGTTCATGCTCTGACACGGCTGTATGGTCCAGTGTGATCTGATCCTTGGTGTTTTGCTCTCCTCAGGTGGCTGCGGACCATTTCTGTCATCTTGTTCCTAAATAAACAGGACCTGTTGGCAGAGAAGGTGCTGGCAGGGAAGTCCAAAATCGAGGAATACTTTCCTGAATTTGCTCGCTACACCACACCTGACGACGGTGAGCATTTGTTTCCGCCTCTCAGCAACACGTATCCATATTAGTAGCTACGCAAATACAGCTGGCCCTTTTCAATATAGTAAATATCATTTTTGGAAACGGCTTCTTCATTTCATGAAATTGTAAATTAGGGTGGCCAACGGCCTCAAAGAGTCCCAGCTGGAAACTGGTCTCTGAAATAAATAGGCCAAGATCTCCCAGTTTTCCACCACTTGTGCAAGATATGTCCTATTCAACAACACCAACATGCCTGGCTAGTCACAAGAACCCTTTCCTGACCACACACACATCCTTGTGTCCACAAAGCTAAACAAATTCCAACAAAAGTTCCCGACTTGCTATTCCTCAAATGATAAATCGGTGAAGTACAGGGCATTTAGCGTCATTGACCACAAGAGGTCATCCTTGATACAGATGCCTGTATGTCAAGAATCTTTACAACTCCTCAACTTGTTACATAATCACTGACGATGTATTGTCTGATTACTATTGTAAGCTCAGAAATGCCATCCTGGTTGTTGTATGATTGATCCATTAGTCATACCTGCAAACTTGTCACCTTTTTTCACCCCTCATGAGTTTGCAGGTATGATTACTGTTTACATATTCTCCACCTGAAAAGATTACATAAAATAAAAATTGTGGATTAAATTTCCTTTCCCTCCTCTTCCAGCGACCCCAGAGCCTGGAGAAGATCCACGTGTTACAAGGGCAAAGTACTTCATACGAGATGAATTCCTGGTAAGATCACTTAAACTTCCCCACGGCGGGACTAATAAAGGGTTCTCATCTTATAGGCAAAGATCTTCTTCTTTGCTCTGTAGCATGCAAAATGTACACTTCCATTGTCCTTCAAATATTTACGTTTTTTCAACATGCACTGATCTACGGCTGTAAATACACAGTGGAGTGAATGTGTATCAATCCACAGTGGAAAATAGTCCCAGACAAATGCTCCATTGCTTAAAGCAACACTGTCCAGCTATTTAAGGAAACTATTTTTGCCAAGAAACTACATGTATATGTTCAGGAAAAATAAATGATCTTCAAAAGGAACAAATGGGTCTTGGTCTGAGTAAAACAGACAGGGTTAAAAGATGTGTTGACATTAAAAAATGTATAGAATAATTTCATTGGCTGATAAACCTGAGAATTGGAGCCTGCTGCTAAGACGACATCAAAAGTCAATCGGCAACTGCGTTGGTTGTAATTTACAGAGTAATAGTTTCTCACTTTTTTTCTTTCTCCGTCCACAGAGGATCAGCACAGCGAGCGGGGACGGGAGGCACTACTGTTACCCCCACTTCACCTGCGCCGTCGACACGGAAAACATCCGCCGTGTCTTCAACGACTGCCGAGACATCATTCAGCGGATGCACCTGCGACAGTACGAGCTGTTGTGATGGACGACGAAGAAGAGAAGAAGAAGAAAAGTGTTCGGCCAAAAACACATGAACTGGACTATGAAAAACCCTGAGTCTCTGAACTCCCCTCTTCCACAGAAGTGTGTGTGTGAGCTCTTGTGAAGGAACGGGGGGCCAAAACACACACACACACACACACACACACACTTAAACACACACACACACACACTTAAACACACACACACACACACTTAAACACACACACACACACACTTAAACACACACACACACACACTTCAACACACACACACTTAAACACACCTTTAACTCAGTACTTCCCCTGCTGCAAACTCCCTATCTGCAGTATACTGATTAGTTTGATGGAAGGGTTTAAGGGGTTAACACATGAATAGACTCTGCTCTCCACCTTCAGCCATACTCCCAGCTCTACAGTGCTCAACATTCTATATCGTACACACACACACAAACACACACACACACGTTCTCCTCACCTTTCTAGAGACGGAAATCGGCCCATTCCGGACCGTACGTACTGCAGCGCGGAAGGTTTGAGAACGTTCCCTCTTGTTGGGGTCGGAATGAAAACGGAGCGAGCTATAACTTCAGTGCAACTCGGCAAATGGATAACCGTTGAATTATTGAGAATAGAGAACAAACGTGTCGTAACGGATCAGCTGAACGCTGCATCTAAGAAAAAAAACTAAAAAGCACTGTGCTCAGAACTTTACTCAAACCGTGAACACCATTCCTTCCCATCGCTTACACACACACACGCACACACGCACGCACGCACGCACGCACGCACGCACACACACACACACACACACACACACACACACACACACATAATTTCAACCCACGGGATCTGCTCGCACACAAACGTTTCACACCTGCTTTCAACTGGACTGGACAACCGGTTGGTTCCGGATATGTACCGATCAGTGATGGTTGAGCCGTTAGCTGAATTTTTTTTTTTTTTTTTTTTTTTTTTTTTTTTTTTTAGCACAGTGCTCTGAGATTAAACAACCTGAGTGACTCTGCCGCTGAGCCCCGAGGAGCAGCAGCGCTACCACGGACGAAACGGACACGGGGTGTGTTGGGTCGTGGGGGGTTGGTGGGGGGTTGTTGGGGACGGGACGGGACAGAGCCAACTCTGATGTGACTCCCTGATGGAGTCTAGACGCGTTTGACAGACGACGATGGCCGTCCCTCGACTTCTCCACGCATCTGTTCGGCCGCCTGACTTCGTCTTGTTGGTGGTGGAATAAACCGCGAGGAGGAAACCTCGAGTTTAAGACGAAAAGAAGCAACGGAAATTACCAACTTTTATGGAGCCTCACTGTCGGAGGGCAGGAAGCCTCCTTCTACAGTACAGTACCATATAAGTTAAAGAGAGCTCTCATCTTGTCATGATTGACCCTGTTTCACTGTCTCCACAGCTGTTTCTGTCTGTGTAGACTCTGTGCCATTGTGCCCTGTGCGCTCTCTTTCTTTCTCTTTACTCTCCTTTTTTTCCCCCCCTCCTCCCCATCTCTACTTCTATCTTCCTGGCAGTGCTCTTTTGAAGAGAAAACTAAATATAATAATCCTGAAATATAAAAAAAAAAAAAAAATATGACGACAACAAACGGGACACTAATGTTTTTTTGTTTTCTGTTATTTTGATACTTGTGTGGTGAAACGGCCTGCTCGCACCTCCCTGCCATTCCCTCCTCTCTGCCTCCCTTCCATCTTTCCTCTTCTCACCTCCTTCCTCCCTGACCTCTTTCTCCTTTGTATGTCTGTCTTTACATTACTGCTGAACTATTATTCTTGTACAGACTGTAAAATGTATTATTTTGTACAACTTTATTGAGAAAAAAAATTACTTTTAGAAGATCCCTGTGCCTTGATCACGACTGTACGTGTGTAATGAGCTAAAGTGGGTGTCATACTGCGCTGTATAGCTTGGCCAATCCCCTCCCAACTCCCAGCCTTTCTCTCCACTTCCTTCTCTCTCTCTCTTTCTCATTCTATATCCCTCTCGCTCTTTATCTCTCACTCTCTCTCGCCCGTCCTCTTTCCTCGGTGACTGAGGACAACCATTCGTAGCTTTTGTAGTTTCTTTTTTTCTCTCCCATACTTTCCCATTCTCGTATGATTTAAATATCTATTTTTGAATCCATATACTCCAAAAAGATAAATATATGAAATGTATATGGGTTTTAAAAAAAGTATTTTATTAGAATCAAATGAACCTTGACAAATTGTACACTTGATAGTGTGCGTATTGCTATAACTTAAATGCTTTCAACTGAAGTTGTGTTCAGGTTTTTTTTGTTGTCTTTCAGTTGACATCTGCAAAGGATTTCTGTGGGGTTAAAGAGGAGTTGACAGATGCAAAACATTGCTTGTTTCTACATGAATCGTATTCTTTTGCTAAAAAAAAAAAAAAAAAAGGCCAAAAGAAAATGTAAAAGAAATCCTTTTCAGTTAATTTTCTGATGCACTGCAGAGGCGGCCTGTACAGTATTAGCATCTCTCCTTTCAGAGCCCTGGTCCTCATTTAATGTGTACAACAAACATGGGTCTCTACTTTCTGAACAGAAGCTCTAAGAAATAAAGATTGTCTTTTTGGTGCCGACAGCAACAGGTCTGTGATGACGTATGTAATTGCAGTCAGACACGGGCCGCCTTACTTTCGCACATGAACTGCATTTTTGGAATCTCGCCCCTACATTTTTATCAGCCCGACGTGTTGTTCTAAATCCACGCTAGAGGAAGTAAAAATTCATGTATGTTTCCTAGTCATTTCCTCTTCAGATTTGCAGAGTATGTATTTATTGGGACGTCCATGAAGACCAGTTTCTAACAGGACGGACCTGGTTTTAAAGCCCCACGATGTGATAAATCAAGTTTAAAAGTTAAATAACAAAGTTTCCCACCAGAAAAGTTTAACCGGTGGCCTTTATCCTGCCGCTGGCTCCTCTGGGTCCCTTAAAGTGAAATGATATACTGAGCCAACCTTATTATGCAACCTTTTTATGAGGAATGCAACTCGGACAGGATCTACAAAACTCCTTCCTAGCTTTCCTCGGCAACTAAATTGAGAATCAACTGGCAACTCCCAGCCCCGCCAAACCTACCATGAATCTGCACATCCCCCGCTAACTGACCCGTCTCCGCCACTTCTCCCTATCTGGCCTGAAGACTGCGACCTGGACCTCATCCCTTCCACCTTTAGTTATGGCCTGTCTCCCAGCCCTCCACTCGCCCATCCTCTTCCCTCGCTTTTAAACTCCTCAGTCACACCGATCCTCACAAAGCCTGACTTGAAAGAACCGTTGCCAACCGACTCAAAACCCACCTGGGTTCCAACCAACTGTATACACCATTTTAATCCAGATTAGGATCACGGCACAGAAGTCGCCCCGATCAAAGTCACCAATGACTTCTTCCTTTCCTCTGTTAACGACTCCCTCCACATCGTCATCCTATTGGACCTCAGTGCAGCCTTTGACGACACCAACCACGCCATCCTCTCCCGTCTCGAGTCCTCCCTCCACATTACTGGCACAGCTCTCTCCTGGTTCAAGTCGTACCTCGCTGACCTCTAGCCGTCCGTTATCATCAATAAATCAAATTCTGACAGCCTCAGTCCCTCAAGGTGTCCCCCAAGGTTCAGTATTCGGCCCCCTCTTCATTCTCTACCTCCCTCCTTGCAAACATACATCAACACCGTCTCCATTTTGACTGCTACGCCGACGACACACAGCTTTACATCGCCACCAAATCCATCACACCCACTACCTACGCAACTATCTCGTGGATATAAAGACCTGGATGCAAGCCAACTTTCTCAAACTCGGCAGCGACAAATCTGAAATCCTCACTGGCCCCAAATCACAAAACAAATCGCATCACAACGTCACCCTCTGCATCAATGGCACCTCTGTTCCTGCTTCCACACACATCTGTCACCTTGGTGTCGTCTTTGATCCAACCCTCTCCTTTGAACACTGCGTCAAGCACATTACAAAAAAATCCCATCTTTCTTCTTAAAAACATTGCCCATATACGCCCCTCCCTCTCCTCTTCAGCCACAGTCACTTCTCGAATGGACTACCGCAACAGCATTCTGTACGGCACATCCACCAAAATCATCATCAAACTACAATGCCTCCAGAATTCAGCTGCTCGTCTCCTCTCCGACTCCCACAGCAGAGATCACATCTCATTCTCCATTGATGCCCCTCCCTCTGGAATTCTCTCCCCATCATCTCCATCACTTGTCACTTTCAAAACGGCACTTAAAACCTTATTTATTTAAATCTGCTCTTAGCCAGCGATGCTATTTAAAAAAAAAATGTTTTACTATTGTATTATTTTTTTGTTTTGTTGCATCTATTGTTTGTCTATTACATGTAAAGTGCCTTGAGTACCTTTTTTAATTTGTTTTAAGCTATATACAAATACAATATATTGTTATTATAATATTGATATAACCTAGCAAGGTAGTATTTGGCTGACCTGACTAGCAAGTCAAACTACTGTATCTCCTAGAATAAGGTTTGATATTCAGAACTTGTTCTCACAGTATATCATTTTAGATGGGAACTGTGACCTGAAAAGATAAGCACAGCATGGTAAATAGTCGTACCCGACGTATGATGTTGGTGTATTGAATGTAATTACCAGTCAGCTATGCAGCCAATATGACATTTCATTAACTCTTGTGAGGTACACTACCAAAGGGATCTTAAAATACATTGGCTGCAAGTCAAAAACTATAACTCATTTCAGGTTCTCCCAGGGAATGTCTCTGTATTTCAGTGACGAATGTTGTGCCTGGAAAATAAATTGATTTAAAGAAATGTCCCCCTGGGGATGAATAAAGTAATATCTAATATAATCAAATTTTGCTCGGGAAAAGGATAAAAGTAATCTGATTCTGGGAATCACGGAATTGATAATGAATCACAACTTCTTTCTCGGAGTATAATAAAATAGAGTTGGAGCTGATTTAAGACTCCACCTTTGTAGACGACTGATTCAGCTCTTTCATGGTTCCTGGGTATTGTTGTTAGCCCGTACAATTAAAGTCTGATCCTGTATGTTTGTGACTCAACTATTGCACTCATCGGGACCTGAGGCCTGCTCTGACGAGAATCAAACTAAATCCTAATAGTCTGTCTGTAGTTCAAGCCTGTTGATCGTTAATGATGTTATATGCCATGATGACATTGAAATATGAAGTTAGAAACATGAGGGATGAAATCCTAAAATAAACAAACTGTAAAGGGTATATATAAAAGTGTGTTTGTGTGTGTGTGTATATATATATATATTTTTTTTAATATATATATATACACACACACATTTATGTGTATATAGACACGTGTATGTGTATAGACACATTTGTATGTGTATATATGTATGTATATATATATATATATATATATGTGTGTATATATATATGTGTATAAACATATATATATATATACATATATATATATATATATATATATATATATATATATGTGTGTGTGTATATATATATGTGTTTATATACACTGCTCCAAAAAATTAAAGGAACACTTTTTTATCGGGGTATGGCATGAATTCAATTGCACTTACAGTTAAAGAGACACTATGTAACAATTCCTACCTTAAAATAACAGCTTTAAAAAAAATGGTGCCGCTACAATGACTTTTAATATGTTGATTTGCGCCTCCGCCACTGCCATCGGGGGTCTGTGAGCAGAAGACTATGTACGATTTTGTAGCCGCCCGGTCGACCTGCTTTCTGGCAGTGATTACGCAACGTCATATAGTGCCAGTCCACGCTCACAGGTGACTTTTGCAAGGAAAGTCACCTGCGTGCCGTTGCAAGGAGATTTGATGCGTCTCCCAGCACAATCTCCAGAACATGGAGGAGATTCCAGGAGACGGGCAGTTACTCTAGGAGAGCTGGACAGGGCCGTAGAAGGTCCTCAACCCATCAGCAGGACCGATATCTGCTGCTTTGTACAAGGAGGAACAGGTTGAGCACTGCCCGAGACCTACAGAATGACCTCCAGCAGGCCACTGGTGTGAATGTCTCTGCCCAAACAGTCATAAACAGACTTCATGAGGGTGGCCTCAGGGCGTGACGTCCTGTAGTGTGCCCTGTGCTCACTGCCCAGCACCGTGGAGCTCGATTGGCATTTGCTATAGAACACCAGAATTGGCATGTCTGCCACTGGCGCCCTGTGCTTTTCACAGATGAGAGCAGGTTCACTCTGAGCACCTGTGATAGACGTGAAAGGGTCTGGAGAAGCCAAGGAGAACGCTATGCTGCCTGCAACATTGTTCAGCATGATCGGTTTGGTGGTGGGTCAGTGATGGTCTGGGGAGGCATATCCATGGAGGGACGCACAGACCTCTACAGGCTAGAGAACGGCAGTCTAACTGCCATTAGGTATTGGGATGAAATCCTTGAACCCGTGGTCAGACCCTACGCTGGTGCAGTAGGTCCTGGGTTCCTCCTGATACACGGCGATGCCCGGCCTCATGTGGCAAGGGTATGCAGGCAGTATCTGGAGGATGAAGAAATTGATATAACTGAATGGCCCTCATGATCAACTGACCTAAACCCGATAGAACACCTTTGGGACGTTATGTTTCGGTTCATCAGACACCGCCAGGTTGCTCCTCAGACTTTACAGGAGCTCACTGATGCCCTTAGACAGATCTGGGAGGACATCCCACAAGACACCATCCATCGTCTCATTAGGAGCATGCCGCAACATTATCAAGCACGCATACAAGCACGTGGGGGCCACACAAGATATTGAGAAGCATTTCGAGTTGCAGAAATTTAATTTTGGCAAAATGGACTAGCCTGCCACATCATTTTTTCACTTTTTTCACTTTGATCTATACAATTGAGCTCTCTGTAGGCTGAACACTTTTATTTACATCAAAGATGTGGCATCCTTTCGTTCCTAAGACATTAAACTGTCCATATCAGTATAGATATCCAACATAATTGTTTTTCACATTGAGATCTGATATGTTTTCAAAGTGTTCCTTTAATTCTTTTGAGCAGTGTATACAAATATATATATATATATATATATATATATATATATATATATATATATATATATATATATATATATATATATATGAACTAAGAGGATGTAATGGTATTGTAGATGTCCATAACAAGGCGTTAGCTGCTATATATTAAGGTCATGTCCTTTATATTTTATTTTGTTTGAATAACAAAATTAAAATTTTAAATAAACAAAATAAAAAATGTTTACACATGACGTTTATTTACGACAACTCAAGGTGTGATAGTTTGTTTTTGCTACGGTCAAGCAACCATGTGACATGTCGCCCCGGCGCCGCCCCTCGCGTGACGACGTCTTCCTCCTTCCTTTCCGTCTCGCCCTCCGCTGCTAGCACAGTTAGCACTAGCACTTAGCGCCCAGCAGCTGTCGGTGGCACTCAGTCGGTCAGTCGGTCCGAGCGGTGCTGCGTTTGTGATTAGTAACCGTGTCCTCCTTCCCTCCCGTAGATACACCGTGAACGGCCGGGAGCCCGCTGCTTCACCTCCTCGGGCCACCGTTACCTGCGGTCACTGTTCGCTGTCACGACAGGAAGCCGCTCTGGGACATGGCCAGACCCGAACAGGTCCTGGGGCTCGAGCCGCAACATGAACTCAAATTCAGAGGTAACGTTCACGCCGAACCGGAGGGCCGGGCCGGGTGTTCGCCGAGGGGGCCGTTGCTGACAGCCGACGTTTCGATTCTGGCGTAGGCCAGTTAACGTTTTTACAATGGTTTTGTTATTTGTCATCGCTGCTCTTGAATCCGCCGGCCGGCCGCAGCTGGCCGGGGTCCCCGCGGTGTGTGCGCTGACGGGGCGGCGCAGTTTCTGTGTGCGACGACGCTACCTAGCTAGCTAGCATTCAGCTAACCTAGCTAGGTAGTTTTCGGCTAACCTCGCTAGCGAGTCAAACTGCTCGCTGTCATTGCAGCGTCAGCCCCCCCTCCCCCTCCCCCATCTCTCATTCACAGCCATTGCTTTGCTCCAATTGCTCGTTTTCTTTTTTTAATTGTCCCGATGGTTTGTAAAAACCCCGTGACGAGATCTAACGTAATGCGTTTGACAGACAAGCGCCTCCCTCTCGATGCTGTGACGAACACCGAGCCGGGACCATTCTAGCAATTTCTGCGAGGAGCAGGATGTCGTTTCTTAGCCTCATTACCATTATGCTTAGTTCACGCTACACTAATCTAGCGAGCTGCACTCGGGAGATTTGCCAGTTTACTTTCACTGTGCAACCTACATTCCTGTCCAGCTTTTCTGTATACAGGCAGAATGATTGTGAACATACAGATTGTCCAGGGATTATGGCTACATTCTCAGAGCATTGCTTTTGGGTGTGTGTGATATTGCTGTAGAAATGGGTCAGAGCATGGCCTACAGTGGTGGGTTCAAGTCAGAAGCTGCTTGTTTACTGGTTGAGCATTGCAGCACTTTGAAAGCAAAGATAACCCAAGAATAAGATGCACAAACCGACTCATTTACTGATGCTCACTGTATCTGATGAGAGCAGAAACAGAGGTGAGGTACGGTTACTTGTCCAAACACATGGTGTAAAAAAAGAGGTTCAGTGTTCAAAAAAGGTTGAATTGTATATTTGTTCTTCAATAAACATACAAGGGTGATCTACATGCTATACAAGCAACATCACAATACTACAGTGTCCAGGTTGTGACTGAGGGTGGGGCATGAAATAAATGCCCGCACAGTTTGCTGCTCTTTCCATCGTTTAAATGTTTAATGTGCAATGTTTACGACAGGCTCTGTGGAGCCCCTCACAAACACTACTTATAAATTCATCCCTGCAGACACACAGTATGTGTCTGTACTTTATCTCACGTGCTTACTCATTTTTGTTTCTTAACTAGGAAACTAAGAGATGCACACAAATGACAACACAAACACTAGTAAATGTAATCACCCTTTAATCACTGTGCTGTTTTTCTGTGTCCCTCTCAGGCCCCTTTACAGATGTCGTCACCGCCACTCTGAAGCTCACCAACCCCACGGATAGAAATGTGTGTTTCAAAGTCAAGACAACAGCGCCTCGCAGATACTGTGTGCGCCCAAACAGTGGCACCATTGACCCGGGAAACTCCGTCAATGTTTCTGGTTTGTAAAATTGTTTGTGTTGTCTGACAACAAATGTGAAAATCCCTGTCAAAACCACACATATCCCTCAGATAATCTGACCATACTGATGCAATCAGATATCTTAAATTATTAATTAATATAAATATTCATTATTAATCATTAAGTCCACTCAACACTTGCATAAGTAGAATGATTTAACTTAAATGTGGGCTATAACAAGACAGCGTTAAAGGTTTATTAAGCTACCAGTCAGTACCAACAGCAATCCTCTAACCTCGGTTCTATCAGTGATCGTACTGATACAGCAATCGGCTTCTTGAGATTATAAATGTTGAGAATGCATTAGGAGGCATATCTGTGAAATCGTTGCAGCCACTGGGTAACAGACTGATAAATACTCCCATACCTCTATCGTTTGTCTGACCATTATGATAATCAACTGAATTTTGTACATTATTACAGAATCATTGTATTCATGATCAAATAAATGATCATCTCGGCAGGTCATAGTGTAACCCAAATCATAAACCTGACTGACGTCTTTTAATTTACAGGGTGTGTTATAGTTGTTATGGGCCAATAAAGGACGCAACTCTTTCCCTAATGCTCTGGCTCTCCATTCTGTTGTTGTTTTAATCCACAGTTATGCTACAGCCGTTTGACTACGATCCCAATGAAAAGAGTAAACACAAGTTCATGGTGCAGTCCATGCTGGCTCCGTACGGCATGACTGACATGGAAGGCGTTGTGAGTACCTGAGCACAATATATGATTTGGGATTATATTCCTGTTAAAATATGTATTCATTCCTTAAACTATGCAACCTTGAGTTAGACATTTTCATCATTCAGAAATATTCCTTACCTCCAGCTGAATATTGCAGCTCTCATCTGTCTCATTGTGCAGAAACTGTTCTGCAACATGTCGCAAATCTGGACATTTACATTTCCCGTGAAGTAATTCCTTTTTATAATTAGATGAAAGCTAAACCGAACTGATCTGATGATAAAGCTAAAGTACCCCAGTATGAACCATTTCTTCCTGTTTATATTTCTTCTCGATGTTCTTGCCCACAGTGGAAGGAGGCGAAGCCTGAAGAGCTGATGGATTCAAAGTTGAGATGTGCATTCGAGATGCCTCTAGAAAATGACAAAAATGTAAGTACCCGTTTGGGTTGATGGTCATTTTCAGACTATAAGCATTCAGCCATTAATTGACATGTGTAGATGCAAAATAGTCGAATGTTCTCAGGTTGCTTGATGCGTTTCACAGATGTAAATGTATGCACATGTAAAATAGCCACATTAGATCAAAATGAATCGTACCAGATTGAAACATTCACAATACATTTCTTTCTTAGTGTAATTGTTCCCCTTGTGCAGTGTTTTCGTACTATCTTACTCATCAGCAACAACTTCACTGTATCACCCATTACATGCTTATTTATTCATTTATGATTTATTTGTCTTTTCATTTCACTCTCCTCCACTTCTCTCTGCACATCTCTTCATCCCTCTCCTCCCTCCCGCCCTCCCCCGCCCTCACTCTCTCCACAGCATGAGAGTGAAAGCGACCAAACTGTGTATTCCTCTCCCTCCTCTGTTAAGACTGAGCTCTCTGCACTGCCCAAGTCAGCCAGCGCCTCGCTGGACGACGCCGAGGTGAAGAAGATCATGGAGGAGTGCAAGCGGCTGCAGATGGAGGTGCACAGGCTACGGGAAGAAAACAAACAGATGAGGGTGAGTCGCACAGAAACCAAGAGGCGATATGTTTGCGTTTCCTTTCAGTCTTGTACACAGTATGCGTTCTTGAATCATCTGACGTATGACGGTGATCTTACAACTAGACTTGAAAAGCTATTTTTAAGACAAGTGCTGCACTATCCCAAATTTATCTAAAATCATTCCAGTCATTGTAGAATGGTAATACCCCCCCCCCCCCCAAATGAGGCTTTAGAAGGTGCTGCACATATCAGGGGACATTATGTCCCGGTGCCAGGGATAATGTTCTCTCTTCCAGGGGTAAGTCCAGCAGCCTCTAAATGATTAAATACAAAATGAATAACCCTTTCTTGCATTTGGCAGAGCTTCAGTCCGAAGGATCCTCTCTGCTCTACCTTTGCAGGGAGAGTAGCTATATGCTGTTAGAAATGCGTACACTTGCATATCCGGATATTGCTGTAACAATCACGTCTTTACATTAAATCAGCTTGTCTGTATTTTAATCTAGAAGCTTCTGTCCTCATTCAACTTGGGCAACAACTTTGGACTTGTGTTGGGGATTTATGTACTTGGCTCGTGATTTGGCATTTCTAACTGCACTTTAAGACGGCAGTGTTCTTTCTAGTGGCAACATATCTCTCTCTGTCTGAGCTCGCTGTGTGCTGAACTGGTTTGACTGTCTCTGACTCTTCTCTCTTGAACGCAGGAGGACGACGGCCTGCGGAAGAGAAAGGTGACCTCGATGGGCTCTCCTCACTCTCCTTCCTCCTCCGCCATGGCTACCTCGGCCATGAGGGACGAAGGCCTGAGCACCCGCATCCTGGCGCTCTGTGTTCTCTTCTTTGTCATTGGAGTCATCATTGGCAAGCTGGCCCTGTAGAGACTCAGACGGACAGAGCACAGTGACAGACGGGCGGACGGCGTGCTCGGCAGGACACGCGTCAAAGGCGGCAACGGGGATGTCTTCTGGGTTTATGTTGGTTTCTCTTTCTTTACTTTTTTTTTACATTTAAGGCAACATGATGGTTTGTCTGGATGGAAAATAGTTTAATGTGTAAAAAGAGAATGAAGCAAGGTGATCCCAAGTTAAATCACGAGTGCGAGGGCTTTTGTCACAGGTCTTGCCTTTGTCCTTTTTTTGGTGAAGTAATCACCACCTCTGATCTGTTCTTTCCGTCCATCTCTCCCTCCTTCCTAAATGATCTTCCGCAACTTGCACAGGTAACAGTGGTGTGTGGAAGTGGCTTCACGCTGACTGAATGTCGAAAGTCTTTTGTTGATTCTTCAAGTTCCTCACTCTGTCTATAAGAAAGATCTAACACTCCTCTTCTTGTCTCTTCCACTTATTACTGATATCTACAAAAAGAATAAACTCAATGTATTGTTTTCTAAATGGTATCTGGTAAAAGTGCGTGTGTGTGTGTGTGTGTGTGTCTGTCTGTCTGTCTGTCTGTCTGTTGCAGGAGAGTTGATGTGGATGTTTTTATTTGAGGAGATCCTAAATGATGAAATCGCAGGCTGTTTTAGAACGAAGGAAGAGGGGTGGTTTGAAAACTACACTTTCATCTGAACAGTTTTCCTGCACATAACTGAACAAAATGGGGGTCTTTGTTGAAAATCTAATTAAAACTTGATTCTTGTTTTGCCATTTAAAAATGCTAACCTTCAAAATTACAATAAAGAATTTATGCTGCATGGTGAACTAGTTCAAGACATCAGATTTTCCCATATGTTATAAATGATTGCTTCCTCGGGTTGAGAGAGAGGCACAAATGAGTAACTCCCCCCACCCACCTTTTAAAACAGTGGAGTTTTCCAATGGTCACTTTTAATCTATAGCATACAGTATGTAAAGATATAGCTTTGGCCACTTTGTTTATTTGTGCTCAAAGTATTGTATTTGCGTCCTTGAGTGTACTACAGCAGTTTTCTTTATTTTTCCCCCTCATATAATCATGTATTCGGATGCTTCTGTTTATAATATTCAAATGCACTATTTTTAAGTGTCCACTCTGCAGTCTGCATGAAATTACCTGGATTTATTATGTTTATTATTTGAGTGAAGCTCTATTGGCAAAACAAAAAAAATACTGTTTTCTCAAAAGGTTGAGTCTGGTTTATCTGTGTGTTTTGTTTCCTTTTAATTATCCTTTTGTTTTATGTTGGGCTCTGTGGCTTGTGAGATAACTGAGACAACACAGCTGTATTATCTCAGGCTGTCACACGACCATCGCAGCAGGTTGTTCAAGGAAAAAAAGAATATATCTGTATTTTCTGTTGCCTGAGGGAACTCGGGGAGCAGAGAAGTGGGAATGTGGGCGGTTGGGAGGAGAACTGACCTGTGAATACACACTACATTAAGGCTTCAGTGCTTCTGACCACACATGCAAAGATAGTCACACAACAATGTAATCACACATTAATTGGATACTCTTTTGTATGTACATAAAGGATACTTAAAAAGATAACTGGCAATGTTATTAATATACTACAGTAAAGGAAGGAAATAATTAATCAACCACCATGGATGATGTAGCATCATGATTAATTAAAATGCATAAACCCCCAACTGTCTGCTTCTGTGAAAAGTTTACTCCCCACCCACCCCTCATTTTCTTCCGATTATAACTAGATTGTAAGGTGTGTGAGTGTGTGTGTGTGTGTAGTCTGACAGTAAAACTACACACTCTTCAAAGTTTAGAAAAAAAACTAAACCTAAAATTTAAGTTTGCAAAAATGTCATTCATGCATATACAAGTGGCTGAAGTTCTTTCATTGTTTTTACTAAAGTGAAATGACCAATTTATTGAAATCAGCAGAGAAATAACCCAATACTCCTTTAAGGTACAGAAGCATCTATGTAGAAAACCAAGCTTATTGAAAAGGCTGGAGCTGACACCTGATATAAACACCTGTCGTGACGTCATCGGGTTGGGTGTGGCCACAGGCTCGCCGGTGTCCAGCAACGGGGCAGTGCACCTGCAGACATGAATTGAAGCTCAGCCCCGAGAAAGAAAATTCCAGCGAAACAACCGGCCCAGTCAAGAGAAAGTACAGCGCGTGTTCAAATAAGTGAGTGTAAAACAACAACAACAACAACAACAACAACAACATAATAGTGGTCTTATGTGGTCTGCGGTAACATGTGAGTGCTCATCGCACATCGCCCACTCCTCGTCCGGCAACATGACGTCATCGGGCCTTATCCAGGAAGTAGAAAAACGTCAACAATCCTTCCAGCGTTCAGGCTCGGGCGAAGTGTCAGTGTAGCCTAGCAGCGAGGTAGCTACGCTTAATTATCTCGTTTTTTTTTTGCAGATTTGTTTTATTTTTTATATATATTTATTGTAATTGTAGCACCCGGGGCATGTCGCTGTTTGCAAAGATATTAGGAGGAGGAGGAGGAAAAGGAGGAAAGGGACCGAGCCCACAGGAGGCTATCCAGAAACTCCGAGAGACGGAGGAGATGCTAACGAAGAAACAAGAATTTCTAGAGAAAAAGATCGAGCAGGAGCTGCAAATTGCCAAAAAAAACGGCACGAAAAACAAAAGAGGTGAGATATCGAGGCGTGTTTTGTGACTGCTTCTTCATTTTATCACCTCACTGCCGGGTCAACAGCACGTTAGCTAACTTAGCTAAGTTTCCCCATCAGTCACAACTGTTGGTACCCTCACCCCGTCGGTGTCCTGCGGACGTCAGGTCGCTCGTGCGAGAGATTTAATGTTCTCACGACTGATGATCGCTGACTTCTTTGTCACTGCGCTAACATCCGCCTCGTCTTTTTTTTATACCCACCTCTCTGTGCTAATCGGGTCTTTTCGTCTTATTGATCGGTGGCCATTTAAAAACACATCTGAAAGGTGTGGCGCGCGCTGCAGCTGCAGCAGCTGTCTGGCTGCAGACAGACTCACAGGGAGGATGTTGACCTCAGTGTCGGGACAAGGGGTGAGCGTTGGAGCTGCTCGCGTTATCAGGGACGCGATATCGCTGTCAGAGAGGTGGGCGTGTTTGCACCTCGCTCAGAAGTCTAAGATCTTATCACAGAAGTTAATAAACCTGGAATAAACAAAAACCCGTGAACTTTGTTGATCGCCAGTAATGATGGGCAGTATGTGAACACACGCGTGTGATCGGAAGACCGGATATAAGCATGCAGGGGAGGTGGCACAGCACATGTTTATTGCTCAAACTGAAATCCTGTTTGCAGGAGGAAAGCTTGTGAACGTGGTGGGTTGGTTGTTGAGTTTATTAGGATTATTACTTGTTCGCAAATAGCCATTTACGGGCTGGCGATACTCGGCTAGAATGCAGATCAAGAGGTCACCAACAAGTTAGAATATATGCCCTGGGATCATCAATATCCATGAGGATGCAATATATATCCAAAACAAATATCATGCCAATCGGACAATCATATTTGATATGTGCTTCTCTCGATTAAAGACCTGAAGAAAGAGGAAATAACTAATGGGTTGATTTCTGTTTAATTGTGTTATTGCAACAATAGGATGCAAAATGATCTTTCCCTGCCTCTCTTTATACTTCAGTGTATCTGTTAAGTAAATAATCCCTTAAGGTTGATAAAGAAGTTGCTGACCCGTTGGTGTTTCACTGCCTTCAGTACACAAAAAGCTCTTTGCCTTGCTTTTTAACATTTTTTTTGCCTTAGGCATTCAGGATTTGTCATAGGCGCTCAGCAAAAAGGCTTAGGCACGCGCCCAAATTTTCTCTATGCAGGAAAAACCCTGCTTTTATTATTTCCTCCTCTAGCTTTGTACTGACACTGCCTTATAGATTCCCTACAGCCCATCTGTAGTTGTGGTCATGTGACTATTTTGGCTGAAGCATTTATACTTTCCATCTTGCCAGTCACAAGCTACATCTAATGTCTCACTGTTGACCTCAAAGTCAATAACACTGTAGATTAATGAGTCAGCATTGTATTCATGATTCCACTAAGTGGGGATCACTGTCATTTCAAAGGATTGAACCACTATCTCTGGCCCTTTCCTATTACAGGACCAAACAATCCTGTGATTCACAGTTATTTTCCTCCCGTCATTGAATGCAATCAATCTATTTTTGGGACAATCCAATCACCCGTACTCCTGTCTTTCTCTCCTCAGCGGCCCTGCAGGCTTTGAAAAGAAAGAAGCGGTATGAGAAGCAGCTCACCCAGATCGACGGCACGCTGTCGACCATCGAGTTCCAGAGAGAGGCTCTGGAGAACGCCAACACCAACACGGAAGTGCTCAAGAACATGGGCTTCGCTGCCAAGGCCATGAAGTCGGCCCATGAAAACATGTGAGCGCGAGTACCCAGGCGCCTCTGGAAGTTCATGACACTTGTATTGATGAACCGGACCTTTTTATATTAGCCTTCAGGGCGAGGAAAAAGAGGCAGTCTGATATTATGAGGAATACATTTGGCTTATAACAAAATACAGAGGATAAATGCATTAATACCCATTAGCACTGGCCTATTTGAATATATAATAACAACTTTCATACACATTTACCTGCCAAAATGATAAGATACCTCTAACTCTACCAACTTGTCAGTATGTGTCGATCTACACGGCTTGGTTAAAAGGTGTGACGGTGCGTTCTGTTTAACTCCCACGAAACTCATCCCCTGCTTGTGGTTTCAGGGACATTGACAAGGTGGACGACCTGATGCAGGACATTACAGAGCAGCAGGAGCTGGCCCAGGAAATCTCTGACGCCATCTCTAAACCGGTCGGCTTTGGAGAGGAGTTTGACGAGGTGCGCAGCGCTTTCCAGATATTAGATTTAGATATAAGATATATTTCCTCTGTTTTACATAGTAAGCGATGGGCTGATGATAATACAGGGTGAACTACAAAGTTAAGCATCATCGTCAAAATTTGGCCCAGTTTGTTGCATTCTGCTTCAACCTGGTTGGTCAAGCAGTTTGTTGACCTGTGTTTCTTCAGTCATTACTCAGCATTAAGGCTTCCTTGTTTTTTAATAGTCTTATTTATAGACTAACTTCACCCCAATTGATAGTCCTGAGTCATTAGGGGATGATATGGCAAGGAGAATAAAGTCGCTCACCCTAATCCTAACCCTAACCCTAACCCTCAAATTCTCAGTTGACTGACTGGATGTATTGATATTAAACTCTGAGTGAGACCGTAAACTCACCAGGTGGACAGACGCACCAGATCAGGACCAGATTATACCACCCCGACTCATTGTGTAAAAATAGATTTTCTAAATACATATATAAATATATTAATTGGATCAATATCTTTTGTTGTTTGGGTTTTGCACGAGTTAGTTTGTAACTATCCTCAACTGTGGTGTGTGCGGTGTTTTTCCAGGACGAGCTGCTGGCGGAGCTGGATGAGCTGGAACAGGAGGAGCTGGACAAAAACCTGCTGGAGATCGGGGGACCGGAGAACGTCCCCCTGCCCAACGTGCCTTCTTCTTCATTACCTTCCAGACCTGGTAAGAGCCTTCGGACAAACTGATGCAACAACTCTGTGAGCCTGCCGCTGACATCCACAGACGTATTCTATTCCATGAAACATATTCTATTTCTATGACGGAATGTATGTATTTATGTCAGAGGAATAGTCGACACCTTGGGAAATATGGTTGATCACTTTCTGGTGGAGATTTTGATGTTTTAGGGGCGAGGAACTAGTTATTGGCTCTGCTGTTGCCAGGTAACCAGTGGAGACTCAAATACGTTACTTCTCAAGGCTAACAAATAGTCCAGGGCATAACCACATTGTAATTTATTAAAACAATGACATCGGATACCAGATCAGGTCTCAATTGTCACTGATACCTGATCCATGTATTTGAGTCAGTATCAGATGGATATGTGATATCTGTAGAGAAATACAATATACACTTTTAGTGTGACAAGTTTATGGGCACAATACAACCTCCGCATGTTTAGAGTGGTCTCACCAGCTCTTGAAGAAACATACATTAATGTTATATAATTTTCTGGGGGATGGATATTAGTATTATACATTTGTTTCAATATAAGGAATATTTAGTGATTGACATTATCTCATTATTGACAAGCGTGTTTAGGTTACAAAAAACATTGGTATAGCTTACAACTAATGCACTCTACTGTTAAGAAAGGCCTTCTTCTTCTTCTTCTTCTTCTTCTTCTTCTTCTTCTTCTTCTTCTTCTTCTTCTTCTTCTTCTTCTTCTTCTTCTTCTTCTTCTTCTTCTTCTTCTTCTTCTTCTTCTTCTTCTTCTTCTTCTTCTTCTTCTTCTTCTTCTTCTTCTTCTTCTTCTTCTTCTTCTTCTTCTTCTTCTTCTTCTTCTTCTTCTTCTTCTTCTGCTGGTAGAGAGGAGGGTCTGCATGGTCTCTGCCTTTTTAGACTGTTACCAACTGTTACTTACAATTTACTTTAAAACACTTTTCTTTAAACACTTACAAGCCCCCAAATCCCGGAACAGAACAGAGGTATAAGTGTTTTTCTTCCACCACATAATTGGAAATGAATATCAGAACAATTACGACCATCTCAGTTTCATTCTTATCGGCATACTGCATCCCTCGTGCGGACATCCGTCAAACCTCTCATCTAACCATTCACCAGAAGGCAAATAATCCTATTATCTAAAAAGTTTAACATTTGCTTCAGGCTCTGCTGTTAAATGTTCAGGTTTTTGAGGTGAATGTGGATCCTGGTTCAGGATGAGGCTTGCAAGCACAACTGTAGCCATTCATTCTTTCATATCTTTCACAACTGCAATGTCCATCTTCTCACCTCCAAAGCCAAGAAAGAAGAGGACGAGGACGACATGGAGGACCTGCAGCGCTGGGCGATGGAAGCCATGTAGACGCAGCGTCCGCCACATCCTACCTGCATCAGAGAGGGAAGGGGGAACGAATGGACCGATAGGATGTTGTGTATGAGTATATTTTTGTGTGTCTGAGGAGAACTGACTTTATGTAACAATTACAGGCAAAAATGCGGTTGACTTTATTTTCCCGTCCTCTTCAGAAATACAGAGACCTCTGTCAGGGGCTTTTATATTGAAGCTCTATCACTGTACTTTGGCAAAGTCACCTAATATTTTTACCCTGAATTTTAACACAATATTAGCACTTAATGGTCATTGTATTGGGCAGGGCTATGTCAGCGCCCACAGAGTTCATACTGCGGTGGCATCTTATGAGCTCCGTGGTGCGATGAAGGAGTTGTTGTCAGATTAGTGTTACAAGCTGCATGGCTCATCACTGGATGACATGAGATTTGTCCTAAATCCTCAATGACCGGTTGCTGACTTACATATTTACCTGTGTTTTGTGGTGTTAAACTGGCTGGATGTTTTTTTTTTTTTTCCTTCATGACAAAAATGACACTCCTGCTCTCTTTGTTTTTTTGTTAATGCTGTTGAAAATAGGAGCTGAGCATGAGCTGGATGAAGAAGCTATGAGCTGTGTGTGAATCTCTTCTTTTGTTTACGGCTTTGTTCTTTTCCCTCTTCCTGTCGCCATTTCAGCGACTTCTCCCTTCCTCAAAGGCGTTCTCACCAGTGGTTCTTGTTATTTGGTGTAGATATCCCAAATGTGTCACTTTTTATATACTGTATTTCTGCCATCACTGAGAGGTTGTGTTGAGGTTGAGTGAAGCATGCAACAATGGATAAATCCCAATACAGATCACAAGGCAAGGCTCGAAAGAGAGATGTTAAACATTTTCGTCCTGCTCTGTCTGTCGGTCTCGTTTCTTCTCATAAAGGTTTTCATTTCAAATTGTATAATGTTGAAAAAAATAAGAAACTATTATCACAACTGTCATTAACTGCATCTTGAAGGAGATGGTGGTTTGTAAAAGATTAGATTATACTCAATCTACAACATTTTCAAAGTTAATTACTTTAGTTTTTCAAAGTCATTATGTAAATGTTTTTACATATATAAAATACTTAACACAAGGATTGTTTGGACAAGCATGTTTGCATTTCTATGTTTTATTTATCCAGATGAGAATATTATTTGCAAAATCATTAAAGGTTTTCAATTCTTTTATTGGCGTATTGTCATTTATAATATGCCAGAACATCATAATCTACACTGTTCCAGCTGCCCAACACTCACACATATTTAAGTAACTATCAAAGAAAACAGTTTTAGTTGCATGCAATGTTAACTAATGTCACAGGTTTTCCTGTCAATTATTAAACTAATAATATGGTATGCACATTTAGAGGGGAATAGCTTTGTCATGAATGAGCTAAAACAGACACAATATAAATAAAGATGATAACATCATTTATTGATACGGTACTTTTCAAAACCAAGTTACAAAGTGCTTCACAATTAATGCTAGACATGTTATTTAGCAAAATTATTGTTTTTACGATTCTGCTCTGAATACCTGAATGCAACGCGCCGTCGCGAGGTAATGACGTCAGGATTTGGGGAGTTCACGCCTGCGTACTGCGGATCCAACGCTGATGCAAGACATTTTCGGCGCAGCATTGTGCCACTGTTCGAGGGACACACATTAGCCACCTTTCAGTCACATTTCAGCCCGCAAACATGTCAGGAGACGAGGTAAGTCACCTCGGGTTGTCCGCTGTGTCCTCTGCGTTAGTGTGGAGACTTGTTGGGTGAAAACACGTGAATGATCGGGCCGAATCGGTGCTGGAGATGACTTTGGGCCTCGGCGCCGCTGCGCTCCTTCCTGTCCGCACAGCTCTCACATGGCTGCAGCGGAGCAGCTGAGCTAGCGTGACCGGACAAAACATCAAGAAAATGCCGCGCAGCGTCCCGCCACCGAGCCACGGCCCTCCCCCCGTCGCGCATTATGAGTTATCATCGTGTTTCATCGACCCGGCCCGGTCGCGGCTTCTGGCTACTCCCAAAACGAAAAGGTTGCAGCTAGCTCGCGTTAGCTCGGCCGGCAACTAAGCTGCGGCGCTAACGACAGCGTCCAATACCGGGAACACAAAGCGTCCGTTACCGGGAGAGAGAGAGAGAGAGTCGTGACATGTGCAATAAAGACGGACAACATTCTCACAATGAAATGTCACAAACGGCCTTTTTTTCTTACCTGCTCTAATCAATGAACGCATGTGACTGCCATTTGACACGTCCATTTGTTTTACGAATATATATAAATGATCGTTACCAGATTCATCCGATGATGATGAAGATGGTAAATCAGCCATCTAGCTGCAACAGTTCATGGTGCAGTATTTCAGAACATGGCATCAGTTTAATGAGATATCAATCGCCTTTCAGACGCGGATGAAGAGTAGCTCACTATTGGATATCAAGTTTTTTTTTTATCGCAGCATCGACATTAAATAACGGGAAATACTGATGTCGTGTCTGCTGTGGGTCATCGTGTCGATCTGAACCAGTAATCTGTTAAGGAAATGGTGAAGCATCACACTTTACCAGATTTTAAATGGACATCTTTTAGGTTTCTTGTTTTGTCTACAGCTATCCAAAACCGATGTTAGATTAGCTATCATTCACATTTTTTAAAGTCCCCTTTGAGTCTGTCACCTGGTAGTTTTATCATGTATACTAAATTGGTCAGAAACCAAGCTATGTTTTATTGATTCCTATTTACGGAATATTGTACATATTTGAGTTTTCAATTGACCTGTTTTCTATTATGGTGAACTTCAATCATGGCTGATAGATTTATATCAGGGCCCTAAATATCTGACCACACTTTTTTTCATTTATTGTTATCAGATACATTTCATTAATGAATATAACCATGATAACAAACACACGCTGTAAATCTGAAATCGTAGGAGACGGCTAATCTGGTATTTCTCTATATCACATTGGCAGCTCATTTGAATGTTATAATACATTTAACACCAAACAAATTCTGAATATCAATATTTAGAAGTTCATGTTAGGAAACAATAAAATGAGTTGAGCAATAGAAAAACTGTCTGAAAGTTTTGTATGCAGTTCTAAAACTTTATTTTCCTTTTTCTCTTCCTCTCCTTCAGATGATTTTCGATCCCAACATGACCAAGAAGAAGAAGAAGAAGAAGAAGCCCTTCATGCTGGATGAGGAAGGAGGAGAGGGGGTTGGAGGAGAAGAGACTAAAGAGGTGGAGACGAAGGAAGTGGAACCGGAGACCGGAGACGACAAGGAGATGGATCTCGAAGAAGATGAAGGCAGGAAGAAAGGTTAGAACAGAAAGAGAGAGAAAAGACCCGGTGTCTGTGCATATGTGTTGTCTAGGGTGTTGCATCATAGTGAACCACCAGCATCACCAGCACGTTTGTTTCGTCTTGTCTCTAGAACCGTCTGATGATTTGAACGACTTGAACTTCTTCAACCAGAAGAAGAAGAAGAAGAAACCCAAGAAAGTATTTGATAATGATGTCGAGGAGGGATTGAAGGTCAGTCGCTGCGAACCCACAAGATTTGTTTTAATTTAATGTCTGCTTATTTCTGTTTGCTTTCATCCTCTTTCTGATCCTTCGACATGAGCACTTCTTGTTCCACCTCTACCGTTGTCTTCCTACTTCTCTCCTTTCTCTCGTCTTAACCACATTCTCACATCGTCACTACTCGTTTCCTCGCTGAATCTCGCTTCTTGATGACCCGAATCAGGAGCTGAAAATTGAGGTGGAGCAAACAGAGGTGGTGGAGGACGACAACCTGGACCTGATGCTTCCTGCCAAAAAGAAGAAGGCAAAGAAAGTGGACTTTGATGAGGGAGAGTTGCTGGAGATTGATGACCGTAAGAATAAGTCACTGCATGTTTGAAGCAGAGAACGAATGGAAAGCACAAGTTTAATCCAATTTCTGTTTTACAGCTTTGGAGGATGATGAAGGGAAGAACAACGATGGGATCTCATTCAGCTCCATGACAGGGCCGACCTGGGCTGGGACTGAAAGAGACTACACTTATGATGAGGTAGGACCGCTGTCAACACACACAGCCATGCTACTTCAAATATTATACAACATCATTTTACATGAAGGACAGCTTGTTTGTGTTCAGAAAAATTGGAATATGTCATTTAAAAAAATACTGTGATACAGACCAACCGTTTGTTCATCCACTAAAAATGCTTCCTCTTTCCATCCATTAGCTTCTGGCCCGAGTCTTCAACATAATGAGAGAGAAGAACCCGGATATGGTCGCCGGAGAGAAGAGGAAGTTTGTGATGAAGCCCCCTCAAGTGGTCCGAGTTGGAACTAAGAAAACCTCTTTCGTCAACTTCACAGACATCTGCAAACTGTGAGCTCCTCCTACTTCTTGTTCCCCCCTTTACTTACGCACGCACGCACGCGCGCACCTCTCAAACAGTTGCTATCGATCCCAGTTGGCACCAATACAACATTGTTAAAGTGATGACGACTCACTGACCTTTGATGTACTCTCTCACAGGTTGCATCGTCAGCCTAAACATCTCCTCGCTTTCCTGTTGGCCGAGCTGGGAACAAGGTACATTCATCACATGGATACACAATAAATGTATTTTGTGTCAAATTTGGGCCGTTTTAGTTCCTCAAATAAAATGAAACATTGGTTGTGATGAAAGTCTAATCTGTGTTTTCTTTTTTTCTTCACAGTGGTTCCATAGATGGAAATAACCAGCTTGTGATCAAAGGCAGATTTCAACAGAAACAAATAGAAAATGTCTTGAGAAGATATATCAGTAAGTAGCATTTCATTATAGTGAATACAAATCCAATTAGATTGTTTTTTAGCCTTTTCTACTCACTCAATGTCTATTTGATTTTAGTCTATAGTTTGTATTCCAAAAGCCATTTAGAAATGACCTCTATTCATCATGGAAATGTAGCTTATGCTTTATTCTCTGAGGAATGGAAGTCCCAAAACAGGAAATGGATACAAATTAAATGTATAAAAGAAGATCTGAAATTGAAAATTTATAACAGTGGTCTTTTAGTCAGCTGTGTTTCCAACACGCCAGTCACGGGTCCCACACCATGTGCTTTACCACCAAGAACGTCTCGATGAGCATTGAGAACTCCTGTGAGTACTGCAACGCCCCTAACTCTCTCCTCAATCCCACAGAGGAATATGTGACGTGTCACACCTGCCGCTCCCCAGAGACCATCCTGCAGAAAGACACTCGCCTCTATTTCCTGCAGTGTGAAACGTGCCACTCCCGCTGCTCCGTCGCCAGCATCAAGACCGGCTTCCAGGCTGTGACGGGCAAGAGGGCGCAGCTGCGAGCTAAAGCCAACTAAAGACCACCGAAACGGGGCTCCGCCCACCCCTCTCTCGGCTCCCCGGAGCTGGGGTCGGACGCCCCTCTGATTCGCTAAAAGGACTCTCTGGATCGAACTGCGGGAGGGTTTTGCTGTTAGGTTGTGTCGTGGCCTGACAGGGCAGGGAGTGAGAGAGTATCTAAAGCTGACCGATGGGGTTCAGGTGCCGTAAGCAGATGTGTACGACATACGTGAATGGATGCATTTGATTTGTTGTCTGGCTGATGAACCCTCCTCCACCTCCTAGGTTGTTTTTGTTTGCGATTTGCTGTGATTCTTGATTCCTGCCAGATAACTGATTTGATACGGCTTCTTCATTCATTCCTCTCCCCCTTAACCTACACAAGAGATGAATACTTCATTGGATAAGGGATGGATCTCTCCATTCCTTATGGCAGTTTAAGATAAGTTGGTCTACAGCGACGCAGCGTAGTTGCTCAGGTAATCGAAGCCATGTGGCTCAGATGGTCACCTCGCTGTTCTTGAATTCAAGATCACGTCCCCGTCGGGTCTGAAACTACAACACTGCCTGTCCCAGAGTTCTCGGCTCCCAACTCTTCAAGGATAGAAATCTAAATCACTGGGCTGGAGTACATGGAGGGAAATGTGTCACTGCTAGTCTGTGGCTGGCCCAACGCATTCCTCATTGTGTCGAAGGGGAGAGCGCTTCTCACTTAGGACTTTGAGAGAGGTTGTTTGTGGACAGACGTATGAAATGTGTTTTTTAAGTGTCATTGATGAGCAATTTTGTACTTCATTATTGCTTCCTTTTGACTTCTGCAGTTAAGATCAACATGTTTTATCCATCATTTGAGATCTGATGTGAAAATGTAACCACATTAATTTAGTCAAGAAGAGCAGCTTTCTCGAGCTTGTGCCAGTCCACGAACACAAACGCCCCAAAGCTTCCTCCTGAAAACCGCCTCTGAGCAGACCCCTCTAACCTCCTCTAACAGGTCTTTATTTTCAAGTGGGATTTCAACTAATTTTCACCACAAGCTAGCCAGGATGTGAGGCGTTTCAGTCCAGTGATACTGGTTCCTACATGACTTTGGTTCTGTTGATGTTTGAGAAGGATAAGTATGACTGGCTGGAATCATTTTAAAACCTGGTTTTTACAAAAATAAAACATTCTACTCTCTCTCTCCAGCACGGCTCTCTTTCTGTGTGTTTACATCCATGTTCCCGAAATTATTTTTTTTACAGTGTTCCTCCTTAACCAGTTCAATATTCAATCAAAAACTAAGTTTCTGTAGAAATATAATAGGGACCAGAGGGTTTGCTCTTTGTGGTCTGATTGATTACCCAGCAGCAGGTTGGCTCCTTGTTTGACTTGGGAAGGCCAAAGCAATGTATTTACAGTTGAGATTTCCCTTATTTTTAACAAAATATTAAGCATTTAAAGTTGGTTCTAAATGCTTGTATAATGTGTAATGGTTTAGGTTGTTATTGAGACTTTGCTGGAGCAGACCTTAACATAAAGCACTGAGAATATACAACATCATAGCAAATACTAAGATGAGTAGTTTGGCAGGTCCACTTAAACCACACAACCCCAATGATTATATATAGCCAACATTAAATTGCTAATTAAATTCCTTCTAAAAATATATGATAATAGAACATAAATAGAACAAATATTCCACATAAAACCTCGCACCAACATTTGAGAATTCTGGCATGTGGATGAAAATATACTCAGTATTAAAAGAACATTCATTAGGATGCTATAAAAATGTTGATAGTTTGGACTCTGTATTGCAGGGCAGAGAAAGCAGAAGGCAACCTGAGAGACAAAGCACAGGCAAAGTGCTGGTTGTTAATAGTTCAGATTTCATTCATTTACGAGAACATTCACACAGACACAGACACACACTCACACACACAAGATCATTCAAACACTCAAACACACTCACACAATATCCTATCCAGTATTTAAAGAATGGTCAAGGATTCCTGTGCTTTTATTTTGAAAGACGTGACCTTGTGCTTGTCCCACATCCTTGTTATTGCCTCATCCATGTTGCAGACGTGTAAATAGTTCTGTGATCTCTTTTCTCCTCTTTGAAAGTGGAGGGGAAGAATTAAATAAACAGTTTTTATGTGATTCTATATTGAAGAAGCATATGTTTGGATGTCTGTTTCCTGATCAAGGATTGAGTCGGTGATTATTGAGGATGACGTTTGGAAATTAAAGGTCGAGTTTTATACAGTATTTATAATACTATTTAATAATAATAATTGTTTGATATTCATATGAATCAGAAAATGAAATGTACCTATAAAAAAGCATACATTATGTACATTTTATTAATAAGCACGATGTCTTCATCCAGATTTAAATTCCATTCACACATTAACAACCATATTTAACAATACATACAAGAAGTAGTCAGACAACCGCGTCTCACTTGAACTTTTTATTGGTGTTTAGCTAGTTTGATGATTGTAAAAACTTTGCAGTTGAACATTTTACAAAGTTCAGTCCAACTACGTTTCCCGAGGCCGATGTCACACGTCATCCGGCCAATCGCTGCTCGCCACGGTCGCTGTCGGGCGTGGCCTTCGCGTTTCAGGACAAATGACGTTTAAAAAAGTTAAGAATCAGGTAAAGGTGTTCAACAATTCAAGTTTCTGCATCACCGGGCTGTTCCGCATTGCCTGGAATCCAACAATGCTTTGCGATAACAACAACAACTTTATTTTGCAGTTTTAACTCAACAATCCTATATTTACAGATTTCTTTGACTCCTGAGTCATCTCACCAGTATTCACAAAACAAAATAAAAAGTCAAAAGTGACGAGTAATCAATTAAACCCCTTTTTAAATTAAGTTGTAAACGCCGTTGACATCTTTTCTACTTTGTTTAACTTGTTATGTTCAGTATCACAAGGAGACAAACTTCATTCTGGAGACACTGTGAACATTTAATATGTATTACTCCTAAATGAATCCTGATGACTGAATGAATATGTTTTCTGCAGCTGCCCATCAGATAGAAAAACAAATACAAAAGAATAAATATGTTTTTGTTGTATTTCTATTTAGTTTCTGCTGGAAACCCTGACAGATCATTCCAGACAGACAGCCGACAACCTCAGAGAAAAGAGGATGGAGAAGACCTCGAGGGAACAAGGCTGCATGAGTACGAGTATCTGTGCATCCCTACAGTTAGAAGACAAGGAGCAGGAGAAGATGAGGAGGAGAAGATGAGGTGGAGAAGATGAGGAGGAGGAGATGAGGAGGAGGAGATGAGGAGGAGAAGATGAGGAGAAGAAGAGGAGGAGGAAAAGATGAAGTGTAGAACACACAGGGTTGAGTCTAAAATGTTTCCCTTGAAGGATGTGAGAGAAGTGATTAGTTTACTCCAACAGGAGAGATGATGAGAGGAAAGGAGTTTATACCATCATGATGACCAGGATAGAAGAATGGGAGGAGTTTCTCCTTGAAGGAGCAGCCAGTAAAGGAGTAGATGAGAGCTGCAGCTTCTACGTCATAGAAGGAGACCACACCCTCCTCATAGTCCACAAACACCCCCACCTTCTGAGGCCCAGACTTCAGGGAGAGACCAACTGGAGGATCATCAAGAGCTTCATACTTCTTTCTATTTCTCAACCATATAGTCCAGTAACCATCTTCAGGACTCCGTGTGATTGGTCCCTTCCTGTTGACCGACTCTCTGACAACTCCTAAAGACCAGTCAGTCTTTTGTTTAACTTGAACCTCATAATAAAGTTTTTCTGAAGAGAACTTCTGTATTCCTAAAACACAGGGATAAAAAGAGAACCTCTGTGGATTGTCGGGGAGACGTGGCTGCTCTACCTGAGCAGGTTCCACTTGTTTCCCGTCATCAGACAGGATGAGGTCATGATGAGCCGTTTCAGGATCAAGAGTCACGTCCACTGCAAACTTCTGGAGCCTCTTCGCCTCAACTTCAACCAGCGTCTTCATCATGTTACTGAGAGTCTCCTCCAGCTGAGACACAGCTCTCCTCACAGTCCCCTCATGTGATGCTGGAGGAACACTGACCTGAGACCAGTCCTTGGTGGGTGGTGGATGGTGGATGTTGAGGGACTGGACACTCTGGAGGAGGTGGAGGTGGTCTTCAGAGAGGGGGAGCTTCTCCACCTCAGTGCTCCTCTTCATCAGATCAGAGATCTCCTGTTCCATCTCTCTGATGGCGTCTTCAGCCCGTTTCTTTGTGGTTCTGTGCTTCTCTTCTTTCGTAGTGATGAGCTCGTTCAGTTTTCTCTCCACAGACTCCTTCAGACCAGTGAAGACCTGAACACCTTCTGCTTTCTCTCCGTCTGCATCTTCCTCGCTGAGCTTCACGTTGTGTTGGACCTCCTGAATCTTCAGGCGTCTCTTCTGGATCATCTCCTGAGTTTCAGCCTCTGTCTTCTGCAGCTCGGCCTTCTTTCCTTCACATTCTTGTTTCAGAGGAACAACATTGTGCATCTTGTGGTCCAACACACTGCAGAGCATGCAGACACACGTCTGGTCGGTCCTACAGAACAGCTCCAGAGATTTATCGTGCTTCAGACACATCCCGTCTTCCAGGTTCTCCACAGGGTCCATCAGCTGATGTCTCTTCAGGCCTGACATTGTCAGGTGAGGCTCCAGGTGAGTCTCACAGTAGGAGGCCAGACACACCGGGCAGGACTTCAGGGCCTTCAGTTTGGTTCCAGTGCAGACGCCACAGGGAACTTCTCCTGGTCTGGACTCGTGTTGCTCTGAGCTGCTGCTGCTGGCTTTCTGCTGAGTCGACTGTCTGAACTGAGAAACCATCTCAGAGAACAAGGGGTTGACATGCAGCTCAGGTCTTGAGATGAAAACCTTTTTACACAGTGGACACATGTTGTTGGTATTCCAGTAATCATTGATGCACTTCTTGCAGAAGTTGTGTCCACATGGTGTTGTGACTGGATCAGTGAACACATCCAGACAGACGGAGCACAGGAACTGATCTTCAGACAGCAGATCGCTGGCAGCAGCCATATCTACACACATTGTGGAAGAAAAGAAGAACATGTTATTCAAAATAGAGTTCAATAATTTGTTGAAAAAGGAAACAAATGTGATCAATTTGATATCTTTACAGTTTCCACCCTTCTACCAAACAAACCACTTTGTTGACTTCTTTACAAAAAGAAAAGAAGACACACGCTCCTCATTTACTAATCCACCTTCGATAACTAGAATTACATCAACTTCTTCTTCTTCTTCTTCTTCTTCTTCTTCTTCTTCTTCTTCTTCTTCTTCTTCTTCTTCTTCTTCTTCTTCTTCGAGTGAGCTATCTTTAATCAAATCGATACAACGTGCAGCATGACTGCAGTAGATGTAGCGGTGTGAGACATTCGTCCCGATGTGCGCGCACACGCCGGGCTCTACGGCGCTCGAGACGTGTTCACGCGCGCCGTAGAGACAGACTGACGTGTTTTAATGACGTGCTGCTGGAGAGACGGTCAGCATCAGATCGCTCAGGTACGCAAAGGCGCGCAGGAACACAAGTGGTAGTACGCATTGTGGATTATTTTCGCGCATGCGTACCTGCGTACCAGTTATGTGCACCCCTGTGTATACATATACACATGCTGATGGTGCTTGGAGGATGGTTGGCTAGAAAATAAGCCAAAAAACCGCAGCACTGAATATATCTTTGTATAATCTTTCATCTTCACTTCACAAAGTCATACAGATATCAAGATGATGTCGAATAGACAAACAACCAACTAAAAAACAGAAACAGTCTAAAAATATAACTTCATGCACAAAATACAGTATCAAGATAAATCGCCCTCTTCAGCCAATAAAGAAGGCAAAACACCATTCATTTAATTGTCACGTCTCTTGGGGAACTGCAGCCACTGCCCATTGTCTCTCGCTTGTCTTGTTGCACACAGCCATCCAGTTGGTGGCGGTAATGCGCCTCTAAACTGGTTTGTCGACCTTTAATTAAACACCAACGAAGAAGAAACGACACGACCTAGATGAAGAAGTAGAAAAAGCTACCCAGCGCTAAAGACGTGGTTCAACTCGCTAACAGGCCGCAGAGCAGCAGTCGAAGTCATGCCTCGTGTTTATATCGGACGTCTGAGCTATAATGTCCGCGAGAAAGACATTCAGCGCTTTTTCAGTGGATATGGAAAGTTAATGGAAGTAGATTTGAAGAATGGGTGAGTTTTTGACGGAAATGCGATCTCTGGTTAGCTATCGTTGCCTCGCGAGCGTGAACGTAACTGAACGACGTCAGTGCTGGTTCAAGAAACCCGTTGCTCGTTTGAACCATTTAAGGATGTATGCAACGTTTTTCTTCGTCTCCACTGACCGGTCGACTTGTTAAATTAAACCCCGAGAGTTTAGTTTTCAGTTTTGTTCAAATCCTCAACTTGCGAGTCTCGCTCGTGTGCCCGATGTCGCGTGGCCAACATGGCGTCTTTGTGTTGGTTTAATCGCGCAGCTAGCGGGCTAACCTGAGCCCTGGAGATGGACGCACGCTGTGTCGAAAACATGACCTGACCTGCCGCTGGGGGTACATTTACGTGCATATCTTAAAACGGTCTTTTCGTTCCAGCTACGGCTTCGTGGAGTTCGAGGACAACCGGGACGCCGACGACGCCGTGTACGAGCTGAACGGGAAGGAGCTGTGCGGGGAGCGGGTGATCGTGGAAAACGCCAGGGGGCCGCGGAGAGACCGAGATGGCTACGGTGGTGGTTTCGGAGGAGGCGGTGGAGGCGGCGGAGGTGGTGGGCGCAGTAAGTGCAGTCTTTTACAAGATACCCTCTATTCCCCTTGTGGTAAGGTTTCAATGTGCACTGCACAGAGACATGTTATGTTTTGCAGCACACGTTTACACTTTGATTATCTCAGGTGCACCGCCACCGTTTATAATCATGTTGGTCTTACGAGACTACATGTTTAGGACGGCTCAGATTGCGTCTAGTTTTAGAGCTGCTTTAACGTTACTCCATTCTTTTTATTTGATTCATGTAACGGTATGCCCACATGGAGACGTTCCTGATTTATATTCTTCTTGCTCACACAGTTAAACTATTTTGGAATTGTTCAGCCTCATCCTGCTGAACAATTCCTCATTTCTTGCCATAAAAGGCTGGTCGACCTGTCGGTTTTTGCTCCTCTCTGGTGATCACGGGCCACCCTTGAATGGTCTGTAGTTCATTATTGGACTGGAACAATAATATGCAAGTCAGAAACCTCAAATAGCCAAACAACTTCAGAGTTGGCTTTAGCTAAAATAGCTTTCTTACCTGACACAGATTGTTCTCTTGGATGGTAATTGATAGTTTTGCAAGCCATATTTTTAAGCCCTAGATATTCCAATTTGTTGTTTGCACCACAAAAGGAAGCTAATTGCAAATGATCACTACAAACATTTTCATGTGAAATGTGTTTTTTTTTAACTTTGGTATATATTTTTATATTCAACATTAACAAAAGTCCTTGATGTTTCAATTTGAAAGAGTCCAGTTGCGGGCTGAGGCTGAGAGTCCATTGAGGCTAAGATGACTGGCTAAGATGACTGCCTGTCCCGTTTGGCCTTGGCTTTCACCTTACAATGTGTGTGTGACCTTTGACCTCCCCTTGATCCGTGGCTGACCTAACCGGAAGCCATGATGACAGCAGCCTTTTGCCAATAGACCAGGGGTGATGGTGAGGATTGCCATTGGTTTTTATGTTGACAACAAACATAAGTGGAGTGGCTCAAGTAAAGAACTTACAAACACCAAACATGTTGTAAGTGCGAGAACTGGAAAACAAAATTTTAGACCGACATCCGGTCAAATACCAAAAGATTGGCATATGTGTTACACCGTTATTTATCAATTTGATCAAACAGTGTCCTTGACCGCAACCTATGTGGGCACCTCCTTTCTGTTTTTGTTGCAGGGTTCGGAGGTCTTGAAAGAACATCACTGTTCATTTGTTTATGCGGCTAAACCATCAGTGTGGTGTACCGGAGTAAGGCGAGCTTTGTAATGCCGGAAACGGATGCAGTGGTGTTCTTTGCAGCAGAGAACAACATCAAAATGCTGAACAATACAAACGATACAAAGAGCCCGAGCAGTGGCCAGTAGATCATTTATCTGACGCTTTGAGTTTGAAAATGGGATCAGAGGGACCCCTTTCATTACTAGGTTAAAATGTATACCCCACTGCACTTTTATCTGGCAGGTCACTGCCTTGTGTTTTTAATTTATAACCCAGGCCTGTAGTTCACATTGTCTCGGACAGTTCTAACTTTTTTCATGTGCTGTTGTTTTTAAAAGGTAGCGGTTACAGCAGCCGGACCAACACCGGCAGAGAGAAATACGGACCTCCAGTTCGTACCGAGTACCGTGTCATCGTGGAGAACTTGTCCAGCCGCTGCAGTTGGCAAGACCTTAAGGTACATGATCAAATACTCACCTGGGTTTGGTTAACTGCGGGAAATGTTGTTACTGCTCAGGCAGAGTGTCTACATATTTGGTGGTTTTCCTTCTTTTTATGATGTTTTGTTTGTCTCGCAGGACTTCATGCGTCAGGCAGGAGAGGTGACTTATGCAGATGCCCACAAGGAACGCACAAATGAGGGTGTGATCGAGTTTCGGTCCCAGTCGGACATGAAGAGAGCCATTGACAAGTTGGATGGTACCGACATTAATGGACGGAAGATCCGTCTTGTGGCGGAACAACCTCGCAAGCAACGGTCTTACTCTGGCAGCCGCTCCAGGTGGGCACTCCGCACACGCTGTTTGACACTTCAGAGTCCTTTGCTGACGATGCACCCAGATTCTGTTTTCCTACTAATGTGCAACACTGACAGGGTTCGTACGGTCATGGAAAACCTGGAAAAGTCATGGGATTTTAATATGGTCATTTCCAGGCCTGGAAAAGTCATGGAAAATACTTAAATCATAAAAGTCATGGAAATTTGTTATCACATGTTCATTTACGCCGTGTTTGAAATAATGAATGGAATTTTTAAAGAAAGACGCTCAAAATATAAGCCGGCGTACGCAATTAATACTCAACATTTTCTAAATTGTTTATGTTTAGTCATGGAAATTTGGTGGAGCGTCATGGAAATCCATTGGTCAAAATGTGTAAGAACCCTGACTGATATCTTGCAAATTACTTGGCTGTAGGTAGGTTTTTGACTTTGTGCTGTCATCTGTAGATCTCGTAGTCGCCGCCGCTCCCGCAGCCGCAGGAGCTCCAGGAGTCGCTCTAGATCCCGCTCCAGGTAAGATAATAATAATAATAAGATTAATTTACAGATCGTAGTTCAACTTTAAGTATTGTTATAGATAAGTAGGACATTTAGGTTATGTATTGGGTAGGGCTGGGCAATGATTAAAAATGTTAATCGCATGATTTCCCCGATTAATCGCAGCTGAGCTCTAATGCGATGTCGGTTCCCGCGCGAGCCAAGCTGTGTTGACGGGGGAATAAATAATTAAACCTGCGGTAACGCGCGATAAAATAATTGTCGGCGTTAATTCAGTGATGCGTTAATGTGCCCAGCCCTAGTATTGGGTCTTGTGCTGCAAATTAATGATTTATTGCTAAATAGCACAGTCATGTAAAGCATTTGTGTTTTTGTCTCCTGTAGGTCTCGTTCCCCTAGCAACAAGAGGCGTCGCCAGTCCCGCTCCAGATCTGGAAGAAAGTCTCGCTCCAAGTCAGGAGAACGCAAATCACGATCCCGCAACCGCAGGTCCCGTTCTCGCTCCCACAAATCAAAGTCCCGCTCAGGCTCTCGCAAATCCCGGTCTCGTTCAGCTGACCGTAAATCAAAGTCTCGCTCAAAGTCTCGCTCAAAGTCTCGCTCAAAGTCTCGCTCAAAGAGTCAATCAAAGGTGAAGTCGGAGCGTGGTTCTCGCAGTCCTTCCAAGGAGATGTGTAGCGACAAACCCCGCAGCCGTTCAGCATCCCCGGTAGTCAACGGGAAAGAGGAGAGTGTCGTCGACACTCTCGCCCGCTCCCCGTCTCCTCACGAGGATGACCGCCGATCCCAGTCCAAGGAGAAACGTCCAGCCTCTCGCTCCCGGTCTCGCTCCCGATCTCGCTCCCGGTCTAGATCGGGCCCTAAGGATTAGGAATGAGGAAAGGGAGGCGTTTCTCTCATTGTCGAGCTCGATCCCTCTGCTGTACATGTGAGCAGTGTTGTCATACTGGCTTATGCTTCCTGGCGTGTCTACTTTTCTCCAGGTGTTCACTTGTCTTAAACATGTTTTAGATTATGTTTTATAAGAGGAAGCGAAACAGTAATTATCTTGATTTCTATATCGTCTTGCTACTAAGGAAAAAAGAAAAAAACATGTTCTCAATTATATTAGAAAATGAATGAACTTGAGTCAAAAGAAGCTGGACGTGAAACATTTAGCGATTTGGTTTGAGATGGTTCAAATCGCTCTGTTCCAATTACTTAAAATTTCACAAAAAGTAAAGTAAATAGTCTCTATTTGGCTTTCATAATTTTAAGATATGCGTCTCAGTTGTGATCAGGATCGTTTAATTTGTAGATCAGAAGAAAAACCTTCCTAGTGTTGTAAGATCTTCTGTCTATTGGACGGTTTGAGGCAGAGATTCTGTTTTCACGTTCGTTCATCTGGTTGTGGGAGAAAAGTAACTCGACTGGAGCTTTGGAGCAGTTGCAATAATTGCTTTCTCGTTGAATTGGCCGATCTTTGTGTTTTGAGGTACTCCCAAATGCTCAACTGGGATGCAGAACGTGAGCTGCATATTTACAAAAGAATAAGGGTTTGTATGTCATATTTGAATAACTTTCATTAGGGGAACTATTCTGATCTCCTTTTAACCTCTCTTGTACATAAACCGTGTGCTCGGCATCAAAAACAATTTCTTCTTTTCGTTGCGACAGGTTTTGTTTTGTAACCTTTCAGCAGGTAATATGTGGAACATCCTTTTTTATCTTTTGTTTTCTTAAAGCCCCAAGGCCCTGAATGCAAAGTCCCATCGTGCTCATGTTTACTGCTTTGTTTTGATTGCAGCCCTGAAAGTAGTTTTCAATTTGTACTGCATCCCTTTTTCTGCGAGTTGAATCCAGAGGACGTGGTGTTGTCAAGCCTCTGCTTATTTAAGGTGTGCAGCCAGTACTGGAATGTTTGTACTTAAAGGTACATTGTATCTCTGTGTGTTTAGGGGTTTATTACAAACAAGTCTTGGCGAATGCAACCCCCCCTCTCCATCTTGTGGAACAGATTATTTTGTTTCTCCGCAAATGAGAGCTGAGGGATAATTGTCCTTTTTTTATTGTATGTTCCATTAAAGATCTTAATAAAAGAATCTCTCCGTGTGACTTTGCTTTCTGTCGGCAACACAGAACTCTTGTCTGCAGTATCGACATGACCTATATCCTGCTAATTATATAATAAATGGTGTTTCGCGGGAGGGCGGCTCTGTGGCTGAATGAAGAGGATCGTGGTGTTGCGGAGCTGTGCTTCAAAAAAAATGTTTTTTTATGTGGAAACAAAGCAGCTGAGGTCCTGTCTCCCGACTAACCGATAGTCCGCCACCTTATTGTCACATCGACACCGGCGCAAGTCTTTTTTTTGGCGTTACATTAGTCAACGAGCGGTGACTGTACTGGGGGCTCACGCATGCGCAGACTGAGCCCCGGAGCCGCAGGAGATAATAGCTGGTAAGCCAAATTTCAGTTCCGAATTGATCTAAAACACTGAATTTATTTAACGTTCATATTTGTTCCCGTTGTTGTGTCGGGTGGGAACGTCTTTTAGCCGCAGACGTTTTAGAGGAACACGTGTAAACGTGTTTTGAGGCAAAGCAGTTTGCCGTTTAGGATATATTCAAGCGCAATTGCTTTCCGTTTTAAAATGTATATTTGAGGTATGACGCGCCTCGTTAACCTATCGAGTTAAAGACTTAAGCTGTTACTGACACATCTAACACGCTTAGCGGTGTTGTGAGGAGTAAACTGTGCTCATTCATTTGAGATGAAGCTGGAATGGGTGACACGGTTCATTTTTCACTAAATTATATTTTCACAGGGTTTCAGACACTGCTTTTATTCTTTCTTTTTTCCCCTCTTCTGTCTCCTGGATGTGTTTGCCTCCGCCATTTTAACTGAATGTGTTTTTTTTGTGTGAGTGTGGACGTAAATATTGCTGTCACCATTATTGCCTTTTTATTGGAGGTAGGTTAATGGATGGCTGTTAGAAAGTCACACGGGGTCATGGCTTTTGATAGAGGAAGCCTCTGCCATCATTCTATAAATGTCATCCTTAAAATATATTTCTAAATGTAGCAATTGTTTAAACTAGGGGGAAATATATATATATATATATATATATATATATATATATATATATATATATATATATATTCCTTATCCATGTTTCGCAAAGCTTTTTATGGGGGAAAAGTGTATCGGCAGAGGTTTTGTAGTGTTGGTAGTGGTGATAACATTTTAAGTGTTGAGAAATGCAGGTCTCAGGTCTTAACTTATTTATTTGTTCTGATGACTGCATTGTATTAATACCCTCATAATGAATGATAACATATCCAAGAAAATGTACATCAGCAGAATTAAATAACAAAAACACAATTTTGAGGTTGAAAGGACAGGACCCATAACTGTTTTTACCAAGTCAGTATATATATATATATATATATATATATATATATATATATATATATATATAAGAATAAATAATTCCACTAAAACCTTTAATTTCACATGCCGTAAACCTGCTGCCCTGTTCTTCGGTTGAGGGCATTACTTTGCACTGACCCTCATACTCTTTCCTCTCCAGTGCTCCGGAGTAAAGGACAGGGTGCCGTTATGAGTGCCAAAGTGAACGTGGAGGCTCTCCCCAAAGAACCCGATCGCATCCCGTTGGACCCATGCTCCTCGCCGCCGAGCGAGGCCGTTCTCATCTGTGGCAGTGACGCTGTGGCCAAGAAGACTCGACCCCAACCCCACACCACCACAGCGTTCCTCCTACCAGGTGGGCACAGGTCTGGCAATAGGTGGGGTGGGGGGGCAGTAGGGCACATTCACGGAGACCCTCCTTTTACTCAGGGATACCCG
Source organism: Liparis tanakae (assembly GCA_036178185.1). Lineage (NCBI taxonomy): Eukaryota > Metazoa > Chordata > Actinopteri > Perciformes > Liparidae > Liparis > Liparis tanakae. The sequence goes on along the minus strand of CM070097.1, from coordinate 17,910,830 downwards.
AACAAGCTATGATGTCTTTCTCAGGTATATTGTATAGTGACGTGGGAGACATACAGGGAGCATCTAGACCAGGGGTCCCCACACTTTTTCCTGTGAGGGCCACATAACCTTTCCCTTGGCCGGGGTCAGTTTATAACAGAAAACATTTAACTATCACAGCGGTGCCTAAATGTAAACATTTATTGTTTTCCAGAAAGTCACACATAACCAAATATTAATAACCCTTTCCAGGATATTTCCAGAAAAAAAAGTCAGGAAATAAATAACACTATTTATTAAATAAATAATAACCAAATACCACTCTCTGGGTTCTTCACAGAAAAAATTCTAGGATTTGCGTGGCCAGACTGAAAAAAAATCATAATGCGTCTCTGGTATTGTTCAGCGGGCCGGGCCAAATGTGGAGGCGGGCCTTAGTTTGGGGACCACTGATCCAGACCCTTCTCCCATAGGGAGACCGTCCTTCACTGAGCTTGTTGTGTTGCCCCACCATGTTTTTTACAATAGCCCAGGACGTTAAAAAAAACCAACACTCTCATGTTATACGTTAAAGACCACGGAAGTTTCTTCTCCAGGTTTGGAAAGTGAGTGGAGGGAAGAATCTGCAACCTCACTGCTAGATGCCACCTAACCCGTCCCACTGGCCCCTTAAAGGGGGACTCATCATCTGTACACATCAAAGTCGGCCCCCAGGTCTCGGGAGCTACTGCTTGTTAGGGGGAAAAAGTAGTATAACGTATTTAAGGTTTAAAGCGGGAGCTGGTTTCTCAAGTGATGTCACTTGAGTCCGTCTCGGTTGGGGATGAAGACTACAAGTTTGAAAATGAAATCTGGGGATGTCAAGAGAGAAACGAGTGAGCTTACTCTGGTCCTCATGCCTGATCGAGACTACAGTAGCCGCCGCTAGAAAAACACACATGATCTGACTGAACTGTTGGGAGTTGAGTTGCATGTTGGGGAATGTAGGCGCTAGGTTTAAGAAAGTGGAGTTTGTGGGGAAAAAAATACAATATTTTGATTTGCTGAGTTGATTCTGATGAAAACTATATATTTGTGTCTGACAATGTTACTTCAGCACAAAGCTCAATTTAAATATTAAATGGACTTGCATTTGTCTTCCGGAGTAATTAAGGATTCAGTATCTTGCCCAGAAACACTTCGGACTGGACGAGCTTATCTTCTAATTAGTGGACAGCCTGCTCTACCTCCTGAGCCGCTGCCCACCACAGGACTCTTTTGAATGATCGTATGTATGGTGGCGGAAGAAGCGTTGGTCTCTAGTAACACAGGTTAACATGGCAACATAGTACAACGTGAAAAATACACTCACGATAATTTAACCAGTCTACATTTCTATTATCTAAATAAGCATGAATATCCTCACATGAGCGACTTATTAAAGCTTTTGATCCTTTGTTTATTGACCTTATATTATACTAATAATATTGTTGATAGTATCATGAATCACAATTATTTGTGTGACATTATTCCTATTGTCCCACGCCTGCTCCTGGGTGAGCTCAGGAAGTGGAATGAATTTGAATGCATCTCTCTCCTCAGCTCCTGCTGCCAGCCATCAGAAGCTGGAGGTGACTCCAGCTGTTGCAATGGGAGACCCAGGTAAAGGAGGCATAGCCAATGAGACAGTCACACCCACCCTGACAGCACAGGTGGGCGGGGCTTGTAGCATCGTCCACGTCCTCGAGTGGAAGGAGGGAGTGGCCATCCTGCCCAGCAGCAACCTCAAGGTAAAATTAAACAGTTATTAATTGTTTGTCCACCTGTACTACGATGTGAATTTAATACGGATACTATGAGAATAACCTGTACCCGTCTGGTTTAAATGTGGGTGAAGAGCATATTTATTATTGTCCATCTCAACTTTCATCTGTCATAAAAGCAAAAGAGCCACAGCAATAAAAACAATTTGAACTTGATTGTGGATTTTAATGACCAATCAGAGTACACTTACTGGACAGTCGACTTGTAGTCAGACAAATTCTAACTTTTTGTGTGAAAGCAATCAAGACGCAGGTCATAATCCTATCATGCATCTATTCTATATTCAGTCGTTCAGGAAAGCATTTTGCCACCTTAAGAATAAAAAATGATGTCTGGCCAAAATCCAGAAAAGGTTGCAAATATTAATATTTATTATGTGAATGTAACGACCATAACGCACTTTAACTCACTGCAGTGGTTTAGAATACAGGAGGCCGCCGTAACAGGTTGGCATCATGGAAACAAACGGTCTTTTGAAATTGTCTCATACATTGTTCTGAGGAGGGAAAAGCGTTGAATGGACAAAACGATATTGCCCATCAAAATACATTTAAACAGACGTGTGTGTGTGTGTTGTGTGTGTGTGTGTGTGTGTGTATGTATGTGTGTGTGTGTGTGTGTGTGTGTCGCAGTTCTGTGTGAGTGATGTAGGAACGTTGAGCACACTGATCACCCCAGAGGTCACCAGCAGCATCACTGAACCAGCAGCCGGGACTTCTGGGAGATCCGAGAGCGCAGAGAGCGCTCCAGCAGACAAGCCAGGTAGAGTTGTGGTTACATAAGGTTGTATTATTTCTGTCATATTCATTGAATGTGTTACATTACATTACATTACATGTCATTTAGCAGACGCTTCTATCCAAAGCGACTTACAATAAGTGCATTTCAACCTAGAGTACAAACTAAGAACAACAAGAATACAGAAAGTAACATTTCCTCAACATAGTCAAATTACAAAAGTACCATAATAAGAGCCATTCAAGTGCTACCAAAGTGCAAGTCTGTGATTAATCCAGATATAGTCGGAAAAGGTGCGTTTTCAGTTTTCGGCGGAAGATGTAGAGACTTTCTGCTGTCCTGATGTCAGTGGGGAGCTGGTTCCACCACTGAGGAGCCAGGACAGCAAACAGTCTGGATTTCAAGTGATTAGCTCGAGGTGACGGAGTCACAAGTCGGTTGGCTGTTGCCGAGCGGAGCGAACGTGCCGGGGTGTACGGTGTGACCACATCCCGGATGTAGACGGGGCCCGATCCGTTCAGAGCATGGTACGCCAGAACCAATGTTTTGAAGCGGATGCGGGCCGCCACCGGTAGCCAGTGAAGAGAGCGGAGGAGCGGAGTGGTGTGGGTGAATTTCGGGAGGCTGAAGACCAGTCGAGCAGCTGCATTCTGGATGAGCTGCAGAGGCCGGATGGCCTTAGCAGGTAGACCAGCCAGAAGGGAGTTGCAGTAGTCGAGGCGCGAAATGACCAGAGCCTGGACCAGAACCTGCGCTGCCTTCTGGGTAAGAAGAGGTCGTATTCTCCAGATGTTGTGCAGCATGTACCTACAGGAACGCGATGTCGCAGCGATGTTGGCCGTCAGGGAGAGTTGACTGTCTAGCGTCACCCCGAGGCTCCTGGCAGTCAGGGTAGGGGCCAACACGGAGCTGTTGAAGGTGGTAGTCAGGTCGTGAGTGGGGGAACCTTTCCGTGGTAGGAACAGTAGCTCGGTCTTGTCAGGGTTGATCTTCAGGTGGTGTGCAGACATCCACTGAGAGATGTCAGTCAGGCAGGCAGAGATTCGCGCCGCCACCTGTGTTTCGGACGGTGGGAACGAGAAGATCAGTTGGGTGTCATCGGCATAGCTGTGGTAGGAGAAGCCATGCGAACGAATGACGGAGCCGAGAGAATTGGTGTACAGAGAGAAGAGGAGGGGACCCAGGACGGAGCCTTGAGGAACCCCAGTAGTGAGAGGACAAGGATCAGATACAGATCCTCTCCAAGTTACCCGGTAAGTGCGGTCGGTGAGGTAGGAAGAGAAAAGAGCGAGTGCTGTGCCTGAGATCCCCATGTCCTCTGTAACACTGTTCATTCTGTACACATGACATCGCTTGCTTCTGTCCATCCGGGGAGAGAGATCCTCCTCTGTTGCTCTCCTGAAGGGTTCTTCCCTTTTTTCCATGTAATTTGTTTTCCTTCTATTTTCTTTGGGAGTTTTTCCTGATCCGATGTGAGGTCCTGGGACAGGGATGTTGTATGTGTACAGATTGTAAAGCCCTCTGAGGCAAATTTGTGATATTGGGCTATACTGAATAAACTGAATTGAATTTCTAACGCCAGGATCGGAACACAAAGTACTGCACTTCTTAATGCCTGATGCTAAATCAAACACTTTCAAGTACTAGTTGCGTTGTTTTTAGATGACATTTGCGTGACAGGAATACAGATTCAGAGTGTATCTGCTGGTGTTGCAGGTCACGCTAGTAAAGCACTGTTACTTTCTATATATGGCTGCACTTCTACTTTGAGTATTTAACAGCAAGCCCCTTTCAATGAGCACTTCAACAATAATTGTATCGGCTGAAGCAGAGAGCTCTTGACAAGTGAAGAAAGAGCAGCTGCAGGTTTATGTAAAAATATCAAGCAGGGGATGGGTATCGTTTGGGTTTTTTCCGATACCGGTGCTAAACCGATACTTTTAAAACTATACCGGTGCCAAAACGGTGCCTGAACTGATACTCTTTTTTTTAACTCAAAATGAGGACATTAATAACCTCTTTGGCCATATTCCCTGTAAAAGCCGTTATCATGGATGAAAATCCAGCTGGAAAAGGGTTAAAGGACATCAATGACTAGTGGAAATAGTCACAACGGATAATACACATATTAGTGCAGTAACAACCCCACATGAATCCTGTAGAGGACATAAAAAGTATTTACATTTGTTAGTATTGTAGATTTAAAATGTTGAGCTGTGTCTTAAACCTGCTGCCTCCTCATGACTTCTCTCGTTTCCCGCATGTCAGACGTGTCGGCGCCTGTCGGCTCTGTGAGAGGCGCGGTAGCGGAGCCGGAGAGGCCGGTGCCGGTCAAACCTGAGGTCCAGGTTGGACTGGGACAGCAGACCTGTGATGCCAGAGCACAGAGGACCTACAAGGAGGAGCTACGCAGGGAGCCCATCACTGACAAGTATGTTGGTAACAGCTGCTTCTCCGATGCTCGCACATGCTAGAGGGGGCGATAACGCAACATTTGGTTTGAGGAAATACCAAGTAAAACAGGGCCAGAATCGCGGATATCAATTTTTATATTTTTTTTAATTAGAAAGGGCTTTTTTATTTCTATTTTGTTGTCCAACGTTAATTACGTCATCATATACATGTTAAGATCCAGGACACTTTTAACCCTCCTATTACACTAAAAAAAATAACTTGTAGGATTTACTTAAGAAAATCCTCGTAACAATTTGCATTAACACTAAGTAACTTTTACTGTTGAAGGATTAAGTAAATTATACTAGCCATTGTTAAGTATAGCATACTTAATTTTAGACTAAATAACCATGAAAATACTAAGTAACTGTTACTTAATTATGCTTAAACATAAGTAATATTTATTTAGCTAATTAAGTAAAGTCTACTTAACTTTTTCACAAACAGGAATTTCAATGTTATGAAATTATTAAGGAACGAAACAGAATGAATCAATGAACACACAGTGGCACGCTCAAGGGCTCGGTATGAGAACACAAGACAATTTGGCAGAGGACAAGTGGAAGTGAGGGAGCTAAATAGTGAGGGACTAATGAGGGGATGGGCTGCAGGTGAGAAGGGCGTGAGGACCAGGTGAAGGTAATGAGAGACTAACGAGGTGATCAGAGGCAGGTGAGAAGGGCGTGAGGACCAGGTGAAGGTAATGAGAGACTAACGAGGTGATCAGAGGCAGGTGAGAAGGACGTGAGGACCAGGTGAAGGGAATGAGGGACTAACGAGGTGATCAGAGGCCGGTGAGAAGGACGTGTGGACCAGGTGAAGGGGGAGAGCACAGATTTGAGTATTGTTCAAGTTCTTAAAGGACACAGGGGTTTATTGTAGGGTATAGTTGGAATAATAGTATTTTATTATTTTTTTTGTTTTGTTTTGTTTGTTTGGTTTGTAAAGTGTGAAATGACGGATTAGTACTCCAGAGGGTGGCGGTAATGCACCAACAATATGGATGCCAACCGCCGTTAAATAAGAAAAAGAAGAAGAAGAAGACCAGGTGAAGGGAATGAGGGACTAACGAGGTGATCAGAGTGCTGGAGTGAATGCGGATTGCGCTGGTCGATTGATTCAAACGCGATAGACTTTTTGATTAATTAAAATGTTAATTACCTCTTACCTTTTTCAGTTTATGTTCAGTTATTGGGGAAATTGGGGAGTAACATTTACTCTTCCCGCAGAGTTGATTTATTGTATGATTAAAATGTGTATCTTTTACTTAATAAAGTCTAGTAATCAGTGAAACATATTAATACAATGTAGAATATATACCAATTAATTAAGTATAATTTACAACACCAACAAATTATTTTTTTGAGTTTACCTTTGGGGTCAATTTGACCCCATTCAATGTTTGACGTCTCTAAAAAAATGATTAACATTATTTCATGACTTTTCCTAATTTATTGGGGACAACTGGGAAAACATAAAATTCACATGATGTTATGTTTTCAATGTCCTGTACACAACTTGTACGCATCGGTGTTCTTTGGGGTCAAGTTGACCCCAGGCTGTTTTTCACTGTGTAAAACATATAAGAAATATCAACTTTTTTTTATATATTTAAAGGTTTATTTAGGTCGTCAACAAACAAACATAAAGTACCTGACAATTAAACTTGGGAAACAATATTAATTCTAAGCATTTTCTGGAGGTTTTAATTGCTGGGGTCAAAAAGGGTAAAAGATGTTAGTACATTTTAAGGTAACAGGAGGGTTAAAGGCAAATAACTAACTATTTATTTTTATTATTGTAAATTGAATGCACAAACATGAAAAAAGGTGTTTAATTTAAAATGTGACAAAAGCAGTGAAGATAACAGCATAACACATTTTAGTCTTTTTGATTGATGGAGTATTTCTTAAAAAAAAATGCCTGAGTCAAATAAGCGACAGGAAAGAGAATTCATGCTGGTGATGTGTTTGGACTTGAGACACGATGTCTGTCCTCCCGGCCCCCTCAGGAGGATTGTTGGGGTGGAGAAGGTGCCAGCAGGCGGGAGGGTCTCCTTCCTCAACCCAGATCACCTGAAACCCATGAGGAAGAGGAAGAGGAAGGAATACCTCAGTCCCTCTGAGGAAGACTCTGACATCGAAGGCACGGTGGGACGGCATTGTTATTTACATTTAACATCCAGATAAAAATATAGATGTTCTCATATCGGATGAATTCAGACAGAGGAGCATAAATATGTTTTTTAATTTACTGAAAGTATTTTAAGTGACGTGTTTTGTTGCTTTAATTCAGGGACTATACTTTCTTTCTACTCTTAGCTCTTGTGTTATTTCTATTACATGTATTGTAGGATGAGAAAATGGATGATTCTAAAGCAGACGGCAGACACATCAGAGGAGGTTGGACTTTAATTTTTACATGTGTCTGTTATATCATCTTTCTTTTCTTTAAATATTTACCATGATTTAATTTGTATGTTTGTTGAAGCTGGAGACAGTAAGACAGAACAGTGGACGTGGCTTCAGTATCTGGAGGAAACCAAATCTGTTGCTGCGCCCATCAAGCTTTTCCAAGAGGTACGAGTGAGTGGAATATTCAGACTGCAGCTTCGGGCTGAGCTGCAGCCTTGTTACACACAGGCGCACCCACCATGTTTTACTACTTTCTTTACTACCGCTGCAGCACTTCCTAAAGCACAGGGACACATTTATCACCCCGAGTGAAAAAAGAATGTAAAGTTACCTGAGAAAAAGAGATGCGTGCCGCAAAGGGCACATATTAATATTCTTATTCTATCTCTGTTTTATTTTAAAGTGATTTATTTCTTCAACAATTTAAATATTGTGGCAACACAAGCTTTGTCTTGAGGGTATAATCTGTTCTAACATTGTAAGTAGTATTATAATGAATGAACTATCCATTTGCTGTGCTTTGTGTTTTTTATTTGTTTGTTGTCTTCATCCAATTACCCTCCTTTTTTTTCTCACTTAACCCTCCTGTTACCTTTAGGGTCAATTTGACCCAATTCAAGGTTTAACATTGATGTGCTTTGGGGTCAATTTGACCCCAGGCTGTTTATTACTGTGTCAAACATATACGAAATATCAACTTGTTTATATTTTAAAAGGGCTATTTAGGTACAACAAACAAACATCACACTTAAACTTGGGAAACAATATTAATTCTAATAATTTTCTGGAGATTTTAATTGCTGGGGTCAAATTGACCCTGAGGGTAAAATATGTTAGTAAATGTGAAGGAAACAGGAGGGTTAATTTAGTCTGAATCTCTGGTCTGTACTGACATCTGTGCCTCTGTATCCCACATGTCCAGACCCAGAGAGTGCCAACAGTGAAGAGCGGCTTCAAGCAGGGGATGAAGCTGGAAGGCATCGACCCGCAGCATCCGTCCATGTACTTTGTTCTCACCGTGGCCGAGGTGAGCCAGACGGACCTTAATGGCCAGGCTGCGTCAGGATTAACATCCTCATTCAGCTCCCGGCTGCTTCGCCCCGCTGTCGTCTTCTCCGGCCGGCTTTTGTTTATCTAGAGTGTCATGTCCTCATCCAGGTCTGTGGTTACCGGCTGCGGCTTCATTTTGACGGCTACTCCGACTGCCACGACTTCTGGGTGAACGCCAACTCCCCCGACATCCACCCTGCAGGCTGGTGTGAGAGCACAGGACACAAGCTGCACACTCCCAAAGGTGAGAGGTCAGAGCGCTCTGGACATGCTGAAAGACCAACAAATCAAATACACTCATTCACGTCGACTTACCCTGTCCATAGTTAACAGAATCCACCTGTACCAGCACCGTATGAACTCATAAACTAAAAGATGGAGTCTCTGCTCATGTTGATGACGAGACTCCAGGAACTCAATCCGCCCACTTTTTTTTATATTTTAGTACTATGTACTATTCTATTTTTGTTGGAGATGCTGGTCAGTGGATAGTGTTGCCCTTTAGAGCCAGGCTAGATGTTTATACCTGTTTCCTTTATGCTAAGCTCTTTTCGAGAAAGCAAAGTAGCGTATTTCCCAAACTATTCATTGAAGTGATGTTTGATGAAATATAAACCAGTTTAAACTTCTCTCTTTATCTCTGTTTTCCTTGCAGGCTGTAAAGAGGAGGAGTTTACCTGGATCAACTACCTGAGAATGACTAAAGCACAAGTGGCGTCCAAAGAACTCTTTGCCAGTCCTGGGAGGGTAACTGCCACTATATAATATACGGTAGTTGTATTATCTACAAGCACGAATGGATGAGGTGAATGATTCGGGTTTGGGGAAACTCCATCTCCTACGAGAAGCAGTGCGAATAAAAACAATTTGCAGCTTCTATCTTTCAAAAAAACATTTTCACTTCACAAAACCAAAAGTGCCAAAGTCAAGCCTGTTGTCCCGTCTGGTTATGTATTAATATATATTATTATTAATATTTAACGCTAAAACACCCAAAAGCTTAATGCTTGTTTGGCTTGCTTCTGCCAGCTATTGTTAAAGCTAAGGTTCAAGCTTCAATACATCAAACTGTATCAGTTTTCTTATGATTGGTGAATTCATAAACATATTTAGAAAGGATCCAACAGTACAGTTGGCACACTGTTCATCAGCTAGTGCGCGGCTCTCTCTGTCCCTACTTGCCAGGTCATTTCTAATATCTCCGCTTTCTGTTTAGATCGACGTGAAGTGCAGTTTTGAGATAGGAATGAAGCTGGAGGCCGTGGACCGTATGAACCCCTCCCTCATCTGTGTAGCAACGGTCACTGACGTGGTGGACGAGCGCTTCCTGGTTCATTTTGACAACTGGGATGATACATACGACTACTGGTGAGCCTCAAACATATTGGGGATGTCTGGGATTTGGGAAATGACTGAGGGAAGAAATCAAGAAGACATATTTTTTTCTGTGCAGCTGTGGAGAAAAGTAGGCTTATTATATTCTATGACATTGCTGAAGAAGCAACGCAGATGGAACCGTCCAATCTTTCAGTCTGTTTAACTTCATGTCTACAGATTTGGTTCATTTGTAAAAAGCCTGTGTGAACCGGGAGAGGACCAGAACTTAAAGACAACAATGTGGTCCCCACCAAATGAACCAAACTAAGGCTACATTAATCTAAACACGACCACTCCGGGGAGAACAACTCAAAAACAATCTGACCCTGTGACATATATCCCTATATAGAGTATCTATGGATAACATACTGTAGAAATAGTAACATTTATTGTGGAGTTGTGCTTTTGCTCACCTGATTTATGTTCAATATGTACTCTCCTCTTAGCTTTTATTTGGTCACAACCAACTCTGATGAAAACGATGTGACTTTTTCACCATTAGATGCTTATTCAGTGGCTGCTCAATGTGTCAGCGATAGACGGTTTGTTAGGTTATACATCGTACAGGATTTTGTGGAAATCGGCTGCTGGAAACTGGCTGAGTAACGGCGCTGCGACTGAACCAGTTATGGCGTCATAAACCCCAAACAATAAAATAAAAGAGGTTAACGAGCACAGTAGAGCTGTACATCTAAGGGACAACTCTCTCTGGGGTTGTCATCAAATGAATGTCGTTATTAGATTTTGTGTTTGTACTAAGCATCAAATAAACATCAGTAACATCTGCAGTGAAAGCGGTTGCAGCATCAAGGTGAGCAGCTCGAAAACACGAAAAACTCTTTTCTTAAATTAAACTATTGAACCGCTGGATGTTGTTGTTTGTCAAATCACGCAGGTGCGATTCCAGCAGTCCGTACATTCACCCTATTGGTTGGTGCCAGGAGAGGAACCTCCCCCTTACACCACCCCAAGGTGAAAAGTGTGTTCAATGTTAATCATTGATTTAATCATGTTCATAGTCATAACATGGATCATTAACTTTAAACACTTCTCTGCTCACTTTGTCCTCTTTTGTTCCTTCCTTTTGGAAATGTACTTTTAGAGCGTGACCTTTAACAGAGGAGGAGATGTTCGGTTTTTATTCAATGGCTGATTTTTATTGAATGGATGTTTTGCTGCACCAGATTACCCGGACCAGGCCCGGTTCTCCTGGTCCCACTACTTGGAGGAGACTGGTGCCAAGGCGGTGGCAGCTGAGGCCTTTAAAGTGGTGAGAACTAATCATTTTAATAACGAAACCCCCCTAAAAATCCTCTTGTCAACCAAACTTTGCCTGCACCCACACCGTCACATTCCAGGATGGATGGACCCACAGTGTTAAATCATCTCCATACATGTTTCCATTTTTACACACACACACTTAATGCACCTTCATGCACATCTCCCAGAACAGTCCACAGTTATCTTCCTCCAGCCTTACTTTCCACACTTTAGTCAAATGTGATTGTATTGTTTCAAAATGAAAGATGAGATGCTGCCAGTGATTGTAGAATAAAGGAAGTCAGCCCGCTCACAGACAGAAGATGTTATCTTTTCCAATTTCAGAAATGACATTAAGTCCAGCAGCCAGGGTGTGTTTACGGGGTTGGGAGATTTGTTTGGCATCAAAGGATAATTCAACGAGGTGCAATCAAAGATGCAGAGGAGATTACATTACTTTGTCTAGCAGTCCGTCTGACAGCCTCCTGTCGATATCAGAGGTAGCAGTTTAAGACGATAAGTCACCACTCAGTTCCAATGTTTCCAATATGAAATCTACAAAAGATCTCTAGTTTTCCACCAAGCTCAGGCATGAACATGTGAGTCAAGTCGGCTGGTGCCTGAGAGCATCTGTCGACTGAATGAGGTCGAGCCTCCGCAGGAGGAGGCTGAGTTCAATGCAACCTGTGCATCGTCCCAAGAGTCAAACACAGTTCAGTTTCCCAACTTGTACTGATCCTATGCAGAGCCCGGGAGAATCAGTGCTGTGTTTCTGATCCAATTCACAGCCTGATAATGCAATAATTACTGTTGCGTGGATCTGAGATATGGGCTGGCAGAAAACAGCACGACAGTGAAGGAAAAGCCAGAGTTAATTAAAAATAATAGTGAGAGACATTGTTTGTTACAGTCCAGGCCCAGTTCAGCTGTTACATAACAGATGATATAACATAACATGTACTGATTGAAAAACAACATTAAAAGTTTGAGTCTGGTCATCTTTCTTCTGTAAAATCTCAAATAAAAGACATAAACTTGCCCGAGTTGAATAGTAGAGCTGATGTGTGGTGCAAGTAAAGCCCAAACTTCACGGAAAGTACATTCAACATGTTTGGTGGTCGAACCGAACGTACAAGTTACCGCGTTATTCAATCGCCGTCTTCTGCTCCGTCTTCTGCTCCGTCTCCAGCGCGCGGCCCACAGCTTCCAGCCGCAGATGAAACTGGAGGCCGTGGACAAGAGAAGTCCTGGTCTGATCCGAGTGGCCACAGTGGAGGAAGTGGAGACTCATCGCATTAAGGTAACGCTCTGTTCGTGTGTTGTCAGCGTGTATTTCATAAACACTTAAGTACTAAATGTCTCAGGTTAAGAAGGTCACTATCATGTATGTGTGTGATTTTGTTTTAAATGTTTCCCAGAGCCCCTCAGGTCCATTACAGCTTTAACCAAGTTTGTGAGTTGTGCCCTGGGGCTAATGGTTCTGGAATAAGAGCTTCCATGTACTGATACACCGACCCTGGACCCATTGAGACTGAGGTCCGTTGGAGTGCAGGGAGCACACATATAGACCCTCTTTGACTCTGTGGTGGCGTCAGCTGTCTTTAATAGAGTCTTTATTAGAGTTTAATAGGCCTTTGGTCTTCTGGAGCAGCAGCATGGCAGCGGCTGACAGGAAGAGGCTGAACAAGCTGATGAAGAAGAGGCTGAACAAGCTGATGAAGAAGGCCAGCAGCGTGCTGGGGGGTCCTCTGGAGACTGTGGAGGTGGTGAGGGACGGGAGGATGATGGCAAAGCTCTCGTCCCTGATGATCCACACCTCCCACCCCATGCAGGACACTCTCACAGCTCTGCAGCTCCCTCAGCCACCGGCTGGTTCCTCCCCGGTGTCTGAGGAGAGGAACCACTAGTCTTCCTGCTGCTGCTGTCAGGCTGCACCACACACGGCAGTAGATCGCTGGAGATCCTGGAAAACTCTGCACTTTACTTTGTTTTCCACCTGTACATTTAGTATTAGTATTTAGTTTTTAGTATTACGTTTTGTGTCTTATATTTATCTTCATTGATGCTCTGATGTGCTGTGATTTTTGAAATGTCCCCACTGTGGGATGGATAAAGGAATATATCATATCATATATCATATCATTGTGCAAGTTGAGCTGTGAGTATTACGTGTTTCTATTCCTCCTGCAGGTCCATTATGACGGCTGGAGTCATGTCTATGATGAGTGGATGGACTCCGATCACCCTGACATCCACCCAGCAGGCTGGTGTGAGGCGACCAGTCACCCGCTCAAAGTTCCCCCCCGCGACGCCAGAACACAACAGCCGCATGCCAGCAACCAGCACTTCGGTCAAAACTGGAAGTTGATTTTCCTCAAATTTCAAATCAAAGCTATTATTGTTAGATAGCGTTCAATCTTAACAACAATATTTGTTTTGAGCTCTGACTAAGTGGGTTTAGCCACCTTTAGGCCCCGGAGTGTCATGTAAAGGAAGATTACACCGGCAAATGGAAAAGTTGCAGGGGAAATTTAAATGCTAATTAGACTCCTCTTTACATTTTTCTTTTTACTATTACAAACAATATTCATGGTCCTGTTTCTTTGTTTGCATAAAGAAAACACCAATTTGTTTCCCATTTAAAACTAACCTGCCACTCGTTCTTTAATTTTATTGATTTGTTCTTTTATTTAACTTTTCATGCAGTAATTCTCTATTTATTTATCTATAAAAGGGGCCTCTTAATGTCTCTGTCTTAGAAAAGCCCAAACAATACAATCAACGGTGGCTGAATTTCATTTAGCTGCTTCGGTTTCAAAGTCGTGATTAATGTTATTAGTAACGACACCTTAAGAAGGCCTTTTGGTGTTTACACCACTCGATAGCAATAGGCATAACCTCCCAGTACGATGTGTGATGGTTTACCCGTCTGTACTTGAATGGATGTAGGTGTGAGGGAGCCTCCGACCACAGGCCAGTCCACCTACCCATCCTCGGTTCCCTGTAAACCCATCAGCCACCCCAGATCCAACAAGTACAGCTTCCACAACAGGTCAGCTGATCAACTCCATCATAATGCTTCATTCTCCAGGTCAACCATTCAAGATGCACACCAATACCTGACATCAAAACCTCTTATGGTCATGCGTCTTCCTAAAGTGCACCACGGGGCTGTGTCTTTGAAACAGGAAGTGTCCGACTCCTGGTTGTGATGGTTCGGGTCATGTGACCGGCCGTTTCACAGCCCACCACTGCATATCCGGCTGCCCATTGGCTGAGCGTAACCAAGGCAGGCTGAAGGCCGAGCTGTCGGACTCCGAGTGCAAGAGGACCCTCTTCTTTGGCCAGAGGACCAAGAAGACACATTTCCGTGGCAGGTGTGTGTGTGTGTGTTGGCCTACATATGCATGTGAGTTTACCTTTGTCTCACATTGATCTTTTCATCTTGTTTTCAGGATTGGCCGTCCTCCCAAATTCAGGAAGAACCAGCAGAGAGACTACCAGAGTGAGTTTTTTAAATGCATGATACATATCCATCTTTGATAAGAGTATTTTACTCTGTAGCTTCAGGTGCGTCTGCCTGTCAAACCTGCTTTAAGTAGCTCATCGATTTCAGGGGACATCTTTCCTGTCAGCTGCAGGTGTGAATGTTGCATCCTGATGTGCAGCACAGTCTCCGGTCTGTAGTCAACTCATACTCACGTAGACAATTGCATCTGTCCATCCGGGGAGAGGGATCCTCCTCTGATGCGCTCCTGAAGTTTTTTTTTTTCTTCTATTTTTGGGGAGTTTTTCCTGATTCGATGTGAGGTCATAGGTCAGGGATGTCGTATTTGCACAGATTGTAAAGCCCTCTGAGGCACATTTGTAATTTGTGAAAATAAACAGAATTGAATTGAATTGAACTCATTGTTTAAATATAAATGGTTCGATTGGAAATAGGATAATACAGTTTTAGCTTTTTTCAGAGCAGACATTTTGACAGTTGGAATTAATACTGCTAAACATTAAGGGGGATTCATTGGCAGAAATTAATTATAATATCCTTTATAACAATGTTTTCAATTAGAGTATAATCAAAACAGACTCTAGAGAGAGCCTTTTATACACTACCTGGGGAAGGGAGGGTGAGCAGAGGGATGTTCAGTTACATGAACCTCACACAGATGCCACTCAATCATATACACTGCTCCGTAAATGATGACACCACGTAATGTCTGCCGGTAAAACGACGAGTCGGCAGTTACAATCTGAAATATATGTCCATGTGATCATAAATCAACATATCTTTGTGTGTGTGTGTGTGTGTGTGTGTGTGTTTGTCCTCAGACATGTCCTCAGACGGCGTGTATCCGTCACTATTCATGTCAGCTCTGAGCAGCCAGTCAGACAGGACTCTGTCTCTGTGCTGGGAGCAGCACTGCAAGCTGCTGCCCGGCGTTCAGGGCATCCACGCCAGCCAGGTGGCCGCATGGAGCGTTGAAGAAGTAAGCCAACCGTATCCCTTTCCCACATATTTATTTATTATCTCTCTCTCTGTATGGTTTGATTATTTAAAATGGGTTGTATTCGTACAGGTCTTCATGTTTGTGCAGAATCTAATCGGCTGTGAAGAACAGGCTCGTCTCTTCAAAGAAGAGGTGAGACCAACAAGTGTATGTCAAGGAAATATGAAATTAATCCACATTTGATTTGGACAAGTGTGAATAGTCCGCTGCAGTATAAACTGCCATGTTGCACCGCACACTGCACAGTCTGTTGATGGAATAGCTTGTATTCTTTTAAGTGGGGTGGTACGCTGTAAATAAGTTTAGGTTGATGTCGGATTCAGAATATTTTCACTGCTTGGAGATACAATTCATCTTCAGAGAAACTATACAGAGTAAGGTGTCAGAAATGTCCATTGAGTCAAGTAAACACCTCTGATTGTCTATTTTATTATGAAGGTGCTTTGGTTTTTATTTTATAACACATGAGTACCCTTGGTGGACAATACTAATTATTTCTGGACCCATCCAGCCTGTTGCATCACCGCTGTTGTGTCTGCGTCTTCCCAGATGATTGACGGGGAGGCCTTCCTGCTGCTGACCCAGACCGACATTGTGAAGATCATGAGCATCAAGCTTGGCCCCGCCCTCAAGATCTCCAATGCCATTCTCATGTTCAAGAGCACAGACGAGGTACTCAAGTGATCCCCCCCCCCCTCCCTCCATCACCTGACGCGTGGCGTCGGGCCGTCGATCATCATGTGCCAATTTCATTCTGTTGCAGGGAAAAGACCCTGACCCCTTTTTTATGTGTTTGGTGTCCTGTACCCATCAGAGAGAGGGGGGGGGGGAGAGGAAGAGAAATAAGGCGATACAGATATTCCTTTGGCAGTTCCGTCTTAAAGACGATGGACACATTGCTGTGTAGGTGGACAGGAGCAGGGTGATGGATGTGAGGTGGACCATCAGGAGTCTTTACAGTTCAAACCTCTGGCGGTGTTTCACATGTTAGGAACTGCCAGTTTATGGTTTGCTTAGTAATTTCCAACCACCTAGTTTTAATGTGAAGCCTAAGTGGGAATAGAATAAATTAAAAACAAAAATTAAATTGAGTAAAATAAGTTTATTTTTGCGGGGGTGGGGGAGCAAAAAGAGGAGTAAATGCAGTAGACGAGGCTGGTCAGTGAGGCTCTTGCAAGACTCACATTTTGTGCAATAAAAGAAGTTGAGACGGAAGTATTTGGAAACACTTAATGTTACAACTCCTTTATGATATCTGATTATTCTGTGATAATGACATTAATTCAGACTAGGGAAAAGGTTTCTATGTGTGTCAGATGAGCAAGTTGAAACAGCGAGGAAGCCTTTGCTCCATTTCATCATCTCGTACCGAAGTATTAACCCGAAGTGTTTACATTCTCTACATTGTACCATTAATGTGATAACTCATGTGATACAGGAGCTGTAATTCAAAATGTTTCCCTCTTACACAGAATCTGAGTCAGAGAACAGAAACAACACAGTGTTTTTATATCTTTATGCAAAGATCTGAAATTATTTGTTTTGCAATTCTCAGACAATTTTAGCACAACTGTGAAGCCCAAATGGATTTTACACAATGATGTTGCCACACTTGGTCACTAGAGAGTGCAACAGTTCATGTTTGGCTCTATAAACTTGGATTTGGTCACAAGTCGATGGAGCTCTCTGCAGTTAACATGTGATGGAAACAACATTCAAAGTGTGTTCTGCGAAATGTTTACATTATATGTCAGAATTGGTTAAAAAAAAACACTGTACGGATTTGATATTGTGAAATGAAGTGTTTTAAGGGCTTTTGGAATCTTACTTCTTTGTGTGTCTCTCTGGTGGGATTTGTGTGTGCGTGCGCATGTGCGCACAACTGTGTGTATGCGTGTGCGTGTATGTACGTGTGTGTGCTTGTGTATGTATGTATGTACGTATGTGTGTGAGTGTGTGTGTGTGCGCGTGCGTGCGCGTGCATGCGTGTGTCAAGATATTCTTGGGTCACAAATGTCATTCAATCCATATGAATTAATAAACATCCAAAGCTGTCTTGTCTGATTAAAGTCGCTGCCCCTTTCCTTTTTTGAGGGAACACACACACACACACACACACACACACACACACACACACACACACACACACACACACACACACACACACACACACACACGTTTTGAAGCATTGCCCAGCATCATTTTAAATCTGAAACTGTTCATTGATGATTGACTTGTATGGAAGCCCATTGCCTCCAGGAAAAGAAGAACAAATACGATGAGAATGTAGCTGTCATAATACAAATATTTCCAATTTTAATAATTTATAATAATTATAGATATTAGAGATAGAAAGTCCTAATTATCAGATACAAAGTTATGAGAAAATCGAAATTACGATATACAAAGTCATTATTATGAGAAAGTCAAAATTACCTTTAGAGTTGCCTTGACGAAAAAAACAGGCCGCTTCCTTGTCTCTCCTCTTGTGATCCTCGCTCCTCATGTCTTTCTCTCCCCCTCTCTCTCTATCCCCCCCCCCCCCCCAAAGTTGGAGTGGAGTTAAAGAAATAAAATGCAGTAGTGAAATGCCAAACTTGATTAATAACCTTGAATCGGTTTCAATTCAAGGCCACAGTAAACAGAAAAGTATTCAATCTGTATTTGAAAGGAGCCGAGGGTCTCTGAGGGTCTCCATTGTGTTTTCAGATACGTGGAGCAGAATAAGTGAACGCTGCTTCTCCATGTTTAGTTGTGACTCTTGGAACAGGAAGTAGGTTCATAAGGTAACAGCAGATCACAAATTATAAACCAGCAGCAAGATTATAAAGTCAATTATTTGTAGGACAGGAATTCAGCGCAAAGACCTCAGAACTGGAGTGACGTGCTCAACTTTCCTGGTCCTATTGAGGACTCGAGCTGCAGCTTTCTGACTGACTTTTTACAGAGACCTCTGAACGCACCGTTACAGTAGTCAAGTTTATTGAACATGGACAAGTTTCTCCAAATCCTGTTGAGACAATTAAGTCTAATCCTTGATATTTTCTTCAGGTGATAGTCAGACTGTGATTTGTGATTGTCTTGATGTGACTGTTCAGGTTGAGGTCGGAATCCATGACTACACTTAGATTTCTGGTTTGGTTTGTGTTCTTTTAATGTCAACAATTTCAATCGTTCATCCTTGTGACCAATCTTCTTTTTTATCTTTAATTAATTGAAGAACATTCTGAACATCCAGTTGTTGAGTTCTTATCAAAGATATCTTATCTTAGTTTTTTGGTTTCATGATTTTATAATGAAATGCAATACTTTAAAATGATTTCATTGGCGGCATCTTGTGAAAACACAGGAGGATCTAGTACCTGATGTGACGTAACATGTTTAGTTGGATGTTGAAGAAGACAGAAGCTGAGAGCAGCTACAATGCATGTATTTAACAATCTTATTTTTTGTGAAAATGGTTCATTTGCAATGAGCATGTTTATGTACTTCATTCTCTTTATAAGTAACTAATAACAAAAAAAAACAACATTCCCAGGAGGATCTCCCTTCTTGTATGCACATAAATTACCTATAAACTCTATACACACTCATTAATGGAAACAGTTCAAGTATAGTATTTAGTTTTATTACAATCATACGGCAATGATGATAAGAGCCATAAAGCACAAAGTGTATCATTGTTGTGTTGTATTTTATTTGAGCCATTGCAAAACAAATTAGGTGTCACATTTAGACTAGTGTGTAACCAATATTTCAGTGATATTGTATATTTTAATTAATACTAAGACATAACAGGTTAATACACAGTCACTGAAGCCCAGTAAACTAGCATAGGCTGGTGAGGGAATAATTAAGACTTTCTAATCTCATAATTTGTACTTTCTCTCTCATAATTTCAATTTTCTATCTCATAATTAAGACTTTCTGTCTTGTAATTCTAATTTTTTAATCTCATAATTTCGATTTTCTATCTCATAATTCCGACTTTAATATCATAATTATGATTTACCATGGGGATAGTTTTGTTATCACAGCTACATTTTCATGTTATTTTGTTCTTTTCCATGGCACTAATGGGCTTCCATACTTCGGCGACCTTCCTTCATGAGCGTAAACAATACAAAAGAAAAAAAGAAAGCTGACCTCAGATCAGCTTCCGCTGTCCGCGAGTCTCCGACAGCTCAGTCAGTTTCGAGTCTCCGGATCAGAGCCGCTGACCTTCTCATCCTCTGCACACAGGTGAGCGACCGGTTACCGTACAGATGTCACGCTGATAAACCAGATTATATTGTATATCGTAAAGTACATCATGTTATATTTCGGGGGGAAGACACGTGTGTAGTTTCTTACTTTTCTCCTTATCCGCGTTGCATTGTTTTTGTTCAGACAATCAACTAGCTAACAAACTTATAGGGCTGCTACTATGAGTATACATGCTGCTCATATAATCATACAACATACGTGATATCTGAAATACTTCCTCCCGTTATGGATCCACCTTGGTATATGACCGATACTATTTCAGGTTAATTCATTTCATTGCTCTTTGAAGTTGTGCTTATAAACGTCACCAACTTTTTTAATATGTTACTTATGTCTTCTTAAAAGAAAATAAATAATAATGGCTCTACAGTTAACTAAATGGTGAGTTTATATTTAATAATAATAATAATAATAATAATATTGTATATATATTAATATATCTATATATATATTTGTTTTAATATATATATATATATATATATATATATATATATATATATATATATATATATATTATTATATTACAAACAAATTCCAAAGGAGAGTGTGTCGGGAGTGTTTAGAAAATCCAACTTGTCTGATGCACTGTGGCAGGTTATCGGAGTTGATTTGGTGGTTCAAAGTCTCCCACCTCTTCTGAGGAATAAACACGTAATACAATCAAACAAATCCTTGTTGTTAAGGTCGCCTTTCTTGCATCATCATCTTAACCTGCAGTTATGTCCTCTTTGTTTCCCACTGTGCTGTATTTATTAATGACGACTCAGTTCAAATCAAGAGGTGGATTTTAATTATTTTAAAAAGCCACTTTTTCAAACTGCAAAAGAAAAGCTGAGCATGCTTTCCATATATATTTATTGCATATTGTATTCACACTTTTGAATGAATTACATCTAAATCAAGTCCAAATTCGCCTTGTTTCATACTCAGTATGTCAAACACGTGTTACTTCATCTTAATTTAGATGTGGATAAACTGCTATAAACATGGTTGGTTTTAGCTCGGTAAAAGGGACAATGTCTAATAATATAACTGCACTGCACAGCCTGTGGCAATAAAATACTGATTCATTTGCAATGGGGGAAACAAATTGTCGAACCACAGCTTTTGTCTGGAGCAATAAAGTGTTTGGTCCAAAATGTGACTCTTTAAAATTAAAGATGCTTATTTTTAAATCTTTTTTGCTGCTTTACGCATCTTTAATTTGATACACGGTTAATTTGGTGATAACATTATTAATTACTGTAGATTTAATGTAGTAATGTGTCACAACCTTGATAAAACGGCAGACAATTTGAAAATGCAATTTAAACATATTTTGGGGGGAAAAGCTTAAATGTCCAATTGGTCTCATCTATCGTCTTGAAATAGATAACAGCTATAAATAGATAAACTCTCCGGAAGCTCCTGAAGGAGAAATGAAAATTGAGTTTTGGGGACATTTGTGTCTGTGTGTGTGACCTTTGTCAGATATGAGAATGACACAACAATGTTTACCATGTAAACATGTTCACTGATACAGTACCTAGACACACACGCACACGCACACACACACACACACACACACACACACACACACACACACACACACACACACACACACACACACACACACAGATTGATAATATATACACAATGTCCTTCATTGTGTTTCTGTTGTTCCAGCATCTTATTCCTACAAACCAGAAATACCAGCTCATCTGGATCCTTAGGTTCTTACACTGAGGTCAGCAGTTTATTAGGACACACACATGAGAAAAGGCAGGAGAGATAAAGGTTCACCAGCACAGGTGCATCCTGCACAGTGACCTCAGGACCCTCAACATCTCCTCTCACAGGTCTGTCCAACACCGATGCTGGACCAGTGGGAGTGGAACAGATAATGGCCATGGCACACTGTACCGTGAGTGTATTTATGTTTGCATGATGCTTTTTGCCTTATTTAGTTTTTGGGCCATGTGACAGGGCTTCTGCCTCCAGCCAATGCAGTTGTAACTCTGGTTTCAAGACATGTTTAGTAAACGTCTCTGGGCTCATTTGTATTGGTGATCCATCCAGGACATTTGGGGCTGAATGTGGTTCTTTCAGTGGAAACATTTATTTTCATGTCAAGACAATTTCCACGGCCCAAAACAATGACCTCAATGCATTAGATATATCAAACGGATGATATCTAACAGTGGGATCTTTTCATCAGATGTTCTGTGATTGCACAATGATGATTCAATAAGAAGAAATGTGACTCAGATCCTCGTGTTTCTATTTTAAGGAGAAGATGTTTGAGGGATGCTGATGTTGAACAATGCGAGTGATTGAAAGCAACAGTTTTTTTTATTAATGCGGACTAATCGTCTTCCATGTGTTGAACTTTTTCTGTGTTACTGTGTATTTTTTGCCCTAAAGTCGCGGTCCCCATCCTCCTCTCCACATGATGATGTCAACCTGGGACCTTCAGCAAACCCTCAGTCAGTAGCTCTGCTCTCACTAACCAGCATGTCTTTATATTCACACGCGAGATGTACCCAGCACAAAGAAACTTGCATTGTCTTTGCTAATAAATGTATGCACAGTGATCTGGGCTACTGTTAGGAGAATGGTCAATTTAAACTAAGTACTGTTTTTTTTTTTTGCTGGTTTCTGTTCTACCATGGGGCAGCTATTACAAATACAATACTTCAGAGGTTATGATGTAATTCTGTCCACCGTGTAATAGACTACTCTCGGCCTTGTTTCAGTGCCAGGCCCACTGACTTTGACTTCTTGACCGTCATTGGCAAAGGGACCTTTGGAAAGGTAACACTGAAACAATTGCTTATCTATCTATCTCTTTATTATTTAATACATATATTTTGTTTTTCTTTCAGCAGTTTCCTGCAACTCATTCAGGTCATATAGTCACCAGCAGGGAAAGTGATCTAGACTAGAGTGAGACCAGGTGACGTTAACAATGATAGACCCTTCTACAGGAATGAATGGCGGGTGCTATGGATTAAAGGTCCCCTCAGTGGTACTCTCCATAAGCAGCCGCTGACCCTTTTAGACAGGAGGGAGAGGAATAGTGAGCTGTGGCTGGCTTTGCATTCTACCTGCTGACTGCTGTCTGATCAAAATGTGCCGCCAGCTTTATGAATCATTTACTTTCCAGTTCACTGAGGCTAACCTGAACCTCATCCAGTCAGACGTGTTTCATAAAAGGTATATTCCTTGTGTCCTGAACTCTTAATGGGATCGCTCTCCTTAGTCGGCAGGATTGCATTTCTACATGAAAAGTAATGTTAATACGTTTTTTGTTGGCCGCAGCTCAATGTCAGACCTTGTATCAACACACTTCTCACATTTCTCAGTATCGCCTGTTTCCACAGATCACATATCTGTGTTGTGTTCTCAGAGGGGCTTGATGTAATGTCCTGACAGCGGCGTGTCGAGATGATGGCGCCGTCTGTTTACCAAACAAACCACTGACAAACAAACCTTCATGCAGGTCCTGCTCGCCAAGCTCAAAGCCGACAACAAATTCTACGCCGTCAAAGTCCTGCAGAAGAAAGTCATCCTCAAGAAAAAAGAGGTGGGCTCTGCTCCAGCTGACCTTTGATGGCTTATATTATGTCGGAAGGGATGAAGCAGACATGAGTTTTAGAGATTACGGCCAGGAAGTCAAAATATATTAATATATTTGGAATTACACAGTATTCCAGCCAAGAAGAAAATGTGTGTGTGTGTGTGTGTGTGTGTTAGTGTGTGTGTGTGTGTGTGTGTGTGTGTGGGGGAGTGTCATTAGTAAACTGTTTTAACCTAGCAACACACAATCTCAATCTTATCTAATCTACAGCTTGTTCTGTACAAAGAGCAGATTTTATGACTCCTGGAAAATAAAGTGAGCCATGTCTTTCTTCTTGTCTGACAACACGACCGAGAAATCTGATCTGATGACAAACATTCATCGTTTCCATCTGACAGGAAGATAATCCGAAACAGCATCGAGACAATTATTACACATTCAAACTCTAAATTGGAAAAAAATATTTTAAAATATTATTAAACAATCAAATGAGTACTTAATTCTGTGAAATGCTTTCATGTAGTTTGGAAACTCAACATTGTGGAGCGACTTGGCAAATTTGATCACATTATTATTTAATTTTTAATTAATATTTTTAAGAAAAACGTTTGGTCAAGTACATTTAATTATGCTCACTGAAAGGGATATTGAATAATTGACTTTAAATTATTCAATATCCCAATATATTCAATATATTATATTTATATCGAAAAATAAATTAAATATATAAACTGCAGATCTACTACGTCATTCTACCGTAGAGCTGTAATAGTAGAGCCAACACGTTGCCTTGACATCGTAGGAAGAGGCCAGCTGTTCCTGATAACATTACTGATGGCTCAATACAATTAAAGGGAGGGTGACAGTAAACTAACGCGGCCGATACCAGGAGGACCCTAAACTCAAAGCAGCTCCATAAAACTCATTAATCATTAGATTTGTTATTCACACCAGTGCTTTTCCTTCTGTGAAAAAGGCATATTGAGCTGAACCCCACAACAAATACACTTCAGTATACTTAGAAATGTCAGGAAAACGTGTTTTCTGTATGATTGGTTTATTTTTGGCAGTTTAATTTAATGTAGTTATCACTGTCTCACTGTCATGTCTTCTCTCTTTTAGCAAAAGAACATTATGGCGGAGAGAAATGTACTGCTGAAGAGTCTGAAACATCCCTTTCTGGTTCGCCTCCACTACTCCTTCCAGACTCCAGAGAAGCTCTACTTTGTCCTCGACTATGTGAATGGGGGAGAGGTAAATAAATAGTTTAAAAAAACATCATTAACATATTTCCTAACATAGGCCTTTATTTACCTCAAGAACATATTTCCCTTTGTTTAGTATAATGTGTCATACTTTAGTACAAAACATTGACCTGTCAAAGGTTACGCTGTTAATTCAAGCTCAACACTTCTTGTACCGGTTCACATCAAAATCCCTCTAACACTTGTAAGTTCCTACAGACTACAGCTGATTGACCCCCACACACACACACCCGCAAGGACTGAAATGCTCAGAGGCAATAATACTTTAGAAGTGTAATGAAAATAACAAGGTTACCAGAATATTGTTGAATTCATTTGCTTTAAAACAGTACAAATGTACACGGGCACCAGGAGTTTATCCACACTTATTTTTTCCCTGTTTTTTATTTTGTGGCAGGCCTTTCATTTTCCGTGTCGATCATGCCCCCTGCCGTTATCGGAAGCCCGGCGTTTAATTGATTACGCCTTTTATTTGAGGAAATACAGAATGTCTTTTGATGGTATATATTTAGAAATGATGTGCTACATGTTTTGGTAAACATGTTCAACTTAGCTTAGTACTAGTAGCGTTGCCATTGTCAACACCTTGTAGACTTTATAATGTGTGTGTGTGTGTGTGTGTGTGTTACGTATAGTCAGATCTCCTGGTTTATAACAGAAGGTGCTCTGACTGCACTTAGATCAACATCTTGATTGAGGGGAGGCAACAGGATTTCTTTAAAGAGGCATTATTATCATTATGGCACTACTCCTGTCATCAGAAAGATGCTCCTCGTCTTGTCACTTCCGAATCATTTGTATAATTGGACTAAACTGTCTGTTTACGGGCGGAGCTGTATACAGTCTGTGGGGCAGGGTCAGGCTAGCGGTTCCCCCAGCTTCCAGTCTTTATGCTAAACTAGGCCAACAAGCTTCGAGCTGTAGCTGCATATTCACAGTGTCAAAGTCAATATTTACCAAAATATTGAACTACAGCACGGTGACTCAGTGGTTAGCACTGTCGCCTCACAGCAAGAAGGTCCAGGGTTCAAATCCCGGTCTGCCCGGTCGTCCCAGGTCCTTTCTGTGTGGAGTTTGCATGTTCTTCCCGTGCCTGCGTGGGTTTCCTCCGGGTACTCCGGTTTCCCCCACCATCATAAAGACAAGCACACAGCTTTCAACCCGGTTCGTATGGATGTGAATGAATGTTGGTGGTGGTCGGATGGGCCGTAGGCGCAGATTGGCTGCCTCGCTTCCGTCAGTCTGCCCCAGGGCAGCTGTGGCTACGGATGTAGCTCACCACCACCGGGATGACTGTGTGTGTGTATGACTCGACTCTGGACTCTGTAAGCGACTTTGGGTACTTAGAAAAGCGCTATATAAATCGAAATCATTATTATTATTATTATTATGAGCTCTGATTTGAAAAAATGCTAGTCATAACATCTTTGTATCCTCTAGAATGAAACCTTGAGCAAAACACTTTGGAACTATAAATCGTGGTTTGTTTATTTATCTTACGAGGGTTGTTTTCATCACTATTAATGTCACAACGTCCACATTGTGAATAAACCGGTTTTGCATCACGTCGTCTTACTCCTGTCCATTTAGTTACCTTGTGCTTCAGCCGGCTGCACTGTAACAATGTGCAAATAAGTAATCCTTTATTTGCACATATCAAATACGATCAAACACGGCACGTCGGCGTGCAGCCAGCAGGAATGTTTTCCAACAAAGGATATTTGCCGTGATAGTGGTACTGAAACGCGTGCAGTTGATCGAGCGTGTCACACCAGACTAATCACGCTTCATTCTGTCACAACTTCATGTGGTCATGTGGAGCTCTGCGTGCTCTGTGTCAGTCCCTCCACCTGTCTCTCTCCCTCTGTAGCTGTTCTTCCACCTGCAAAGAGAGAGGTGTTTCTCCGAGCCCAGAGCGAGGTTCTACACAGCCGAGGTAGCCAGCGCCATCGGCTATCTCCACTCTCTCAACATCGTTTACAGGTCAGGACATTTATTACAATACTCGTATGAGAGTTGGCCCGAATGAAGATCTATTACACCCAAACACAGAACGGTAAAATCACAAATTATGTATCATTACAATTATTCTCATTCTCATCTGTTGCAGAGATCTGAAGCCAGAAAATATTCTCTTAGACTCTCAGGTGAGTCCAATTCCTCACTTTTGTTTTTTTTAAACTTGAACTCCTCTATAGGTTATAGTCTTTATTGCATCGCATTATTTATTGTTGTGTTCAGGGCCACGTGGTGCTGACAGACTTTGGGCTGTGCAAAGAAGGTGTCGAGCCTGAGGGCACCACCTCAACTTTCTGTGGGACTCCAGAAGTGAGTAAACAAATATACGTACAACCGGGAAAAGGACATCTGCCATACAACATACAACTGTATATCATACAAGATTAGGTTCTTTTTTCCACAACTCAACAATGACATTAACATTACAGTTTTTCACAATTGTTAACACACGTTTTTCAAAACACTAACGGCTTTCTCAAAACTGCACACACAAAACTGAAAACCTCACACACAAAATGCTAAACCTGACACTCACTTTGCAAGATGACTCTTTGCCATCAAATATCTTACCTGTTCACAAAATGGAACTCGTTTTTTCAGTTGGTACACACAGCCATTTTTTCAAAAGACACACACATACATTCATTGAGTACACACAGCTAAGCATTTGCTGCACACTACCAAGCATTTACAGCACACAGAAGGGCAAAATTGAAAACACAATCATCAAAATGGAACACGCCATACGAATGACAATGACTCTGGAGAATGAGACATTTCTCCTTTTGTAAAATGCCTCAGTGTAGGCCTACTTTTTTCATAGCACACAAATATGAAACAAAAAAAGGTTTATTCTGGTACACAGAGACAACAGCACAGTACTGTAAACCGGCCTGAGCATTGGGACCTGGTCCTGTGGGTTCCGTTCGTATACCTTCCACCTCCAAGCTGAAAAGAATTCCTCCTCTTTCTTTTTTTTTGCAATCAAATGTTTCTATTTAGCATAAAATAATTCCTCAATAGGATTCAATAAGGGTGAATACAGTTTTGTTCAGGCGCTACCAAGCGTTTGTCCAATCAGCGGTCACATTTTCAAAACTCTAAACACAATTAGCACTACATCGGTGTTGTGTGGCCGTACCATTCACACATTTCATGTCGTTTTCACACAATATGCAGTCAGTGAACACATTTCCTCAATGCTTACATTTTCTTAACAGACAAGCTATACCTCCCAATAAAACGATGGATGTTTTTTGTATTATTTACGAACGTTAACAAACAAGATCCCACAATGGCAAACACAATATTCCAAACCTTAGATACAGTCTAAAAAGCTCTTCTGCAATGATATCAGTTCTAAAACAATATATCTCAGCTGATAATTAAACAAACAATTGATTCCACATCTCCTGATGGTCGGTCAGAGTTTGGAATGTTTTTGAGAAATATGTTTTAGCAAGTTTTGGATTAGAATTTTCATTTTGATTATGACAGGTTGAGATTGACTCACCAAATGTTGTTCAATCATCTATTGCAGCCGTTGCCCCAAAACATAGTTTATTTGTAAACAATAAAAAATGAATAAATAAATAACTTTTTTAAAGGAACAATAGTATATATTTAACAAAATGGGCTTTTGAGAAGAAAATTATCCATTTGGCCAATTGTGCTTTGTAGGTGTGAGTCTGTGTTACTGTAAGAGTTTAGAAAAAGTATCTCAAGTATGGGTAAGCGCTTGTTAGCGATTGAACAAAACTGTAAGGTGGAAGGTACATAACGGAAAAATGTGGGTGGTCCTGGAACCACTCGCGCACTTGAGCAGCCCGGTGGAGACTCACATTGTCCCAGATGACAACATGGTCGACCCGCTGTTGGTCATCTATTTGGCCAGGTGGTACCAGCAGGTCATGCAGGCCATCTAGGAAGACGAGGAGACGGGCGGTGCTACAGGCCCCGAGGTGGACATGACGGTGCAAGATCCCATGTGGATTCATCGCAGCACACATCGTGATGTTCCCACCACGCTGACCGGGGACCTCAACAATGACGTTTCTGCCCCTTCGCCTCCTCTCACTCTGACCCCTCTCCTTCTCTGGTTGTCGTTATCTGACACGTTCTCCATTGCTCATCAAACAAAACAAAGGCTCAAGGCACTTTTATGCTGCAGTCCTGAGTGCAAATTTCTCAAAAGACCTGAATGTTTAGAGATTTGACTACTTGTGTGTTGTAGGTTGATGCTTTGAGATTTTACTTGAGAAGTGTGTGCAACAAATGAACATTGTGTGTAGTGTTTTGACAACAATGCAGATAAGACAGTGTAAAGTAGTGGTAAATTGGGTCGGACGATTGGTACATGAAGAGAAGGTTGTGCAAATTGTGCCGAATTTTCGCTTTTTGGGTTTTAACAACTGTGAAAAACTGTAACATGACAAATCCCGACTGTTTGCTGTCAGGACAGCAGAAAGTCTCTACAGCTTCCGCCAGATACTGAAAACGCATCTTTTTCGACTATATCTGGATTAAAACACAGATTAGCACCTCAGTGGCACTTGAATAGCTCTTATTGTGGTACTTTTGTAGTTCGACTATGTTGAGGAAATGTTACTTTCTATATTTGTGTTGTTCTTAGTTCGTACTCTAAGTTGAATTCACTTATTGTAAGTCGCTTTGGATGAAATTGTCTGCTAAATGACATGTGATGTAATAATGTAAAGTCCTTAATTTTTTTACTGATTAACAATTGTTGCCTCTCAGTTAGAAACCAACTGTTGTTGTGTGTTTACTATCTGGTTCTCTGTCGACAGTATCTGGCCCCAGAGATCCTTCGTAAGGAAGCCTATGACAGGACCGTGGACTGGTGGTGTCTGGGAGCAGTGACCTATGAGATGATCTACAGCCTGGTATGGGAGTTTGTGTGTGGCTGACTGGTACCGTCTCCCCTTTGGGACGCATCTTCATCTTAAACTAGACAATACGATATATCTTGTGTGTCAGACATTTTCCTTTGAGGGTGGAGCGAAAGTAAGTCTTCAAATAAAATTAGTTTCCTTTAGGCACCATGATGCACATGCTAAGTACATTTCATGGTGACCTGTCCGTCAGATTATGATGTTTTGACCACATTGGTGGAGATGGACATGTCTCAATAACTCTTGGATGGATTTCCATTAAATTAGTGGACTCTTGTTTAAATGTCTATTTTGTAATAACATATATATGAATTTCTTCAACTCGTTCTCCTTATAATACATGATATATTGTTTATACTAAAGATCTTTGTACCCTCCGCTTCAGCCTCCTTTCTACAGCCGTGACGTGGGTGAAATGTATGATGGGATCCTCCACAAGCCGCTGCCACTTCCTCCGGGGAAGTCTGAGGCGGTCTGCTCTCTGCTGGCGGGTCTTCTGCAGAAAGACCAGCACAGGCGCCTCGGGGCCATCGCCGACTTTGTGAGTCCGTCTTTCAACCGTTGCCACAAATGAAAACAGGTGGTTTCTCCTACAAGAAATAAACCTAGTCTTGGACAACAGGGGATCTAAGGACAGCGCCATTAAATATTATTCAAGGACTAGGCTTATTCTCATTTTGGGAAATTAGCCTCTTATGGTATGAGACATCTTTAGAGGGGTTTGGACCTTTTCTGCACATAATAGTAATAAAGTATATGAAAATCTCTATTGGAGTTCGAGTTCCTCATAAATGTGTTTGATTTCCTTAACAGAAGGAATGAGAAATGCCAGTATTTACAATACACGTGTATAACGTCTTTTCTGTTTTATTTACAGTTAGAAATAAAGAACCACACCTTTTTCTCTCCAATCAACTGGGACGACCTTTACAACAAGAGAATCACTCCTCCTTACAACCCGAATGTGGTGAGTGTGTTTTTTCCGGCTGACTGTACGCGTCAACTTATCCGTTATTTGCATATTTGGAGACACCTATTTGCTATCTCAGTTCCATGGATTGTTTCATCTTTTAGAGAGGCCCAGCTGACACTCAACATATTGATCCAGAGTTCACCAGAGAAATGGTTCCCAACTCGGTGAGTCGGAGCCCGGAGCTCAACGCCAGCAGCAGCAGCTCCAACAACGCGTTCAATGGGTTCTCCTTCGTTGCCACTGAGGACAGCTTCCTGTAGAGGCAGGAGTTAACTGTCGGAGGGTTTGAACATGGTAATGGATTCAGTGGAGTGAGCACAACTCTTTTGAGTTCCTCATGTACTTTTGCTGAAATCCCACGCGACATCTATTATGTGACGACTGCATGGATTTCCAACTGGTTCCTCTCGTGGGATGACGACTGCAATAGAGACATTTTAGGTGAAGATATGTAAAACTTGTGTTGCCTGGAAGTCCAAGGTCGGTTCTTAGAGAAGATAGCGAGGATCGTCATGAACGTGTCACCAAATATACAGCACTCGCAAAGAAGTAGGAGCATCTTTCCTTTATCCCTTACAATAAAATTAAGTGTGTGTTTTATTATTATTTTACAAACTGATATTGTCATTTTGTGGGTGGGGAAAAATACACAAAGTTGTCTTCCTGTGTTTATCAAAACTTCCAGAATTCTATTTTTTTCTGAGCAAACGCAAGAAAGAAATCATCAAACCTTCAGAAATCTTTGGTGACCACACAAGTGAAACCCAGGTGCAGCTGGAAGATGTGTGAGTGTAATCCTCTGCCATGGAGTTTGCTCTGAGCAAAAGGAAGATCATAAATAATCATATTAAAAGTAATAATGAGGAAAATTCTGAACAATGAAGGAAGTTGGTTCTGTATCCCTGTGCCAAAGTGTGGCCCATCAGAGCCCATCTATCAAATGAGAGACTGCAGATGAAACACATCACCTGTTACAGTGTGACGACTGTTGAGGTGATAAACTCCTCCGAAAAGATCTGATGTTCTACATTCAACAAAATACTCATCAATCGTGATATCTCTGCTTAACACACGGTCACTGGAATACACTCAAATTGAATACATTTTAAATATCTTTCAGTCACATTCAAAATTACATTTTGATCAATCTGCAGAGAAAAAGTGTAGAAAACTTAACATAAATGAAAGGTGCTTTGTGGTTTTGGAGGGGTCTGTGTCTGTGTCTCTGCCAACTAAAGCCACAACAAGTGACCTGAAAATAGACCTGCGCCTGAGAAAGGTTGACGTTATTGTTCATACTATTTTTATAGAAAGCATATCTGAATGAACATATGTCAAATAATTACCATCACACACTTTTTACACATTAACAGGATATGCTTAAGAAGAACTGCCTCTTCTGACTTTTACACAGGGAAACCGCTGCATTTCTGGCACAACATTCACTTTCTATATTCAAGAGGGATCTTCTTGTGCACAGACAGCTAAAGCTGTGGTGATAAAATCAGGTCCAATATGATTTTTCTTCCATTAAAGACCAAAAGAAAGTCCTCACCACAGTGGTTTGTTTTGCTTTGTGGCAAGTAACAGTCAAAGTTAATTTGTAGATGATGCACTGATATTAGAAGATGCTCCTTGTAGCACCTTTAAAACAAATACGTCAGTCAACTGGGCTGTGTTTTTTTATATTGTAACTGGGTAACTGGGAATCGATTGTTAGATTACAGATCTATTAGTTTTGTTCATGATACATGCTTTAAGTGTGATCTACAAAATACTGTATGTCACATCTGTAAATATGCAGTCACAGCTTTGCAGTAGGATGATGTATCATAGTAATGTGGTTATATTAAAGTAAACCATGAATGCCTCTCTGCCTTGAATATGAAGTTGGTGATTAATGGTTGGCAGAAACAGGTGATACACTTGCATCTGATGTCCTTGCATTTTGCTATTATTTGTATTATGTATTGTATATGAATACATAAAGCCTTGTTTGTACAGCCAATATTAAAGAAGTTATTATCTTCCGATTCCCGAATATAACATTTTCCTTTTTCACAAAAAACTTCTATTGGTTTTTAATTCGCAGAATACTGTATCACAGTCTATCAAACCGTATATGCAAACAGGAAAATGCCACTTTAATGTGTTATGAGAGATCTGAAGTCACACTGACAGATGATGCTGGGACCCGGATGGGTCACCATTCGCTTTAGAAAACTGGGTCACGTGTTTATGTGTGTATGCGTGTTTGTGTACATATAGAAAACATGTTAATTAATCAAATATCTGTCAAAACATTGGTGTGTTCTTTTGGACGAGCCATTAAACATGTGTGCATAACAGAAACACTGTTCAGTGACATCAAAGCCAGTGTCACGAATGTGTCACCTTAGTGATGATGCCCTGAGTGAACTTAGTTACAGGGAGATTATGAATCTAGTCAATGTAGATTGTGTGTATTAAACAATTATTGCTTCACACAATTTCTGAGATAAAGTACATGAGTTGGATTGGGTTGAGTTTTTGCAAGTGGTGAAAAGTAGCTGAGTATATTTATTGAGGTACTTAAGTAATCTTTAGAGGAAGAGTTTAAATTAGTTTTTTTAATTATTTCTTTATATTCTGCTTATTATTTATTTTATGGGCCGCATACTCAGCTTCTTAAAGAATGTGTTTGAGTCTGGAATTGTGTCCTCAACGTGTTACAAGTAAAACAAATAAATGCAAATAATACCCACCCTATGTAGCAGCTCAATACTGATGTACAGGTGTGTTTGGTGTGTTTTATCTGCATCATACCCTGTGAAAGGGCAGCAAGGTGGTGTGGTTGTAGATGTATCTGTCGTTGGTGTGGCTTCAAGCAAAAGAGAGCCGGGTTTGATTCCCGGGCTGCACAGCCCTCTGTATCTGCGTGGGTTCTCCAGCTTCCTCCCACAGCACAAAGGTATAGTAATGGGCATAGAGGTTAATTTACAACTATAATTGCGCTTTGATGGGAATTTTAGTTGATCAGCTCCGGCTCCTGAGACCCTGAAAAGAATAAACAGTGACAGCTAATGGTTGGGTGGAGTGATTATGTCTTATTCTGTGTGAATAGGTTATGTTATTGTCATCATTTGTCATGTGTTTATGTTCCATTTGGACTAAATTCTGCATAATTTGAAGTATTTCATGGTGCCTTAATTTAAAAGCACACACTCTCACTTCTGGTAAATTGTGACAAAACAGTAAAGTGGCACTGAGGTGGGATTTGACAGAGAATATTGTGCGACCTGAGGACATGTAGACGAGAAGCTGCGCACTTTAACATCCTTTTTGCAGCAAACTTGTTTCACTGTCCAAACACATTGACTTTTCACATTTCAGTTCTGCAAAGCATGATGCTAATAATGCCCTCATCTGGTTAATGTTTACTCACTCTGATTAATCAGCAAGGTGCACATTTATGACATCGCAAACATGTCAAGTACTATCACACATCTAATGCCATAACATTGTTACAATACAATATTATATATTTTATTACAATATATAAATGTACGAAAAAGACAAATTGGGATATTCTGTCTGCTCTAATATACGTATAGACTACATGGTTATCGTTATTGTTGTAAGAATGATCCACTATGTTGTACATTTTTATGTTAGTAAGTAAGTAGGTACGTTTTTTGTTATAAAATCCAGATATTAAACAGTAAGTTTGTAGAGCAACATAAAAAAGTGGGTTTGAAGAAGAAATGCAATAAAAGAACGGTGATGATTAGATACAGTAAGAGGCAGATGAAGTAAAATAATAAAGGAAAGATTAAAAAAAGAGATAACAGTGAACATTATGAAGCAAAATGTATCCTTCTGGTTGCAGTTTAATACAAAGCAGTATTTTAAGAAGTATGTAAAATACGGTATTGTTATGTTGTCTGTGTACTTCTGTTTGCTGTTGCTGTATATCTTATTCATTTTTACACAAACACTCTTGAATATTTTACGCATTGCTGACGTTAACCAGCAGAGATTCATTCATATGATATACATTTCTAGAGTGTCAATTATTAATCCTGCACACAGATCTGTTCACCTGTGGGACGAAATAAACAGGTATGACCATATTAGAATAATCTACATGTACAACTGCCCCACTCAGTGGTCACAATGAGAAGCACAACACAAACATATCAATAAGTCAGAAGGCTTTGAAAAAAACACGTGCAGAAATATGCGTAACATAGAGATAGTTTTACACATTTTCGCTAACAATATAATTTAAATAGTTTGGGATAAAGATAACAGATTTAATGTGAAAATAAGGTGCAAATGATTTTAGAAACAAACATTCAAAATATGTGAGTATACGCGGACATGTAAAGAGTGATAATGGTGTGTAAAGCATGGTTTAAGTAACACTGAGGAACCGTTTGATAAGCACCACTGTTAACTGCAGGGATGAAACGGACAAAGTAAACAAGGCTGTAGTTAGAACTTCACCTCCTTCACCACATAAATATAATAAACATATATGAATAATAGAGATTAATCTGATTTAGTGTGACGCTAAGTGTCCTCCCTACAACACAGTCAAGATTAGTCAAGATTATAGTCAAGATTAAGCCTACACTAATATAATATGTGTGTGTATACAGGGCTCTCAAGTGTTGAAGACGTGACATTACATTACATTCAATTCAATTCAGTTTATTTGTATAGCCCAATTTCACAAATTACAAATTTGTCTGAATGCTTTACAATCTGTACACATAGACATCCCTGTCCCAAAACCTCACACCAGATCAGGAAAAACTCCCAAATAAACCTTCAGGGGGAAAAATGGAAGAACCCTTCAGGAGAGCAACAGAGGAGGATCCCTCTCCAGGATGGACAGATGCAATAGATGTAATGTGTACAGAAGGACAGATTTAGAGTTGAATGAATTTCATCTGTAGTCCCGATTAATGAAATGCATTAATGGGAAAACTAAGCCAGGAAGTATAGCCGTACATTTTTCCCAAATTGTATTGCGATGCCTTGATACTATATAACTCCATAATACCAAACCATGGTGTTCAATATTTAATATATATATATATATATATATATATATATATATATATATATATATATATATATATATATATATATATATACACACCTAATAAACCTAATAACCCTTATTTCATTTCAATTATATATATATATATATATATATATATATATATATACACACACGTTTTACACGTTGTGGTAAAACGTGTCTCATGTAGAGCAGACCACCCTTGATGCAATGTAGGCTACAGCTTCTTTATTGGCTTGTCTCCAAACGTGACTTGACATCTGTGTTACTATGCATGTCTCTTTTTGGATGCATACATATTTATAGATGTTTTTTGGGTGCATATAGTTTTTTTAAATCATTGGAAGGGTTTCAAGACACACTGTTGATTTGTTGCAGACAGTGCTAGCTTAACTGCAATGCTATTACTTTGTGACATGTTCTCAACTCTCCTCTAAATAAATAATATAACTAGATATCGTTCATGAATCGTTAATCAACAGTTTAACAAAACACATGATTTGCTAACGTTAATGTTGGAGAAGGAAATATAGAGTAACCAACTGCCAACATGAATGTGCACGAGCAATTATTAGCCGTTAGCGTCGGTTGAAACCGTTAGTCACATGGATCGTTTCCGGAGAGTAGTTGTGTTCTTGAACGCATCCCCCGGTGTTCTCAGTCCCGGGTGAATTGATAACGATGCAACGCCAAGAGTTCTTTAGTAGTTAACTGTGAAAGTATTTTTAATAATGAAGAAGCATTGCATTACGCTCGTGTAGTTTTAACTATTAAAAAAAACTCCAACGCTGTAAAAAGACCGAGTGTTTCAGTGGCTGTTAAACTCTCAGCCGCTCCAGCAGCAGTTGGGAGCTCCCGAGCAGAAGGAAGAAACAGGGGGGATGTCGCGCGGGTAAGTGTGGGAGACATTACCGTTGTGTATTTAGCGAAATGTGTTTTTGCAATGCGCAGGCTATAATTGCGCCCCATCTGTGAAGTAAAACCAATCGAGTGGTTTCATTGCTTTGTTGCGAGTGTGAGACGACTGTTCCCTCTCCCGCATGTCGGTTTAAAGCCCCGTTGCTCTGTTGTGTCACGGTAGTGAGCTGGACAAGCTGGACCCGGCCGTATTCCAGAAGCAGTTGCACGATCTGAAATTTAGGTAGGCATTTCTGTGTTTTCCCTCCTGTCACGTCGGCTGACTTCCTCCATCACAGTTGCATCGAAACGATCACAAACGCCTCATATTCGCCGATACAAGATATCGCAGTCGCGCTTCGTGCCTCTTGCCGCTGGGGGCGCTCTACCGGCTGAACTTACAGCCAACGCTTCCCCCAGCGTGCTCCCGCTGCCCGGTACACACGAGAGTGAGGGTTAGCTTGAAGTTAGAGCCAAGTTGCAATGTAAGTTTATTCTGTTGGCAATCATGTTTTACTCATCAATTGTAATAATTGTGTCGTGAGAGTTGCCCAGCGTGATGTTTGGATACATACGCGTGAGAGAAGAGTCATTTATGTCGAGGTTACTGTTTGGCTGTGCCGGCTAACTAATGTTAGCTACTGGGCTAACTTATGTTGAGCTACACTTTCTGTGGTGTGTGAAGCTAGCTCGCTGCTCTGGAGCACAACACGCATACTTTTCTAGATTTAGGACGGAGAGGTGAAACACAGGCGTTGCATTTCACTTAGAAGTTGGTTAAATGTCAGTGGAGGGTTAATTAAGCATTTGTATATTTTTTTATTTTTTGGCACTTGGCTTCAACTAATCTCTTTGATACATCGCGACGCACATGTAAATGATGTGTTGCCACTGGTAACGGATAGGAGGTTAGGCAACACATTAG
The DNA here is from genome assembly GCA_036178185.1 of Liparis tanakae. Classification (NCBI taxonomy): domain Eukaryota; kingdom Metazoa; phylum Chordata; class Actinopteri; order Perciformes; family Liparidae; genus Liparis; species Liparis tanakae. Next base: position 17,873,360 of record CM070097.1, on the reverse strand, counting down.
AAACATCTCACTATAATGCAGCCCAATTCAACATATCTGCTACTACATCTTCATTAAGACCTGTATGGCAGTGTGTCAGTCAGTATACCTTAACCTGAACATCATTATATGTGTAAAGGTAGAATGTATGACATAGCGACTGTATCAGATATTACAGTTGTACCGACTTAAGTAGCTACTTAATTGATCCGTTACTACTTTTGTACTACTTACTCCTGATTTCCTCCTGTCTAGTATCAACATTGTCTTTTCTATTTATATAGACACTAACTGGCTGGTTTTGTATGACATGTTGCTTAGTTGTTGTTTAGAGAGCAACTTATATCGAGCAGTATTCGCCTCGAGTGTATGCACATACAATGTGAGTTTCAAGCTGTGTTATTGTCTTACATTCTAGTGATTTGTCTTGGGCACTTTTAAATGTACCACTTTGCCACACTTAAGTCAGTGACATGTTTTCTGTGGATTTAAACAGGATAGCTAAGCATTAGATTCATCTCTTCTTTACCAAAGCATAAAGGCAATGTAGTTGATGTAAAATGATAAACAATGACATTGAAACTAAATAGCATCTTCTCAATTTTTATAATCTCTTTAAATTACCCATCTGAAGGTTTATTCCATGACAAAATCCAGTAAAAAGTTTGAATGATTGGTTATCTGTCTTTGTCCAGCATGGAAGAAGAAGGGGACTGTGACATGTGCATGGACACTGACTCAGACGATAAGACGGACGCTACCAACTGTAAAGTCAAATGGACTCAGGAAGAGGTAAGTGAAAAGAATAATTTGATCTTTTGTATGTATTTTTCAGATATTCATCTGGTTTTATAATCTTGAGCAGCACACTTGGCAGTAGATTATTCTATTAGTGTCAGTGAACAAAATGTAATGCTCTCTGCTTGCAAAAAGAGCCAACAGATGGAGGTGTAAGGCAGGTTTAAAAAAATGTTGTGACAAAGTCTTCCGTTTGTTTATTTTTTTGGTAGGTTCGTTGGTTATTTAGCTTTTTTCAAGATGACTTGTTCCTGAAATTTGATCTTGAAGCTTACACTAAAGTATACTAAAGCTGGACCGACTCCTTTTTGTTTGCAGGATGAAAATCTAAAAATCCTGATCAGCAACTTGGGGAAGAAAGATTGGAAAAACATAGCCAGTTTTTTACCGGTATGTATTCAGCAGGAGCAAAGTTACTGGAGTGAGAGAGAATGAATGACGCAGCAATGTGAAGTAAACCTGAGGAAGGCCCGGCACATTTAACATGTCGCATTGTGGAACAGACCTTTGAATCCTTACCAATCTCTCCATGTTGATTTTCTCTCCTCCTTAGATAATTCAATTCTTCTTCTTTAAAAAAAACTGTCTTTTGTTTTGGCAGGGACGGACAGATTTACAGTGTTCGCACCGCTGGATAAAACACCTGGATCCTAATTTAGTCAAGGGCTTCTGGTCCAAAGAGGAAGATGAAAAGGTGGGAAAGATCACACAAAAGCATCTGGTCGAGGCTGTGCTTGAACCCAGTTTGTAGTTAGTTTGTCCCGTCTCACGCTCTACTCCTGTGTTCACATGTGCATTTGCTCTGGACAGATATCAGAGCTGGTGGACAAGTACGGCACCAAACACTGGTCGTTGATTGCAAGGCAACTAAAAGGACGGCTGGGGAAACAATGTCGTGAGCGCTGGCACAACCAGCTGGACCCACTGGTCAAAAAGAGTTCCTGGACCAATGAAGAAGACCTCATCATCTTCAAAGCCCACGCCCTTCTGGGAAACCGGTGGGCTGAGATTGCCAAGCTGCTCCCTGGAAGGTATGTTGTTTACCTTTGATTGATTTGCTGAATTTTAACAGTATAGATGATGGGCAATCAAATGCAATATTAGGTACATGGTGAACGTAACAACGCATCGTCCTGTTTTAACCCGAAATGACGGAGAGACTTTAATGTATATTTTTGATTTCTTTCGCAGGACTGACAATTCTGTGAAAAATCACTGGAACTGTACCATCAAGCGTAAAGTAGAGTTGGGCTTGTACAAAGATGACGATGGCAGCATTTCCCTTGATATTCAACAGTTTGTTGAAGGAGAGGTAAAGTGCTTTTTTAGCTGAGCACATACTGTACACAGCTCATCACTTTAAGCTTCCACAAATGCTGTTTCTTAATGCTTAGTGAGCCAATATGAATATAATAATAACAATATAATTAGTTCACGCCACTTGATTCATCATCATAGTGATGTAGCAGGTAAAATGTTGGTTTGTACAATTTACAATTTGCTAAGAAAATGCTTCTGGCTACTTATTATGAAATCAATCATATACTAATCTAATAACTGTATTGGCTACTGGGCAGACTGATGGTATCATTCATTATGCTTTGCAGAAAAGCTACTATTGTGCATTCACATCATATGTTGTTTTACAGGTGGACTTCAAGTGTGACGTGGTATTAGACACTGAACCAGTTACTCCTAAAGTGGTAAGCTTGCTATGAGGATTTTCTTTTATGAGTCAAATATGTTACTATTAAGTACCTCCTAAACATAGTTAATGCAATAATCACCAGAGTTGACTTGATTTCTAGTCATATTCTGCGGTGATGTCTCAGCGGGTAAACTCTGTTTTGCTCACCTGCTCTTTGCTTTGCTTGCAGGTCCGGCCGGTGAAAGAAAAGAAGCCGGTATCTCAGAAAGTCAAACAGAATGCGGCCGCTTTGCTTCATCCGACTTTAGCGTCCATGAGTCCCTCCTTGCCCCGCAGTTCGAGTTCCAGTCCCAGCTCTAGCTCCGGCGCTGCACCAGCTTCTGCGTTGGTGGACCAGAAAAGCTTTACCAATGCGGCACTGAGGATGATCGCTGAAGACATGCTGCCACTCAGGTGACCTATTGAAGTGACCGTGTTGGGTTGTTGTCCAAAGTTGGCTAAAAATGTGTTTTATTTATCTCAAAGTCAAATGAGTACTCTCATGGGTCCATCTAACCTAGATGGTGTCATATACAGTAGACTTCATTGCAACAGAAGGCTAGTTGTATATTCTTTATGCATTCTAAATGGACATCCAAATCAACATCAAACCTCTAGAGCCCACACTTGCATGCATCATTTGAGAATGCACAATGCCAATGTAGCTTTCCTTTTGTTCCCTGCAGTTTTGTTGAAGGCACCGGCTTTAGGTCCTTTATGAGTACCATCAGTCCTGAATGCAACAAGCTATCCCAACGTGGCATGGGCCTCCAGCTCTATGACGAAGTGGAGAGAACCATCAAGCCTCAGCTCATCCGTGACCTTAAAGCCTGCCTTGCCAAAACCAAAGATGGACAGAGTGCTATTCATGTCACGTTTGACCTCTGGGCAGGGAACCAATCTCCTCCAGTGGAGGAGCCCATTGTCGTGGTGCAACTCCATTTTGTCAGTGATTCCTGGCAGATACGCCGTCCCGTTGTAGCCTTCCGCCACCTCAGCCACCAAAACCTTAGCACAGCTGTGGCAAGGGAGCTTGAGGGCGTGCTCCTAAGCTACGGCATCTTTCCTCACAACATCGGCTACGTGCTGGTCAACCGAGCCAAAGAAGCCCTGGCCGTGAACAACTTGTTCTGCGACTACAAGATCATGTGCTCGTCCAGCCGCGGAGAACCTGATGGAGAAGAGATGGTGGCTTTTCTGTCAGACCAGATGTCTGAAACGGAGTCCCCCTTTTCAGAGCTACAGATCGGAACTAGAGCCGCCTGTGTCGCTCACACACTGCAGCTCGTGATTAAGGAGGCACTGAAGAACTCCAGGGTCGTGGAAAACCTGCTCTCGCAAGTCCATAACGTGGTGGCTTTTTTTAGGAGCAGTTCCTACTGGAGCGAGGTAAGAGAAACTAAAACTGATGTTGCAATTTGTATTTTATATTCGTTAGGCAAAGGTATATGAACCAGGTCAGCAACTGTTTTTCAGATTTTTATAGATTTTACAGTCTGACAATACCGTTTCTGTTCATGGACAGATTTAAAGAGTTCAGATTTTATTCTCTTATTTCATCATCTAGGTCTTGTTGAAGGAGTGCAACGTTTCCCTGTGCCCTTCCTCCAGTAACTGTCGCTGGAACTCCATGATGCTATCTCTACGTCGCATGGTGCAGGAGTCCGCCTGGAGCGCCATCATGACCCTCCTGGCTCAGGCCCGCATAGAGGCTAACGACACAGCCAGTGCCCCGCCTCTGGTCATGGCCAAGAGGGAGCAGGTGATTGACATCCTGGGTCTTCTTGAGCCCTTTGAGGAGGCCTTGCAGGTAAAAGAGAAAGTTCATTTCATAGATGTGGTGTAATGTTTGTGTTCCACATTGAGTCGTATGTTCTTAAACAAATGTATGTGCTTATTTGGTGTTGAATATAATGAAGGCTGTTGACAGATGTTTGTTCTTGAGTTGCACAATTTGAAATCCTTTAACAAAGCAAACAAACTTTACAATCATTAACATTGCATCCCTTATATTTGTCAATTGTGCAATGAGCCTCGCTTCAAGGATCAGATACTTATTTTTCTCTGGGAACCCCTCCATACATATTATATACATGTTTGTATGTATGTATTAAATACAGATGTGTAGTGTTGCCATATTGTTGATAGAAGACTATGTGAGATCATTTCCCGATGCTTTTTCTCACACAGGTACTTCAAGGAAATGGAGTGACTATCTCTTTCATCACTCCATCCATTATTGGCCTTGATAAGACACTGGAGAGCATCGTTACCAACTACAACCACTTCAACAAGGCGCTGCGCACAGGCATCCACACACATTTCCAGTCCCTCATTCACCAGAAAGACATGATATTAGCTGCTGTGCTCGACCCCAGGATCAAACTTCAGGTATTGAATTTAAACATTGCCCTTCTGTCATGTGTTGCCATTTTGCATCCAGAGTGGACTCGGAATCAGAACTTTCATCTTTGTTTGAACGCTTTTTTTCCAGCCGTTTCCTGATGTCAAACTGGAGGACCAGACGGGTTTCCTAACGCCCCTGTCAAAGTATCAGGCTCGCACCATCGTGGAAGCCACTCTAGAAAGCATGGAGGCCTCGGCAGCTCCCTCTGTAGAGGCAGAGAAAGACCAGCCGAGCAAAGAGATGAAAAAGGAGCAAGATATCAAAGAGGAGAGTCAAGACGACACAAAGATGGAGGCATCCGATGACAGCTCAGATGAAGTTAACTCCGGCAGAGTCGGGGAGAATGATCTCAACCGCAAGTCCATCTTTAAGTTCCTGCAGCCACCCGCAAAGACGATGAAGAGAGCCGAGCTTGATGTGTACCTCTCCGAACCACTGTGGGAGAGCAACACCAGTGTGTTCTACTGGAAATCTGCAACTCGGTTCCCCCTGCTCCAGGGCATCGCCAAGAAGCTGCTGGCAGTGCCGGCCACCTCGGGGGGCTTCGACCGCCTGTGTCCGATAGCGGCGTGCATCGTGAAAGCCAAGAGGAACCGCCTGCCCCCTCACTCCACAGAGAGGCTGCTTCTGTACAAAAACTCTTTAAAGACAAAGACTGTTAAAAAGCCCAATGGGGTCGCTAAACACTGATCGGTTAAGTGACTTTGCTGTGGTTATTGCCCCCCGCCCCGAACCTACACTATTGCTTCTTCATACATCCTCCTATGCTACCTAACCCAGTTGTCACCACCCCTCCGAATTATATTTCTTTGAACTTAAAATGTGAATAACTGAATACACCCTCATTTCAACATTTTAGTAGTAAGCTACAGCAGAAACATATATTGAAGATAATGGCAATCTACTCAACGGTCTCTTTAGATGAAATAACAACATGTAGCAGAAACTATTGTCATTTCTCTGGACGGTGGATTGAGGATGAAGGGCAGCTTCTCTTCCTCCTTCACATAAGGTAGCAACTACATTGCACAAACAATGTTTAACAAACATTTGTTATATTTGAGTACAATTCAACAGTAAATGAATTAAGTTGCCTTTTAGAGCATGACTTCTGCCGCTCACTTCTGACAGACAAAAGAGCAAATAAAGTATCTGTGGTCAAAGTCTTCAAATGATCTGACTTTGACTCCTATTGGTCGTAGTATTGTTTACACTGTCAGACAGCTATGATGAAATGAATTGGAACGCTGCTTATATTTTGCAATGAAAGTGCTGCACAGCTTTAAGATCAGCATGTCAGCAGAAATATGTTATTTATTGCTGTTACACTTTGGATGTTAAGTCAGACTGCGAGTGTATGACTAGGTTCTTCACGGGTTAAGTGACTAATGTTTTTCTGTTTTCTTTCTTTCTAATGTATTTGTTTCTGTGTGGTCTACAGAAGATATACTGTGTATTAGTCACTTGGTAGTAAACTGAATGGGAGACTGTCCCTTTCCTCTTTAAAATGTTAATCTTTGTCTTTGGCATTTAAAAAAATAAGTGTCATCAGCGATACTTGTAAGAAGTTGTTTTCAAGTGTCTTGATGATCAACTGTTTTTGCTATTAATTGACTTGAAATGTCTGATGGGGCTGGATGGGAAACAAACTAAAGTTCACATTGAATGACAGTTAAGTGGTTTTAATGCAGTGATGAGGGTCCACTGTTTTGGAAAACTGTAAAGTGAACCTGTCTCCTTTGACCGCTCCACATGGAAATATCCAGGGAATGAACTTGTATTAAAGAGTAAAACTATTTTATCTACGGTTTCCAGGATCCCATGATGTTCACTTCCATTTCTGTGTTTTCTAATCGCACTGCGTTAGAATATTACTAATACTATAATCAGCTGGGATCCGTCAGTCTGCTACTTAGCCTGAAGAATGCCTAGTGTACAGTCATTTAGCCTGAGGACTCCACATTGAAAGAATAAAATCTATGATCCAAAAAAGTAAAAGAAAGCTATTTAAAAAACAAGATAAATAAGACATCAAAATACATCAGACTGATTATTATTTATTTACACCGTTAAATAATGTTCATGTAATTTAAAAGTTCACATGAGATGCGTTTTATGGGTAATTGGAGTTTAATAAACAGTAACGTTTCAGCTGATATATTTCAGCTGCGCTGTGATTGGCTGGACAGACACCCTACGTCAGACGAAAACAGTGGGTCAGCTCACGAGTACTTCCGGGGTCACTTCCTCTGCCATGCGCATCCGGGAGAGTGGCGAAGCTGCTTTTCTAACACGTTCGTGAGAAAAACAGAGCCGCGTGTCGGGACGAGGGCTGTGCCCGGACTGTTGCCACGAGGAAAACAACCGCCAGGTAGAAACAGTGACGTATCCATAACAGCGAGTGTTCGCCATGGCTCTGTACGTGAAAGCTGCGGAGATCCTGGAGAAATCCGAGATGAAGCAGGCCGCCTTGAAAACTCTGGTTTACGAAAGCAAGTTTCCAAACATCAAGCAGCTGTTCGCTCTGTTGTGTGAGACCGAGAAGTTCTCTTCCGTCCTGGAGGAGATCATCGAGTCCACCAAGCTGCTCAAGCAGGCTAAGCTGAAGATGCCCCTGGCCAAAGTGCTGGTCTACGACCTCCTGATCGGCCGCGGGCTGAAGTGCGGCGGGTCCTGGAAGACCGTGATGATGAAGCATCGCCCCAGGCTGCAGGCGGCGCTGGCCCGCCTTAAGGTGAAGCAGAAGGTCAGCAAGAACGAGGACCTGCTCCCGGCCAGCGTCCAGAAGCTCTTCGGGATCCAGCTGCCCAGGTATGCGCGCGTGAACACCCTGAAGACCACCGTGGAGGACGCGGTGGACTACCTGAAGAGGGACGGCTTCTCCTACCTGGGCCACGCCTCCAGCCTGAAGGACTTGACCCTGAGGAAGAAAGACTTTATGATCGACATGCATCTGCCAGAGCTGCTGGTCTTCTCTCCTAAAACTGACTTCCACGACCATTTCCTGTACAAGGCTGGACACTTCATTCTGCAGGACAAAGCCAGCTGCCTCCCGGCGTACCTCCTCAACCCCCCAGTCGGCAGCCATCTCATCGACGCCTGTGCTGCCCCGGGCAACAAGACCAGCCACCTGGCCGCCATCATGAAGAACAAGGGCAGACTGTTTGCCTTTGATTTAGATGCCAAGCGTCTGGCCACCATGTCCACGCTCCTGCTCCGAGCCGGGGTCACCTGCCAGCGGCTGGCCAACCAGGACTTCCTGGCAGTGGACCCCGACAGCCAGGAGTTCAAAGATGTTGAGTATGTCCTGCTGGATCCGTCCTGCAGTGGATCAGGTAGAGTAGCGAATGGTTATTTCTGTGTGCTATCTGGGTTTCTGATGACGTCTGCTGTTATCAGCATAAAAGAAGCAGATGTGCAAAAAGTAAACTAATCAGAAACCTTGATGTTACTAATCAACTTTATTTCCAAACATCCACATTCCTTACTCAACTTGTGTATATAATATGGGATTTACCTGTGTTTCTTGAACCCGCATTTAGTTACATGCAATGCTAGTGCACCTGTACACGAACAAATTGGATAAATATTAAAATGTAATCTATGTCTGTGGGCTCCAGGTATGGTGTGTCTCCGTGACGACGCGTCCTCTGCGAACCAGGACAAGGTCCAGGCTCGTCTGGCCTCTTTGGCCTCCTTCCAGCTGCGCTGCCTGAACCACGGCCTCAAGTTCCCTCGCCTGAAGCGCCTGGTCTACTCCACCTGCTCCGTCAACCGCCAGGAGAACGAGGACGTCGTAGCGGCCTGTCTGCAGCAGAACCCGGGCTTCAGGTAGCTGCCGTCCACTTTCACTCGCTTAAAAACAAACTTAGAAGCAGCCAAATACCAGCACGGTGGGGCAGTAGGAGGCTCTTTAATATTTGATGGTGCTGCCTAAATATATTTAGGGCTTTGTAGGTGAGAAGAGATTTAAAATGATGTCCTTAGTTTTATAGGAAGACGGTGCAGAGAAGCTCTTTTCAGTACACATGTAGTGCTTTGGAAGTTAAAGAAAGCGGTCTATGAACTTATTTCTATTTGTTTGTGAGTTAAAGGACATATTCTGGTTAAAGATGATTCTGAGATTCTTTACGGTGGTCCTGACACAGTAAATCCATTCTGATTATTCAATTCAGTTTATTTGTATAGCCCAATTTCACAAATGATAAATTTGTCTGGTAGTGCTTTACAATCGTTACACATAGACATCCCTGTCCCAAAACCTCACATCGGATCAGGAAAAACTCCCAAATATCTTGATGCACCTGTTCCCTGAATACATACATTATGTGTTCTCCCCCAGGCTCGTCCCTCTGCTGTCTGAGTGGCCAGAACGTGGCCTGCAGCCACTCCCGCAGTGTCTTCGCGCCAGCACCGCCAAGACTCGCACGCAAGGCTTCTTCGTGGCTTTGCTGGAGAAGCACAGTGGGGCTGGGAGTCCGAGGCCGGAGCCCGCGGTTCAGAGAAGGTAACCACGGGGTGCCGTTTTAGATCCTATTGTAATACTTAATGTGTGTGCAAGGGACATTTTTATTTACATGCCAATGTGCTCACACATAGGTTAATTATAATGCCGTTTTAAAACCTCTGATTTGTAAAATGGTCATGTTTGGAATCTAGACTACATGTTTCATGCTTCCATTCACATTCAACTTTAATTTCGTTATAAATATTGAGCTTGAAATGGAATTCTTCAGGTTTGCGGAGTAATTATCTGAAATATACAATATTAAATTAGACATGTGCTTTTTACTTTTCAATTAACTCTTCTACGTCTTAAAGAAGCCGTTGGTACCGATGAGCAAGCGTCTCATTTAGAATTGTGAGGATTTTGACTTTCGCCATTTGCTCCGTCGCAGTAAGCCCGAGGCGACGCCTCTCGGCCCGTTCAGCTGCAAGAAGAGACCTGCCGCTTCAGAAGAAGAGTCTGGAGCGTCGGAGACGGAGGAGATGAAAGAGGTGGAGGCGATTGAGGAAACAGAGGAGAAGGAGATGGAGGAGACACAGGAGGAGACAGAGGAGACCCCAATAACTGCAGCGGGACAGGCCAACAGTACACCTGGGAAGAAGAAGAGAAAGAGGGGAAAGAAGAAGAAGAAAGCAGCAGTGGAGTGATGTGAAGTAGAATGGGACTGCCACAGCATGCTGTCTGGAGGCAATGCTTTATTAATATCTGTGTAATGAAGAGTAAAGATTTTTTACAGCGTCACGTCTCCGTGTTTCATCACTGCAGCTCTGCAAAAGGTTTATTTCTTTCAGGCATTTCTCCACAGCAATGACCATTTATTTCCAGTAGAGGGCAGGAAACCTGCAGCCAACCTGCCGAAGAAGACGCTTATTACCGGCTTAACGGAGTCAGCTGTTGGTGGAAACACTCGTTGATTTTGTAACTGTTACGCAACAATGTTTTGTAGCTAGCACGTTGTTGTGACCTGTAGCTTATTTCCTTCCCGGCGGTGGTTCTGCTCGGTCTTGATAGAAAGTAAGTGACGTGTGCAGCTGATGCCTTCTAGTATACGTAACCAGTATTTGGGTTTGAAGAAGAAAGACATCTGCTACAGCTTTCTCCCCAGTGTTACGGTTTAAAAAGCGACCGTGTTAACTGGCGACTTTGAACCGAAAGCGTCCGTTGATATCGTAGTTAGACCGCTGTTGAAAATAGGAAGAGAACACGTGCCCTCGTGAATGCCGCATTATTAAATGTGTATAGTATATTGTATATGAGAGGGTTTGACACTATTTAACACTATTAAAAAAAACAAGCGACATTCACGAGAACTGCTGACTTCTATTCGAACGGCTGTCGTAACGACGGCAACAACGGATGCGTTCGGTTCAAAGTCGCCAGTTAACACGGTCTCTTCTTAAACCGTAACACCGGCAGCGACAGCAGGATGTCCCCAGTTCCTAAAGTGAGGCTGTCCGGAGGTCTGGAGGTCTGCCGGGTGCTGAACGGCATGTGGCAGGTGTCCGGAGCGCACGGGGCAGTGGACCGGGCCAAAGCAGGTAGGTCTATACCGCCATGACGCTATGGAAGCGGGACACAAGCTCGGAAGAGAACGTGTCGTGTAGTCGTTCACGTGTTTGATAAAGACTCATGAAGTCTTTCAGAAACTCGATGTAAACTTTGAATTGGAACATGTACCCGGGCTGAGACTGATGACGTTTCAGGAGTCCACGAGGAGACAAGTAGAGGAAAGGACGCACAGGTACGCTGATTGAGAAACGCCGAACGTGTGCTTCTCTTGAAGCACGGTCAAAATGCCCGGATGTGACTTGATCCTCCCACTTTCCGGAGGATGCATCAGAGGAAATTTCTGCGTACTCTCGCCAGCATATATCCCAGAATGCATTTCACCAGCAACCAGAAACATTATCGGAGGAGAAAATAAACTACTGACAGGTGACTTTTTATAAATACTACTGTTGAGTACTACTGTTGGACTCCCAAGACCAGACTCTGGAGTCCAGACTCCAAAAGAACACAAGTCTGTAGTCGTGTATTTTGAATTGAGAAACGCCGTCCATGTTGCTCGTCTCACGTGACAGCTTCTGTGACGTCAGACAGACGCTTACGTTACACATGTTAAGTCGTGCACCATTTGGATTTCATTAAGTAATCTTTAAAGTTGGTGATAGACTTCATGAGGTCTTTATCTATTCCATATGATCGAATATAATAATGATGTATTTACTCTAATGTGTCCCTCATATTTCCAGTGGAGGCGATGCGGGCCTACGTAGACGCGGGTCTGACCACCTTTGACATGGCAGACATTTATGGGCCTGCAGAGGAAATATTTGGACAGTTCAACAGCCAGGTACACACACACACACACACACACACACACACACACACACACACACACACACACACACACACACACACACACACACACACACACACACACACACACACACACACTTCAGTGTATATACTTACATGGGCAAGTGTGATTTAGTGTGTTCCTATAGAATGTCATCCCATCCTGTGGTTTTGTACCGTTATTGCAATGATAATCAGATTTGCTTTGAATAATTTTTGCCATTTTAAAATGATCCAATTTCAAAATACTAGTTCAAATTTGGTTTAAATAAAATCAAAATGTGGGGGCAATCCTTTCAATTGTTAGTATTTTATCATAGATGATTAATAACCTTTTAAAACACAAGAGGGAGCTGATGTTCTGTCGCAGACTGACGTTAGGTGTGTTTCTGTCAAAAAGGAAGCTGAATGAAGCCAAGACACAGCGTTTCTCAATATGCGTACTTGTGCTTACTTTCCTCTACTTGTGTCCTCGTGGACTCGTGAAACGTCATCAGTCTCAGCCAGGGTACATGTTCACATTCAAAGTTTGCTTTTCTCAAAGCACGGGCCGTTTCTCAATTCAAAGTACACGACTGCAGACTTGTGTTCTTTTGGAGTCTGGTCTTGGGAGTCCAGACACCGGAGGACGGGAGAATGGGACGGTCTTTCTGCGATTGGAACGGCTGCTTATTTGACGACGTCACCACATCAGCTGTTCTTGCTCCTGAGTTTATTCTAATTATTCAGTGTAAATATTTTTTTACAGTTGAAAACAAAACAACCTAAAATTACGTTCCGTGACTCGTCACCAACAGTAGTATTTACAAAAAGTCAACTGTCAGTAGTTTATTTCCTCCTCCGCTATTGTTTCCAGTTGCTGGTGAAATGCATTGTGGGATATATACAGAGTACGCACAAGTCTCCTCTGATGCATCCTCCTGAAAGTGGGAGGATCAAGTCACATCCGGGCATTTTGACTGTGCTTTGCGAGAAGCGAACTTTGAATTGGAACATGTACCCGGGCGCCTGAAAACAATGTTTTCAGGCGATAAATTAGTAGTTTAAAAATCAAATCTGTGGCCGGTTTGTTATGATTCAGCCTAATAAAGATCTGCGCCGTAGATTTGAGGCTCTGCTCGCGGGACCACTGAGCTCCGGAGCGCCGGGCCGTCAGCGCGCTGTGTGACCGCCGACAGCAACCATATCTCGGCAGGACTTTTTTATATGCTCCGCTGGCTCTGATGTCCCTGCACTCAAATAAGTAACTTTTACTGTTGAATTATTGAGTAAATTATACTAGCCAGTGTTAAGTATAACTTACTTAATTCTAGACTAAATAACCATTAAAATACTAAGTAACTGTTACTTAATTATGCTTAAACATAACTAATATTTATTTAGCTAATTAAGTAAAATCTACTTAACTTTTTCACAAACAGGAATTCCAATGTTATGAAATTATTAGGCAACAGCTATCATTTAGAGTTATGAATTAACAAAGTAGATTTTATTATACTTTTTAATTTGCAATTACTTAGTTGTATCATATCACTTATTATAATTATGTATATTTTCTTAATACTCTATTGATGAATGTTAATCTTTATACATCACAAATCACAGCCACAATGCAATTCAAATCCTATATTTTGTCAACAAATAAAACATTCAATTTTATAAAAACTCAGTGTCAAGAAATTCACACTTGTGGGTGGGTGGGTAAGCAAGGTTCATGGCGTAAATAGGCCCCGTAAGTAGTGTTGTTACGAGATGTGCTGACGCTTCGAAGCGTGTGTCGAGTAATGGAGGGGGCCCTCGAAGCGTATCGAGGCTTGCTTCATTTAGGGGAGGAGACAAAAATGATAACGTCCGAAGCCTCGCTGCCCGGCTGTACCACGTGACTGCTTCGGCAAGCGGTTCAGATTTTGCCGGGAGGTTTGACAGCAATATAAACCCCTCAGGCTCCATTCAAAATGTGGGTTGTTGGTTGAGAGTTTAGAGAGAGAGAGAGATAGTTTGGAGAGTTAGGAGAGTGAGGAGAGAAGGATAGGTGATAATATGGAACTGTTCAGAAACTTATTTCTGATTAAAAATAAATAAAATGTCCTCTGTCCTGTACATCACTGTCCAAGCTACACACGCATATTCAGTCCCCTCTTCCTAGTTCCACAAGCACTTTCACTGTCATCTGGCTGCCCTTGCCATTTTCCTAAAGTGACATAATAACATTATTACACAACCTGCCATATCATATAATACTACCAATTGGGTAAAATTTACACAAACAGAATACATTCAAAACATATTTTGTTATGCACATATGTGATAACTTATGTACAAAAATGATTTGGTCATACATTTTTGTAATTCAGTCATTCCCAAAAGCCATAACAGACGCAACAATTCAATGCATCACATTATGTGGTTCAGATACAGCTGCCTGTCATTATACACTTGGCCAGTAGGTGGTGTCGTGAGCACATGACGCTTCAAGAAATGAACCCTTTCTCGAACCAATTGGATGAAGTGGTTCGACGCAGGGTCGGCGATTGCTATAGGCGATTGCTAAAATGGGCTGGGGGCGCCCCCGAGTGTCGCCCGTACACCTACTTCCCAAATCATAGTTAGAATAACAAGCATATTAAAAAATGTGTATTAATCATGATCATCCTAGGGCGCCCCCTCAGCCACACATTTCTGTCAACCTGATTTTTAGATTGAATTGATGGTTATTGTCGTCATTTTCCTCATTTGGAGAAGTTGCGTTACGTTACGTTAGTTAAGTGATGCCTCTAAATTACCTGAGTTGTAAGGAATGACTGGTGGTGCAGCACATAGACTCCGCGGCCTTAATTGCAGACTCATTTTGCGTGAAAGGGTTCGAACCCAGGTTGGTGCGGTCTTTTTATTTTAATTTTTTCGCACAAAACTCAATCTCGCCTAGGGCAACCAAAGGGCTAGAACCGGCCCTGGTTCGACGCAAGGCTTCATCTCGCCATCACTACAAGATGCAAGATGAAAGCTTTGGCAGTACTTGTTACGACAGGATTTAGGGTGGACCCAAATGCACGACTCAGGAGACAGAAAATGCTGATAAAAATGCTTTACTTAAAGTCTTATCAGGAACGAAACAGAATGAATCAATGAACACACAGTGGCACGCTCAAGGCTTGGTCTGAGAACACAAGACAATCTGGCAGAGAACAAGTGGAAGTGAGGGAGCTAAATAGTGACTAATGAGGGGATGGGCTGCAGGTGAGAAGGGCGTGAGGACCAGGTGCAGGTAATGAGGGACTAACGAGGTGATCAGAGGCAGGTCCCTCATAACGAGGTGATCAGAGGCAGGTGAGAAGGGCGTGAGGACCAGGTGAAGGTAATGAGGGACTAACGAGGTGATCAGAGCGCTGGAGTGAATGCGGATTGCGCATTGGGGAGTAACGTTTACTCTTCCCGCAGAGTTAATTTATTGTATGATTAAAATGTATAACTTTTACTTAATATAGTCTAGTAATCAGTGAAACGTATTAATACAATATAGAATATACACCAATTAATTAAGTATAATTTACAACACCAACAAGTTATTTTTTTGAGTGTGTAGATATAATTCGGTTTGGAGGATCTAACGAGCACAAATAGTTTATTATTTATTCACAGATAACGTTACATCAGTTTGACTGAGGGTTAAGATTCATAACTTAATATTTTAATTACATTTTAACATTGAACTCAGTGTTTTTTTTAACTTTTGACCGAAATGTTTGCAATTACATGTGTAATATATATATATATATATATATATATATATATTTTTTTTTTTTTTTTGTAGTCCATCTCCTGAACATTGTAGTTTTACCGCCACGGACTGACATCACTAACGTTCGCCGGCCGTCGCCTCATAACTACGTAGTTTGGGGAAAGTTTAGTCGCATGCTCGAAACAACGTTGTTTTCTTTTCCAAACTCCTCGTGATTTCTTCTCCTCAGCTTTTCCTTTTTTCTTCTTCTTCTGTAGAAGTTTTACACAGAAGTCAAGGAAAAGTGATTAAGACTAGGAGTTAGGAGGTAACCACTAAATTTTGGACTATTTGAAGCCAGCCAGTCGTTATTCTTGAGTGATAACATGGCGCAGAAAGGAGGAGTTCAGCTGGACCGGGAGGCCTTCTCTTGTTGCATCTCTTTGGATCTCCTGAAGGATCCGGTGACTATTCCCTGTGGACACAACTACTGCATGAACTGTATTAAAACCCACTGGGATAAAGAGGATGAGAAGAAACTGTACAGCTGCCCTCGGTGTAGGAAGACCTTCACACCGAGGCCTGTCCTGGTGAAGCACACCATGTTGGCAGATCTAGTGGAGGAGCTGAAGAAGACTGGACTCCAAGCTGCTCCTGCTGATCACTGCTATGCTGGACCTGAAGATGTGGCCTGTGATGTCTGCACTGGGAGGAGACTGAAGGCCCTTCAGTCCTGTCCGGTGTGTCTGGCTTCTTACTGTGAGAAACATCTTCAGCCTCATTATGACTCGCCAACATTTAAGAAACATGAGCTGGTGGACCCCTCCAACAAACTCCAGGAGAACATCGCCTCTAGTTACAATGAGGCGATGAAGATGTTCTGCCGTACTGATCACCAGTGTATCTGTTATCGCGGCTTAACGTACGAGTACGACCCAGTCTCAGCTGCAGCAGAAAGGCTCATGAAAAAGCTGGAGGGGAGTCGACTAATCATCCAGCAGACAATCCTGAAGAGAGAGAAAGACCTGCATTGGCTCAATCAGGAAGTGGTCATCATCAATTTCTTTGCTGATAAAACAGTGGCGCACAGCGAGAAGAGCTTCACTGAGCTGATCCGTCTCATGGAGAAAAGAAGCTCTGATGTGAAGCAGCAGGTCAGATCCCAGCAGAGAACTCAATTGAGTCCAGTTAAAGAGCTTCAGGAGACGCTGGAGCAGGAGATCAGTGACCTGAAGAAGAAAGCCACTGAGCTGGAGAAAATCACACACACAGAAGAGCTCAACCAGTTTCTCCACAACTACCCCTTACTGTCACCCCTCAGTGAGTTCAGACTCATCCAGCATCAACCTCCGTCCTCTGAAATACTTTGAGGACGTGAAA